>OX940891.1:2178404-2778404 GCA_954871355.1 Cabera pusaria
GCAAACGCAGCAATGTAATGTAAATAATTTTACTTAACGTTAATCTACAGTTAATTAGATTTATATTCTTGGAATCATAGCTTAAATTTAAAAATTAGTTTTAAAATGAATTTACGCATAATATAATATTAAAATAACTTATCTGTAATAGGAAACCTTGTCTTTGGGGGCTCGACAGTTTTGGGCTTTCGTAGTTAATTATCACGCAACGAGGCATTTTTGTAGTTTTCGCGGCCGTCCTGTGGGACTGTAAGTAGCGGCGGCCAACTTGGACGCCTGGTCCACGTTCGGACATGGGAAGTACATATATTTGCGTTATCTATTGTATGTATATATATATATATATATCTGTAGATTAAACGCTAGCCTAACATTAAATAAATGATAACCTGATAATTTAACAAATAAACTGGTCAAGTGCAAGTCTCGCAGGACTCGTATTCGTGGGGTTCTGTAACACAGTAGAGTATTTTATAGAACTATCATTTTTTTCCAGCAAAAAAATAACTTTTCGTAGTGTTTGTATGAAAAGCAAAGTTTTATATGTGGATTTGAAAATGTGCTATATCTCAAAAACTACTTGCTTATATCTCGTTCAAACCAATTTTTTAAAAAGTGTTTATTGAGAGCTACAGCATATATTTTTTCGAGATTTTTCACTCTCATATTTTAGAAGTAAGGGGGGCAGGGGGAGGTGCACACATTTTACCACTTTGGAAGTGTCTATCTTTCAAACGATTGACCTTGAGAAAAAATAGTTTAAGGAAACTCAAAGTTTTTTTTGAAGATCTATACAGACATGTAGACATAGGTTTGATGAAAAATATATGTTCCATATATGAGGCCCCCCTGAATAACTTATTTTGTTATAATATTTATTATATATAATTTTGTATAATTACGGATGGACGGACAGACCGACAGACAGACAGACATGAAGTATATATGAGGGTTACGTTTTTGTCATTCGGCTACGGAACTCTTAAAATCTGCCAAGTGCGAGTTGGACTCGCACACCGAGGATTTCGTGGAAACTGGTCAATGTCAAAGATAACGGACAAACATAACTTTGCTGTTTGATCCCTAGAACAGTTTATTAGTTTATTGCGACAGCCGCAAATAATATCTTGATCTTTGTCTTTTTTGAAATGTAGAGAGCGTCAGACCATTTCGTTCCATGTTCGACATAATCGCTTATCACCTGGCAACATAGTGGTCAAACGCAAAGATCTCATTATTTATAACAGATGTTAATGTGAATGCGATGATATACTCACTTATAAACATCATGATCCTGCAGTAATAAGATTACTGACAGGCCCAAATCACTGTGAACATTTAAGAAACATATAAATATAAATATTATGGAATAAAATAAAAACCGGCCAAGTCGAGTTGAACTCGCCCACCGAGGCTTCCGTACCAACGTTGGTAGGGTCCAATTAAGCTAGACCTCTAAATTGTATAAGAGCTAATATATCTCAGAGGTCTTCATTGGCGAGATCTATGTGTGTTTGCCCATATCTTTTCATTGTGTTAACTCAGGATCTTGATTTTTATATACCTAATATGAACCTTAGACTTCAGTATCTGGTATAAATTTCAACTTGCTAGGTCCACCCGTTCCTGAGAAATTCAGTGGTGACACACGGACAAACAGACAGACGGACAGAAGGACAAAAAAGTGATCTTATAAGGGTTCTTTTTTTACCTTTTGAGGTACGGAACCCTAAAAACAGACATTATAGTCTCATATGCACTGACATTTTACTGGATACTTTGCCATTTAAACCGTAAAACAATCCTATTTCACGGCCGAACGAATTGGCAGTGATGGTCACCCCAGGCGAACTAGTAGAAGTTCTATCACTATTCAACAATTACCGAGCTTCAAATTATCTCGACATTTTAATTAAAATTTGTTAAATAATTCAGTCTATACAGAGTTTGTTTCTGTTTAAGTTTGATTATAAGCTGAAATTAATTTTAGGGTTATCACTTCATTATGCCACCCGGCACTCGACGAGCACCGCCTCGATGTTTGGCCAGTTCATACGATTTTCAAACTGTAGAAACTGTCAAATTGGAGTTTACTCACTGTCTCCACGGGTCTCCAGGGGTATACTCTGCTTTCTCAAGCGGTGAACGACGCATGGCTGTCACGCTTGTAAAACTCAACATTAGCACACGCACTTCCGGATAGCGCACAGTTTCACGGCAAGCAGCGGGTTGTCAACGAGTGGTCCACTCGTCGCCCGCGCGTATACAACTTGCAAACGAGGAGATCCGGTAACATTGCGGAGTCGATAATAATGAGCATGGTATGTCTTTGGATCTTGGAAATCCACATTTATAAAGAATACTAACTGATACACGTGAGGCGGTGCGGTTTGAGTTGCCGGGTGGCTGTAATGAATAACCTTACCATAAATAACAATAAACCGTCAAAAATTAGTAAGTAATTTAAACAACTTACATCTAAATCTTACCGGCCAGATTTAAGCCTCTCCTAAAATAATATTAAATTGTTGAGTTTCTTGCGTTCTTTATAAAGGAATACGAAATCAGAAGTTAATCAAAATGAACACATGTTAAAATAACAATTACAATTACATACAGTGAAGTACAAATCTTTCATGATTACAACATTAATGGTTAAGACCATGACAGGCCATACTAAATATAGAGTTCTGTAAATGCACAATTAATTGTATATTATGTCACAGGCAGATAGCTTAATTAGCCGTCCAATGAACAGCCTAGTCTTTTAACTAAACAGCGCCATTCGACTAGATTACTGAATGATATCCAGCCACTTGGATCGATGACGTTTCATTACTTGCTTATGCTGTTCATTCGTCTGACACTAAGGCAACAAACACACTAGGAACAGTAACAGTATGTGTATGCATAAGTATAATATACTTATATATATATATGCATATTATGCATATATATATGTATATTTCTGGGGACGCGCGGCCGCTGCCGCGGCTCCCCTCCTTGCCACTGTTCCTGTGTGTTGCCTTGGTGTCAAAATAAGACATTATATGACTGGTATAAGCATTAGCCAGCCAGTTTATTAAATGTAACAAACGCTACGGCTGGATATAATTCAGGAATCTAGTTGAACGGCGATGTTTAGTTAAGAGGCTATCTGCCTGCGACATATACATACATACATACAGTCACGCCTTTTTAGGATGCCGTAGTCGAATGGCAAAAACGGAACCCTTATTCGTCATGTCTGTCTTAATAAAATATATGCTGCAGATCTCAATAAAAACATTCAACGAAAATTGGTTTGATCGAGTTACAGTCAATGGTTTTTGAGATATGGCAACCGCAAATATAACTTTGTTTTTCATACAAACACTATGAAAACAAAGTACATTTTTTAGTGGCGAAAAATTATGGTTATAAAATACTCTACTGTGTTACGGAACCCTACGAGTGCCAGTCCGACTTGCACTTGGCCAGTTTATTCCAGTAGGGGTAAACATCCTGTTAATATACCTATCTCCTCCTATTTCGCTTCTTCTACCGTCATGAGCGCCTTCATACGTGCTCGCCGGTTATAGGTACTTTTGACTTAGGCTTTCTTTAAAACGCCTAAGGCCCCAAGACAAAATTCAATTTCTGTTTCCATTTCATTCACGCAAGATCAAATATATGGGAATGACATAGCTGCATCTTATCCTAGCAGACGTTTGCGATGACAAGAAGCATCGCTATATATATGGAGACTTCCAGCCGTGGTCATAATACGTTCGCCTAGGTTGACCTCTATCTGCTGTCCCATTCACACTCATCTCATAAATCTGTTTCGTCAATTAGTCTTCATCCAGCCTCTCTAAATATCCAAACCATCTAAGCATCCCTTTCTCTATCTTTGTCACTAAATCTTCTACCACACCACAACATTCTGTTATAACGCTGTTCTCCATCTTATCCATCAGAGTCGCTTCAATCATACTTCTCAATCTTCTCATTTCTACAGCATTATTTTACTTTCATGCTCCTTCAGCCATACCCAGCATTCATTGCCATATATGAATGTGAGAACCAACATTTTTTCACAACACAACTTTCAACCGACTTTCAAAAAGAAGGAGGTTCTCAATTCGTCTGCTTTTTTTTGTGTGTATGTTACGCGAATACTCCGTGAATTGTGGACCGATTCGAATGATTATTTTTGTAATCGGTACATTTCCGAGGTGGTCCCACTGTAATTTCTTCAAGATCTGATAAGTATCTACAGAGATATGACGATAAACGTCACAAACTGGCTACTGAAATTGACTCACGGTGCATTGAAGTCGGTTGTTTTAGTTTTTAAGCTATCTTAATTATGTTTTGTTATACATGATTACGGTTTTAAGATTTACTCCTGTATAAGAGGTTCAAGACTACTTCATACTACTAAAGAGTTTCACAATGCAAGAAAAAAAAGCTAAATATCAGAACCTCCTTGAAAGCGCTTTTGCTTAATACGTTTGTCTCACTCAATTACTAATGAATAAATGAGACGAAATGTATTTGGAAACATCTGGATGTCAATACTCTTCTATCTACGACTCACAACGTTTTTTGACACGTATATGAAAATGTATCTGAGAAAAGTATTATTAAAATAAGACACATAAAAGAAAATATTATTTTCATTGACTGTTTATCTCTAACATTAGAATTTGATTTACATATTGACAAATTCACTTTATACGTTGTAGATGTTTGAGATTTCGTTTAAATTTTGATATCTAGATGATTTGAGAGTCCTAAATACTAAACAAAACAGCTTAAGCTATACAACTGTTCATGTTTAAACCATCGTTCAGCCCCAGCTGCCCGCTAAATCGCCCCATCCCTGCAATTTTTGAATGTCCGTGGGACCGTTTAACTTTTGGTTCTATTTATGTATTTCTGCAATCTCTTTATTCAATTTCTAAGCATCTAGGGCTCCGTTCAATGTTTGCATACCATCTTCGGTTAATATTTCGTTTAATTTCTAAATATCTTCGAGCCCGTGTAGTTTTTGACTCAATGTGTCAATTGTATGTTCGTTTAATTTTTGTTGCAATTCCTGAACTTCTGCGTTCAATTTCTGGACATCTGTTCCTCCATTTAGTGTTTGTATGCCACCATTTAATGACTCCTCTTGCGTCATTCAAAGCTTGTATAGGAATTCTGAATTTATTCTTAGTCGATCGACGGACATGATTAAAATTATATGGCAAAGCTAATGAAGTTTCAAATACAACCGCAAAGTTGAAAAGTAATGCTGGAATTTATAAGTATAATATAATTGTTTAAGTAAAAGTTATTTAATAATCTTTAGTTTAGCAAAATACCTCGGCTGCCTAGAAGAGATCGCTGCTTAACGATAAGGCCGCCAATTTTTCTGTGCTTATTTGAGCTAATTGTTTGTAAAATATTATGTTTATTTCTTAAATGCAATAAAGTCTTGATCTATCTATCTATACCAATTAAACATGCCGCGTAAGTGAATTTTCTATAACTCATTGTAATTTATTTCCATATCTTCGAAGAGTTTCAATAAATCTTAATTTAAATTCCTTTACTGTTTACTCTTGAGGCCTTTAACATGTAAACAAATTAGATTTTACTAAACAAATAAAAGGCTGTTAGAAATGGATGCTGTCATAGAGATGCATATTTTAGCTGCATACCGGATAATACGCTCAGAGCTAGCTAACACTTAGCTATTAAAACCGAAAAACATTGTTATTTCATGGCCGAACGAATTAGCAAAGTGATGGTCGCCCCAAGGAGACTAGCAGAAGTTCTACCACTACACGACAATGCCCCAGATTCAAATTATCTTGATTTTCAGTAACATTTTTTAAAATATTTTAGTCTATATAAACCGCGTTTGTTTCTGTTTGAGTTTCATTTGAAATTAATTTTAAGATTATCACTTCATTATGTCACACGGCACCCGACGAGCACCGCCTCGACGTTTGACGTTCACTCATTGTCTCCACAGGTGATTCACGAGTGGCCTCTGCGTTGTCAACCAGTGAACGACGCGTGGCGCCGCGCTGTATCCTTTGAAAAACTCCGCACACGCACTCCCGGGTAGCGCAGTTTCACCGCAAGCAACGGATTAACACCGAGTGGTCCACTCGTCACCCGCGCGTAGACAACTTGCAAACGAGGAGATCTATCACATTACGAATTATTGTGTCTATGGAACTTAGAAGTCCATAATATTTATAAACAATACTAACTAATAGAGGTGAGGTGGTGGGGTTCGAGTTGCCGGATGGCTGTAATTAATAACCTATGTATAAACTGTCGATAATTAAGTTAGTAAATAAAATATCTTACATCTAAATCTTACCAGCCAGCTTCAAGCCTCTCCTAAAATAGTAAATTGTAGAGTTCTTGTGCACTTTATAAAGGCATTTAAAATCAGAAGTTAATTAAATCATACTTATGTTTAATTACAACTACGAAGAATACACAAAGTAAAATACTAATGCTTCATAGTTACAAAATTAATGGTTAAGAGTTAATGGTTAGTATAGAGATCTATATATGCACAATTAATTGTATATACTTAAAATCACGCCTTTTTTCCGTTGGGATAGGTATAACCTATTCTTTCTACATGCTACGATTCCGATATACCTCTTTCGCTTCTTCTACTTTCACGAGCGCCTTCATACGTGCTCGCCGGTTATAGGTACTTTTGACTTAGCCTTTCTTTAAAACGTTTCCGATCAGTCCCCCTAGACAAAATCCAATTACTGTTTCCATTCAAGCTAACGCAAGTTCAAATTTATGGGAATGACATTTATTTTTCCGTAACAATGTTGTCATTCCCATACATTTTGCAGTTACGTTTCTAGAGGGTCTGGTCGTTGTACGTTCACCCAGGTCAACTTCTACCGGCTTGCCCATTCACAGTCGTCTCATTAATCTATTTCGGCAATTAGTCTTCATCCAGCCTCTCTAGATATCCAAACTATCTAAGCATCCCTTTCTCTATCTTTGTCACTACAATATCTTCTACCACACCTGAACATTCCCTTATAACTCTTCTCCACCTTATCCATCAGAGTCACTCCAATCATACTTCTCAAACTTCTCATTACTAAAGCATTAATTTTAGTTTTTACCCGACTACGGTGAAGCAAAAAGGAGGGTTATGTTTTTGACCAGTATGTGGGTATGTATGTATGTATGTTTGTATATATGTTCATCTGTTCCCTCATAACTTCTAAACTACTTATCATAATTTGACAAATGAGGTGTCGTTAAACGTTGTTTTGAGGTGTATATCTATTGGATTTTGTGATTTAAAGTTGTCTATTGGAATCTAATTGGAAATCACACGGAGACTAGACTATGTCTCTATGTGTTTATTATATATTTATTTAATTTATTAAATCATTTAAAACCTGGAACTAAAAATATCAAAAGTGAAGCAAAGAGCATAGCTTTCCGTGATAAGGCCGCAGAAGTTAATTATAATCTACGTTTAATGTATTTGTGCAACGAACGTTTAATGTATTGTTACATGTATGTTTATTTGTAATTTCGATAAATTGACTAGGGATCATTAATGTACCTGATTATAACTATTATTAGTACTTCACGTACAAAATTGTTTTGTAAAAGCGTGAAATAACTTTTTTTTAAATCACATAAACGATTTTTGGGAATTGATATTATAAATCGATGAATGTCTCAAACTTGCAACTGAATCGCGCGGCACGGAAGTCAGTTGTTTTAGGTTTTAAACTATCTTATTTTTATTATATACAAAGGTCTTTAAAAATATTCATCATCATTATAAATATCAGTCTATCTCTCTCTATCTCTGTCCACAGCTGGACCTTATAATATATCTTTCTTGGATCACCTTCATTTATATTCGAGATTCATACGTTTTCGATAAATGTTTCTTTTATATTTAGAACACTTTTAAATATTAAATTTAGGAAATGACAGTCAACAAGCATGAATATGGGAGATATAGGCAAACGTACGAAATTATATAGGAAAAAATTGTATAGGAAAAAATTATATAGGAAAAAATTATATAGGAAAAAATTATGTAGGAAAAAATTATATAGGAAACAATTATATAGGAAAAAAATATATAGGAAACAATTATATAGGAAAAAATTATATAGGACCCTAGAATACGATACCGGTTTGGGACTCTGCACCAATTCCGGGGATATATTCACTAATTAATATTATATGATTTATGGTGAATATACGAGGCACGATGAATGAAAATGACGGAACAATATAAAACTATGGAGGGCTGTGCTTTAGCTGCTTGCCAATAGCCGCTATAATCGATGATGTTCCTGCAAACTGTTGCAGTATTAACTGTAATACTGCTGGAATGAATGTAAACGACGGGGACTCTCACCAGCAGGGCATGGGAGTATTTTGTCTTTCCACCTATCCGTGTTTTGTTTGGTGGAGAAGGCAAATTATAAGTAAAGTTTTTCGACAATTATAAACGCCCGCTGACTTTTAATCAATTTCTTTTTTTTAACTTTTTAATACGAAACAAAATTAAAAGTCGGGGTT
Organism: Cabera pusaria; assembly: GCA_954871355.1. NCBI lineage: Eukaryota > Metazoa > Arthropoda > Insecta > Lepidoptera > Geometridae > Cabera > Cabera pusaria. Next base: position 2,186,982 of record OX940891.1, read on the forward strand.
AAACTTCACCAAGTGTTTAAATTGTTGTGTTGATCTCCTGTCAGTGACGAAAAACAGGGAAATAATTTTGCCTTTCCCCCGGGGATAAGGCCATGCTAGCCCTGCAGATTCACAAGGAAGTATGGGCCTGAAGATTTGAAAACGTTCAGTGTAGAGTTAAAGTTAAGTATTCTGTGGAAGTGTTTTGGGAATCAATATAAGTATGTTAAAGTTTCTTGTGTTTTTACTCATCTAGGTTCCATTCCCATCAGGCGCTCCCTAACGCTACATACGTTACGTTATAACCTATGTCCGTATAGTATATATATATATATAGAGCTCAGCGACATGCCATAGGTTAGGTATAGGCCTAATATCTTCACCTTATTAAAAATGTTTCTATTCAGGGATTCATTTATATTTAACTTTGAGGTGAAAAGTTTTGTTAGAGTTGCTCTACCAAATAAATTATTTTTTTGAATATGTTCATAATTTATGATCGTAAAATTAAGATTAGAGTTTAAAAACTAAAACAACCGACTTCCATGCCCCGTGAGTCAATTTCAGTAGGAAGTTTGAGATGATTATCGTCCTACCTCTGGAGATACTTATCAGATCTCGATCAAATTACAAATGGGCCACCTCGAAAACATACCCTACCGAATAAATAAAAAAATAATTCGAATCGGTTCACAATTGACGGAGTAATCGCATAACATACATACAACAAAAAAAACTGGCCAAGTGCATGTCGGGCTCGCACTCGTAGGGTTCCGTACCACACTACAGTATTTTATAAGATTGAGCAATAAAAATACCACTATCATTTTTCGCCAGCAAAAAAATAATAATTTATAAACATTGTATTTCTCATAACGTGTTAGGGATCGACATTTCAATATAACGCCATCTATGGGACGTTTACCTAACTAAGCGTTCATAGATGGCGTGAAATGCCGAAAAATACACGTTTCTTGTATGGGGACCCTCTACAGTTTTTAACTTTATTCTGTTTTTAGTATTTGTTGTTATAGCGGCAACAGAAATACATCATCTGTGAAAATGTCAACCGTCTAACTATCACGGTTCATGAGATACAGCCTGGTGATAGACGGACAGACAGACATACAGACAGACAGACAGACAGGTAGACAGACAGACAGACCGAGAGACGGACAGCGTAGTCTTAGTAATAGGGTTCCGTTTTACCCTTTGGGTACGGAACCCTAAAAACATTCGACGAATTGAGAACCTCCTTATTATTGGAAGTACGTTGAACTAATAAACCGACTTCAAATGCCACGATAGTCACTTTCAGTACCAGTTTTGAGTTGTTTATCTCCATATATCTTGAGACTCTTAAGTATCCCGGAGACGGTCAATCGATCACAATTGACAATTTTTACGTTATTTTACGCTTATAATACCCTGTCTGACTTATAGACCCTTTCTTTTTGCGTAGCGGGTTAAAAAAGTAAAGAACAATATTGTTTATAACTTAAGAATAATATGAGTTTAGAAAATCTGTGATACATGTACGTCTTATAATTTTATTCAAAAGTATGTGTGCCAATTTTTGAGACAATTGAGCCAGAAAAAAATTCAATAGTACAACTCCTCATTTCACCTTCTTAGGGGTGGAATTTCAAAAATATTTTCTGTTGATGTGTTGATACATACACTTTACAAATAACACAACATGTTTCTAGGACCAGCAATTTAGGCTGTTAGTTGTAAAATTACTCGTATATGTTTATTTATATAATTATACAAATTAGTGAATAGTGTTTATACTTTATTGGTAAATAGTTAATTAATTAATATTTTAAGTATATCTTTACATAGACTTTTGTTCTCGTCGTTTATCGACAACTATCAACAACGCCATAAAATTCATAGTACCGCGTCACTCACAGTTTTAAATAATTCATAAGTTTATTTCTATTATAAATTATTGAGTATCAAAAAAGAAAATTTTACTTAAGTAGGATAAATTGGATGCTCTTTATAATCCCTTACATCCAATGATACCTTCCTCACATCCCTATCAAAATCAGTTTACCCGTTTGAGGCTATGATGTCATAGACAAACACACAGAAACGCGTTAAAAAAAAAAAACATAGTACATCACTTTTGCGTCACGAGACAAAAAAAAAACTGGCGAGTAATCCGCCGCACAGTGCTGTACTGACAAATTTCTTACTCGTCCTCTGACTTCTGCTGTGTGCTTTCGTTACGATGTGGAGGTTTATGCGATGCCATTGGTACATAATCATCTAGGCAAAACGGGCAAAAAGGCGTATATGGTCGTAAAGTCAAAGTGGCATGCTTTTCATTTAATTTCTGAAGATCTGTAGGTCCACTTAGCTTTCCATTCAATCTGTGTATTTCGACCAGCTCTTCATTCAATTTCTGAGCATCAAGAGCTCCGTTCGATGCTTGCATACTTGCGTCTTCGCTCAATTTTTGGTTCAATTTCTGAATATCTTCGAGCCTGTTTAGTTTTTTATTTAATGTCTCAATTGTATTTTCGTTTAATTTTTGTTGCAATTGCTGAACTTCTGCGTTCAGTTTCTGGACAACTGTTCCTCCATTAAATGTTTGTGTTCCACTTAATGACTGAATGCCGCTCAAAGCTTCTATGGGGATTCTGAATTTAATGTTAGTTGCTCGGCGAATATTACAAGCATTAAATGGTAAAGCTAATAAATCTTCAAATGCAGAAGAAAAGACGAGAAGTAAAGCTGAAATTTAAAAGTACAATATTGTTTTAACCGACTTCACAAAAAAGGAGGTGGTTCTCAATTCGTCTGTATTTTATTTTTTAATTAAAAAAAACAATGTTAAGTAATTGTATAAACAATATCGTTTAAAAATGTATTTAGATTTCTAACCATATTATCTTCGAAGAGATTCAATACATCTTAACATATTGATATTAAATCTACTCAAAAATAAATACTTTCTATGTCTAAAAATAGATTTATTCGGAAACAAATAATAGCTCAAAACATGGACGGTTGGTTGAGATAATTGTGAGAGTGACTGACAACTGGATACATCACGAAATAATTAAGATAGTTTAAAAACTAAAGCAACCGACTTAAATGCCCCGTGAGTCAATTTCAGTAGCGTCTGTATGTTTTTTAGGGCTCCGTAGTCCTGACAAGGAACCCTTATAGTTTCGTCATGTCCGTCTGTCTGCCTGTCCGAGGTTTTGCTAAGAGACCGTTAATATTAGACAGCTGTAATTTTGTGGGGGTATGTAAGTAAATGACGCCAACAAAGTGCTGAAATAAAATTTTGAAAAATATTTTTTTTAGGGTAGCTCCCCTATATGAGAAGTGGGGATGAATTTTTTTTTCATCGTCTACACTATCGTGTGGGTTATCGTTGAATAGGTATTTCAAAATGACTGCTAGGGGTTGCTAATACAATTTTTCGATTGAATACTCCATTTACGAACTTTAAAGTGCAAATTTTTGTTCCAGTAGGGCGTCCCCCCCCCCTCTAAAAGCTTAACTGCTGTCTATAAAAATCTGGAAAAATTCATGATAATAGCGCATTTCATAGCCTTTAAAGAAAAATGATAGCGGTTAAGATAACTTTATTAGTTTAGCAATAATAGTTGTTGAACTTGGGTTTGAATAATTTTGTACCAAATACAAAATCCTTAGAATAAATCCTTTAAAGTGACAAAGACGGAGTACCTAGTTGCTTGTTTATAACGGTTAAAGACTTGCATTGAATAACAGGCTACTACGGAACCCTACACTGCGCGTGGGCCGACACGCACTTGGCCGGTTTTTATTTTTATTATATTATTTTTTTTGTGTGTATGTTACGTGATTACTCCGTCAATTGTGAACCGATTCAAATGATTATTTTTGTAATCGGTAGGATACGTTTTTGAGTTGGTCCCATTGTAATTTCATCATGATTTGATAAGTATCTCCAGAGATATGACGATAAACGTCTGAAACTTGCTACTGAAAAAGACTGGAACGGCATGGAAATCGGTCGTTTTAGTTATTAAACTATCTAAATTATTATGTCATAAAATGGCGCCTAAATTGACCAAGAACCCGACTGCGTGGAAAATTAGAATGTGGAGTAGTACCAACTAACGTAAATAAAATTATAATACGTGCGGATGCGAATATAAGTTATAGTACTTACTTATAAACATGATTTTCTCGCAGTAATAATTTTATTGACACGTACAAAAACACTGTAAAATATTAAATAACATTATAGTACAAATAAAAATACAGACGTTATTAATTTCCGCTGCCTAAATAAATAATGAGTTACGCTTGCAGTATATCCAAAGGTGAAACGTGAAACACATATTTGAAGAATTAAGCGCGAGATCTCAGACTGCTCAACAATAAATCATGGAATGATTAGTTAATAAACACTGTAGGGGCGGCGTTGTGGTAAGTCGACGGTGAGTCGCTTGCCTTAATTGACCATCTGGGGCTGGGAATCGCAAGAGCCAAAACTACTTCTACTCTAAAAAAAACTACTCGTACTACTAGCTCCAGGATGGATTATAAGAAGTAGCTTTCAGTGACAGTGTAGAAAACCTCTCGATTAAGAGGCCTTGTAAATATTTGTCATGTGCATGTGCATTATTAAATAAGAACTATATGTGCTGCTTCTTTGTCACTATAGAGTTAGAAACAAACATGAACGCATACTGCAATAGGATGCTGCCTCTCTTTCAGATACGTGCTTGAATTAAGCGGTACCGTCTCCGCAAGACTATACAAATGACTCAAGCTGTTGGATGACGTTTCATTAGGTCGTGTACTTCTCCGGTTGAGGCACCGAGCGCCGTGCGAAAAAAATCCGCTTAGGTACCACATACCATTGGTTTTCCTGCGCTGCCGTCGTATAAAAATTAACCATTATGAATAAAAAAATAAAGTAAAAATCGATTTTGGCCTGCGCCGACTGCTGGGTGGGAATAACACCCGCGGAGCTTCAACGGATATATTTGCTGGCGTGAAATCCACCCGCGGTGCTTCTAGCGGAATATTTGTACAAGTTCTACCACGATGCGGGAACTGTCTGTAGCCACAGAATAAATAAAAGTACAAGTAGAAGACGCAGGGGCCGATAGGCTCGGTATCAACGAGTATCAAAGCGGACCTCGGCGCGCGTCATGTTACGAAGTATCATCGTATTATTCTCTGGTCAAGTTCCCGGACACTGTCCAAGCGCCGCGATGCGATAACACCCACAACAGCTATCTCCACGTGGAATATGTAGATCAAGTGACTCCTATTGGGAAAATGATCTGCTTTAGAGAGAAACGAGAACTTAGAAATATGTACATATTTTTTGTTCATACTTTTAAAATATCCCTCAATAGTATTGATGAAGAGCATTCATTATAAATATTAAAATACGGGACTTATCCATGAATGTTTTCTGGGTAAAAGGACGTTCCCAAGATCTAACTGATATTTTTTTTATTTTAATATTTATAACAATTTGTTTAAATCCTTAAAATTTGAAGTTTGCAAATGAAGAGCATTGATTTTTTTTTTATGATATAGGTAGTAAACAAGCAACTGGCCCACTTGATTGAAAGAAATCACTTATATTTTGCGCTTATATATCGAGGATAAAAAGTATGTACAAGGTACCCATGAACGTTCCCTGGGTAAAAGGACGTTCCCAGGATCTAACTGAGATTTTTATCGCTGAACTAAATATATAGCTAGTAACCTATAACTGTAGATAATTAAGTAAATAAAATATCTTACATCTAAATTTACAGGCAGGAATAAGCTGTAAAGCTTCTCCTAAAATATTGAACCGTCGAGTTTCTTGTGCGCTTTACGAAGAAATGCAAAAGCAGAAGTTAATCTAAACATACACATACCTATGTTTAATTACAATTCCAATTAACATTTTACAAAATTTTTACAATCTTTCTTAATTACAAAATAAATGGATGAGAGCATATCGGGCCATGCTTAGTGTACCTAATAAGAGTTTCGTGAATACACATAAATCACGTTGGTAAGTGATGATACGGTCGAGGATGGTAGCACGCTAGGTTTAGAATGGGAACTGGCTCTCAATGATAGCTGCCGGAACACATTAGATGTTTGGCGACAAATTTTCTAACTTTAGAGTGGTAGCTAGTCAGACAGCCACTTAATAGTGTCCAACCACCATAAGAAGAAGGAAGGAAGAAGAAAAACATCGTTAAGGAACTCCCAAACGGGTTCCTTGCCAGCCGACTTGGCAACGCTGCAGGGACTCCAGAACGGACCAAATTTCGATTGAGTCGAAGGCCTTTTCATAGTCCACGAGTGCTAAGCACAATTTTCACACATGATGTATTTTGTTTTGCCGCTATAACAACAAATACAAATAACAGAACAAAGTTAAAAATATGTATTATAATATAAATATAATTAATAAAGGGGACCCCATACAAAAAACGTGTTTTTTACTATAGCGCCATCCATAATCGATTCTTTACCTTATTAATAAATAATATTAATTACCTATCCTAACAAATTTGGAATAATGTTCACTTAGTTGGTGTTAGAAGTTCGTTATATATTTGTTAGATGGCATTGTAGTTAATAAGCATATTTAGTATTGACACGGTAATAAAATATAAAATAATACTTATATATTATTTTACTGCGGTTCGGAACCTTCCGTGTTCGCACACGGACAAAAGTCTGACTTACACTTGGCCAGTTTTATTTATTTTCTATAATCTTAACGTTTGTAATTACAATATTAATAGAGTCTCAGACTATCATAAAAAACTGGCCAGGTGCAAGGTGGACTCGCACTCGTAGGGTTCCGTACCACACTTACAGTATTTTATAAGATCGAGCAAAAAATACCACTATCATTTTTCGCCAGCAAAAAATATTATTAATAAACATTTTATTTCTTATAACGCCATCTAAGTTCTAATAAAGGTGGGACTTGAACCCGCAACCTCCGGAATAACATGTTCCGGTGCTTTGCCAATTAAGCCACGGTGCGAAGTATCGTTACGACGAAATTAATGGATTGCATTTTGTTAACCCAATTATGCATTGGTGGCGCCATCTATGACTACTTATTACGTAAGTTAATCATTCGGAAGAATACATTACAGTTATCAAATCCGACGAGAGATGTTGCACTACGTAAATCAAATATTATGTTTCTTTGAAGTGTTTCACACTTTATATTTTTGTAAATTGTTAAACACAATCCAAAATTTCATCGTACCGACGGGACTTGAACCCGCAATCTCCGGAATAACATGTTCCGGTGCTTTTCCAATTAAGCCACGGTGCGAAGTATCGTTACGACGAAATTAGTGGATTGCATTTTGTTAACCCAATTATGCATTGGTGGCGCCATCTATGACTACTTATTACGTAAGTTAATCATTCGAAAGAACACATTACAGTTTTCAAATCCGACGAGAGATGTTTACGCAGTGCAACATCTCGGATTTCGTCTTCTTACTAAAAACTTCTTACTATTAACTTAACTTACTTACTAAACTTCTAACTTCTGTATAACTTCTAACGCGTGTACATAAGTGCACACACTCATTTTTTGCTAGCGTTTGACCACTATCTCACCTGTTGGTAAGCGATGATGCGGTCGAAGATGGTAAGCACGCTAGGCCTAGAATGGGAACTGGCTCTCAAGGATAGCTTTTATTTAGTTATTTTTATTAGTTATAGCTTTTTATTAGTTATTAGACTTGGCTGGCACCGACTTCAAATAGAGAAGTGGGTAACGCTTATAATAATTTTAAGTATATTATTTTTCGCTTTTGAGTGCCTTTTTGTGGTTATGAAGTCGGTTTTATTTTTTTTGAAAAATAACTTATTTTACCCTTTTTAGTGCAAAAAAAGTTTTAATTAAATTACATGCACTTTATCTATACTAATATTATAAAGAGAGAACATTTGTATTTTTGTATGTTTGTAATGAGTAAGCTCAAAAACTACTGAACCGATTTAAAAAATTCTTTCACTAATACATAGAATAGACTTTCGGAATGAAAATAGGCTTATATTATCCCGTTTAAATCAAAGGTACATTCATGGAGACCTAATTTGCAACCTAAGTCGGCAAATAAACGGTCGAAAAACACGTTTCTTACGAACGCTGCTTAATTGAAAATAGATAGAAGAATATTTTCTATGCAAGAGTTGTACAACTTAATAAGACCTACAAAAAACTCCGCGACAGCATATGTCTATCTCTTAAGGTTGACTCACAGTAACCATTTTAATCTTAAAATGTTTGTAAAATAATATTACATAACTTCCAAAGCTATTTTCAAGTATATAGTATTAATCCTTATCCAAATAATTACGTTAATTAGCTTACGGCCACATATTATAGATTAAAATTGTCCTTTACAGTATATAATTCAAATGAAAACTCTAGAAGATATCACGAATTTCACAAACACGCATTGCAAAATTAATAAAATATTTGCAGTGAAACCACAGATTATGTCATAGTTACTAAGAAAATATTATTATAAGCTTAGCTATGCTGTAGATCCCCACCGATCGCAATCGCAATCAATTTGAAGTCAATATAGTATAATAATATGATCTATTGTATAAAATAATATTCATCTATATATATAATAATATAATATAATATTTTAAACCACCCCGACTGATCTATGTATAATAGCTTTTTCCAATGACTCTAAACACGACATTTAAAATCTGAGCTGTAAGTTGGTGAGAATTTGAGTATTCTGTAGAGTCCAGGAGGCTTCCATGTTCTTACAATATCGTTGAAGAAGAAGATTTTCGAATTGATCAGACCTATGAAAGTTGATTTCATAGCGCAATTAACTAGAAAAAAGCTCATAGTTTTATAACGATTGAACGAATTTCCATGAATCAAAGCTAAGAAAACAAACAAAAAAAAACTATCAATAATAAAAACAAAATCGGTTCATCCGGTTAGGTGCTAAGATGCTACAGACAGACACACAGATACACACGTTAAACGTATATTACCCCTACATTTTGCGTCGGGGAACGCCGTAAGGTTACGGCGGCAGATGTACTCCTTGGTGGTAAGCTACTTTATGGTAGATTTAATGATTCCACTACCACTGTACGAAAACTCATGATTCATGAATGCACATAAAACTTTCATTGGTAGGTGTATAGGATTAGAACCAACGACCGTCGGGTCAGAATCAGGGTAACTATCCATTACGCCAAAGGGCCGTCCAATATCAATACGTAAGTATTATAAAACAAAGTTCATCACTGCGTCTGTCTGTCTGTTCGCAATAATCTCAATAGCTTCTGAACGGATTATCATGCGGTGTTCACCAATAGCCAGAGTGTTTATGAGGAAGGTTTAGGTGCATAAATTGTTAAGGTTTTGTGTAAATTGGAAGAAATATGACGATGGTTGTTAAATATGTTCATATTTTATATTCGATGCAACAAACTGATGCAAATTTTGTAGGCATATATGTTCTACCCGTGCGAACCCGGGGCGGGCTGCTAGTTACTTATATATTACATCTATTAAATTTCGTGTCTGGGCCGTTATACACTGACGGATATATACTTTTTGAAAATTTCAAGTATGTACCTATAACGGTTAAGAAGATACAGATCTGTAAAGTGCGCACATATAGACACACGGACGGACGGACGGACGGACGGACGGACGGACGGACGGACGGACGGACGGACGGACGGACGAACAGACAACAAAGTCTCAGAAAGTGTTCATTTGGTAGCCTTTGGGTTCGGAACCCTAAAAAAATTGACTTTAAATGCCGCGCTAAAGTGAAAATATTCACTAGTAATAATAATTTCGTCGTATCGATGTATCGAACCGTGGCTTAATTGGCAGAGCACCTGGACGTGTAATCCGGGGGGTGCGGGTTCGAGTCCCGTCGGTACGATGAAATTTTGGATTGTGTTTAACAATTTACAAAAATATAAAGTGTGAGACACTTCAAAGAAACATAATATTTGATTTACGCAGTGCAACATCTCTCGTCGGATTTGAAAACTGTAATGATTTCTTCCGAATGATTAACTTACGTAATAAGTAGTCATAGATGGCGCCACCAATGCATAATTGGGTTAACAAAATGCAATCCACTAATTTCGTCGTATCGATGTATCGAACCGTGGCTTAATTGGCAGAGCACCTGGACGTGTAATCCGGGGGGTGCGGGTTCGAGTCCCGTCGGTACGATGAAATTTTGGATTGTGTTTAACAATTTACAAAAATATAAAGTGTGAGACACTTCAAAGAAACATAATAATGATGTCATCAAGGTATCAAAGGACAATGTCCAAAATGGCCCTGTACAATTAAAGCATCTGACACACACGATAATTAATTGTCTATTTTATTACAATAATTCCAAATACTTTTACAACACGGACTAGTTGTATTTCAAAATGAATATTAAAAAGTATTATTTGCGATTATTAACATTAATTGCCGCCATATGGCCAACAGAGTACTGAATCACTCTACTTCGTTATAAGAGGCACTTCCCTATATTGTGGATACCCGAATTATGAAAGCACTGTGTAGCCAACCTAACAATGGAAAGTATTATTTACGTGGTAACTATTATATAATATATATATAATATGTGGTTTTATGCTTATATTTTTTTTTTGCTGTGTTGATTGGTACAAAGTACGTTCATAATTCTGAGTTATTTAATTATGTATGCAGTGTCGCGGGACTAAAATGGCCTTCTTCGCCAAATGTCATGTCATGTCAAAAAATATTAGGTATGTTTAAAAAAGTTTGCACCCTAACAAGACTTTGCCCGGTAGAAAATTCCTGTGAAGACAATTTATTTATATTTATATATAATTATTTATTATAATTATTAATATATAATTATTTATTGAGGGCCCGGTGGCGTAATTGGGAGAACGGTCGGCTTTGATGCCGTGGTACCGAGTTCAAACCGCCGTGCACCAATGAATTTTTCTATCGAAAAATATATGTGCGCTTCTCACAGTGGCCCTCCGGTGAAGGAAAACATCGTTTAGAAACCAATAACCCCGCATGGTGGTAGAACATATCTAGTGTCCGCCTGGCCAGCTACCACCCTCAAGTCAGAAAATCTGTCGCCAAACATGTTTTTTTTTTTTTTTTTAAAGAATAAAAGATTACTCGCAATGTGGGTTGCACATTACTAGTATTCTTGTTAACCCCTCCAACTAAGCTAAATATGCTTGTGTCTGGAGTGGGTTCACGTCAATAGTGCAATGGGTGGGGTGGGATTCGAACTCACGACCTCTCGATTGCCAGTCCGACACCCTATCCATTGGGCTATTTCCGCTTTCATCTAACATGCATCAAATTACATCTAATGTGTCCCGGCAGCTATCCTTGAGAGCCAGTTCTCATTCTAGTCCACTTCTCTATCTTCGACCGCATCATCACTTAGCAACAGGTGAGATAGTGGTCAAACGCTTGCCCATAAGATATTAAAAAAAAATATCCCCACCTTTATTTCTATCTCGCTCACAGTTACCGTAAGAATATCTTATATGCAATAGCAACCTCCATTGTGTATAATCTTCTTGGGACTCTTCTACTAAAACTAGTACATTCTGCTATGTTTGAGGTATTTATCTCCATATCTCTGGTGATACTAATCAGATCTCGATAAAATTAAAATGGGACCACCTCGGAAACGTATCCTACCTATTAAAAAAAGAATCATTTGAATCCGTTCACAATTGATGGAGAAATCGCGTAACATACACACAAAAAAAAAAAAAACATACAGACGAATTGAGAACCTCCTCCTTTTTTGTGAAGTCGGTTAAAAAGGACAAATGGCAGATGTCCGTATTTACGTGCGACCGTAACCTCATAATAAATTTTATTTTCTCAAATTTTACTTCACAGTAGAATGCGTTAAACAATATAAATTTCATAAAATAAATTTAATAATAAAAAGACACGATGTCATAACCAGTATACTCAAGAATGAGACAAGTAACTGATGGCTTTGTTAACGTTTCAGTTATCTGTCGATGATCCGAAGTAGTGTAGATAGAAAGATAGATAGATAAATAAAACTTTATTGTTACACCACAAATAAAACTTAAATATTTATACACAATAGCTTACATTATAGTGTTACAATGGACGGTCTTATCGCTAATAGCGATCTCTGCCAGACAACCTTAGTATGTAATGAATCTAAAAAACTGTCAACAACAGGGTGCATCTAATTAAATTAAAGAATAAAAAATAATTAACTAAACAAAAACACACAGTTTACCTAATATAACATAACTATAAACTAGCTTACTACCAATAAACAATTATATATACATATATATATATATATATATATATTTTATAATTACAAACAAAAATAAAAACAAAAACATACCTACAATTTTCAATAAACTATAAGCAATAAAACAGCAGGACACAAATCATAATGTAAGATACCGTATCTTTAAGCGACATTTGAACATATTGAGAGTTTGTGAAGATTTAATATTTTCAGGAAGTGAGTTCCAGAGTCGAACAGCCTGGACAGTGAAAGATTTGTCATAAAAAGTGGAAACATGAGAAGAAAAATTAAGGGTAAGGTTTTCTGATGACCTTAGAGAAAGAGAGTTTGAGACGTGAAGGTAGTTAAACCGTTCTTTGAGATAACGAGGAGTATAAGGATTGAACAGTATTTTAATTAGAAAGGAAAGGATATGTGTATTCCGGCGAAGGTGAATGGGAAGCCACTTGAGCTTTGTACCAAACTGAGATACGTGATAGTGTAAATCGCTTTGTACGGGTAAATGGTAAATCGGTGGCGCTTTTTAATGTCTCTGAATGTCCGGTTATAAAATGGGGATGTTGGAATCAAATTTTGCAGTTTTGTAGCACATTCTCCGATTTTATCCGATACTAAAACATTAAATAAAAAAATAAAAAAACCCGACTGCGCAAAAAGTGAAGTGTTAAAAAACGAACTGAAAAGAAAAAAACAAGTAAGTCTAGTAGTTTAGACTTCTGTTTAGGGATATCAAAAAACTATACCATTTAAATTCTTTCTCGGTCGATACACTCATAAAATAAATAACACATTGTTATATGGAATGTAGACTTTTACAGTCGGGACACATTAATGGCTTAACGAATGGGGATTAAAAACAAGTAATATAATGTGTCCCGACTGTTAAAGTCTCTATATTCCATATAACAATGTATAATTTATTTTATGAGTGTATCGACCGAGAAAGAATTTAAATGGTATAGTTTTTTGATATCTCTAAACAGAAGTCTAAACTACTAGACTTACTTGTTTTTTTCTTTTCAGTTCGTTTTTTAACACTTCACTTTTTGCGCAGTCGGGTTTTTTTTATTTTTTTATTTAATGTTTTACTTTACACTTTTTAGTTAAGTAAAGGACGGCAAATTCCGTAATCTGAACAAAAAACCGAAATGCGTGAAATAGACAGGGTATTGCTTTTTAAGCTTACTTACTTTACAGTTGTACTATTAAACGACTATACCAAAAGGAAGAGGTTGTTTGTTACCTCAGAACTCCATCAATTCTTAACCGATTTGGAAAATTCTTTTTTTGTTTGAGTTAATATGATTTTCGTTTGGTCTCATTGTAATTTTATTGAGATCTGATAAGTAACTTCAGAGATAAGCACCGCAAACTTGTTACTGAAAGTGACGGCATGTAAAATCGTTTTTTTTTTCAATTTGTACGATCATAAATTATTTTTTATAAATATATTTTGAATCTCCATTTTAAGACTTTTAATTCGACACCCCACTCGATACGTTTTGAAAAAAAAAATTTTTTTGAACCCCAAATTTTGGCGTCTGAAATCCGCCATTTTGAATTTTTCAATGTTTTATGTTTTTGTTGACACTCGCGCTAGCATGGCGAATCTATTGACGTGCCAATTATCAAAATCGGCCCACGCCTTTGGTCTCTAGTGTGCCACAAAGGAACAAACATACATACATATATAGACTGATAAACACATTACCTCTCCTTTGCGTCGCGCAGTCGGGTAAAAAAACCGATAAACTAACAATACGAGGGGCTAGTGGTGTAGTGGGAGAATGGTCAGCTTCGACGCCAGAGGTACCAAGTTTAGCTACCGCCGTGCACCAATGGATTTTTCTTTCGAAAAATTTATGTGCGCTTTTCACAGTGGCCCTCCGATAAAGTAAAAATATTGTTAAGAAACCCCCAACCCCCGTATAGTGGTACGGTCGCCAGCTGGCCACTCTCAAGTTATAAAATCTGTCGCCGGACATCTAATGTATTCGGGCAGCTATCCTAGAGAGCCAGTTCCTATTCTAGGACTAGGCTACCATCCTCGACCGCATCATCACTTACTAAAAGGTGAGATAGTGGTCAAACGCTAGTTAAAAAAACTTATCGGCAATGCGCGAGACTCTGGACTTTCTTGCTAGTAAGCAACGTAGTAAGCAAAGTAGGTCGTCGGAGATGAGTTTCTAGTTAGGGTTCCGTACCTAAAGGGTAAAACGGGACCCGATTACTAAGAATCCGCTGTCCGTCTGTCTGTCTATCTGTCTGTCTGTCCGTCTGTTCGTCTGTCACCAGGCTGTATCTCATAAACCGTTATAGTTAGACAGTTGAAATTTTAACAGATGATGTATTTCTGTTGCCGCTATAACAAAGAATACTAAAAACAGAATAAAGTTTAAAATTGAAGGGGGTTCCCATACAAGAAACGTGTTTTTTTTCGGCATTTCTATATAACGCCATCTATGAACGCTTAGGTAAACGTCCATAGATAGCGTTATAACGCTATGTATGGACTCAATTTGCAATTTAATATATTGAATTCCGATCCCTAACACCTTTGTTAGAAGTTAGATGGCGTTATAAGAAATAAAATGTTTACTAATTATTTTTTTTTGCTGGCGATAAATGAAAATCGTATTTTTTACTCGATCTTATAATACACAATGGTGTTAGGGAATGGCATTTCAATATCGTAATATTTATATACAGTAGAATCCGTTTATTATGACTCCGTCTATATTGACCAACCGGTTATTATGACGTAACTATACTACGAAGTTTGGTTTTCATATGAAATTCTTTATAAATAGTCGGATATAATGACTTCCCACTTCCCTTACAGTGACATGTCACTTATTATGACCCATTTTTAATACAAAAATGTAAATTATGTCCGGTTATAATGACCGACATGATTCTGTACACCTTCGGTAATGTTCGTTGATTCCCGACGACGTTCGGCACGTGGCTCGTTTTTGTTTTGAACTATGTTTATGTATTAAACTACTTAAGTACATTCATATTTACATAAAAAAGGTTTTTCATTTCACAAAACGCTTTGTATGACGTCCGCTTATTATGACTTGTTTGTCAGTTCCTTTCGATGTCATTATAAACGGACTCTACTGTATATCGTACTATTTTATATATATCGTTATATATATCGTATCTAACACCTTTGTGTTAACTTTCACTTAGATACCGTGCGTTAGACGTTAGATGACGTTATGAGAAATAAACACGCGGCTTACAACTCTGTTTTGATAAAATGTTTATTAATTATTATTTTTTGCTGGCGAAAAATGATAGTGGTATTTTTTGCTCGATCTTATAAAATACTGAAGTGTGGTACGGAACCCTACAAGTGCGAGTCCAACTTGCACTTGGCCACTTTATTTTTTTCAGCAAGTATAATTATAATAAAACACATTGTAAGAGAACAAGTATTAAAATGACTGTTAGTTATGAACTTTAGAATTTTACTTCTGTTAGACAAATTGAAACATTGCATGTAAGCATAGATGATTGTGATTTCGCTAAAATGTTGATATCTGGTTGATTTGAGAGGCTGTTTAAATTTTCCTTCAAATCTGAATATCTGCGCGCTTTTCATTCAACCTCTCTTCTTCCAGATTCCTGTGCAATCTGCTTGCAATTTTTGATTTGTTCCACTATTCAGTTGTTGAAGATCTGTAGATCCGCCTTGTATCCCATTCAATTTCTGAAGATCAGTGGGCCCGTCTAACTTTTCGTTTAGTTTATGTATTTCTGCAATCTTTTCATTCAATGTCTCAGAATCTAGGGCTCCGTTTAGTGTTTGCATAGCGTCATCGTTTAATTTTTGGTTCAATTTCTGAATATCTTGGAGCCCGTTTAGTTTGTGATTCAATGTCTCAATTGTATTCTCGTGTAATTTTTGTTGCAATTGCTGAACTTCTGCGTTCAATTTCTGCACATCTTCTGTTCCTCCATTTAATGGTGTTCCACTTAAAGACTGAATATCTTGCAAAGCTTCCATAGGAATTTTAAATTGAATCTTAGTCACTCGGCGGGTATCGTTAGCAACATATGGTGAAGCTAGTGAATCTTCAAATGCAGACGCGAAGACGAAAAGTAATACTGAAATTAAAAAGCATAATTTTACTTGAAATTTAAAATAAAAATTGTAATAAAATATTATGTTTCTAGAAGTGTTTTTATAATTTGTACACTTTACACACTGTACACTTTATATTTTTGTAAATTGTTAAACACAATTGTAATTGTTTAAAAAAAAATTGTTCAAAAATTGTAATTGTTTAGCTCGCAGAATAGTACAGCTAGGCAGTATTTGGGAAACTTCATCGAGTCTTTTTATCGCGCATACCCTAAAGACTGAAGACGAAATCGTTTCACGAGTGCATTCTACCTGTTATTACTTACGCAGCCGAGACGTGGACACTGACGATGTGACTGGTTCTCCAATTCAAAGTCGCTCAGTGAGCTATGGGGAGGGCTATGCTCGGGGTCTCTCTGAAGGATCGAATTCGAAATAAATATATCCGCCAGAGAACCAAAGATATCGACATAGCTTAAGGTTCTCCAATTCAAAGTCGCTCAGTGAGCTATGGGGAGGGCTATGCTCGGGGTCTCTCTGAAGGATCGAATTCGAAATAAATATATCCGCCAGAGAACCAAAGATATCGACATAGCTTAAGGGATAAGCAAGCTGAACTGGCAAAGGGCTGGTCACATTCTACGATAGATTCTGTTGAACCAACAACCATTTGGGGTAGGCGTGTTCTAGAGTGGAGACCACGGCTCGGCAAACGTAGTGTAGAGCGCCCTCTAGCTCGATGGAGCGATGATATACCCAAGCTGGCTGGCAACGGTTGGGAACGAAGAGCTGAAGATCAAGGTCAGCGGTACGACGAAATTAGTGGATTGCATTTGTTAACCCAATTATGCATTGGTGGCGCCATCTATGACTACTTATTACGTAAGTTAATCATTCGGAAGAACGATACTTCGCACCGTGGCTTAATTGGCGAAGCACCGGAACATGTTATTCCGGAGGTTGCGGGTTCAAGTCCCGTCGGTACGATGAAATATTGGATTATGTTTAACAATTTACAAAAATATATTACTTGTATGAAATAAAGGTATGACCATACCGCGGCGTCCTTCTTCCGCGTGCGCTTTCGCGATTTAAATTTCTATTGTTTTCTAATCTCCGTAGATTGCGTTGGGTGTGAACCAGTCGGTAAAAATACTACTGCTATATATGATCGCGCACGCAGGAGGCCGCGGTGTGGTCATACCTTGACCTCTCTTCGCTTCCATGTAAACAACTAAGCAATCCAAATTGGTCAATGTAGCTCGGCGATATAGAATATAGAGTAGTAACTTCCATACAATTATTACACAAATGTGTGAATGCGTAGATATACTTACTTATAAACATCATGATCTTGACTGGTCCGGAATCACTGTAAACATTAATAGAAATAAAAATACACACATTTTAAACATCCGCTACCTAAATAAAAGTTCAATGACTAAGGCGTCGGCTTGGCCACCGAGAGGTCGTGAATTCGATCCCCACCGTGCAAGTCAAGATCATATTGACGTGAACCCACTTCAGACACAAGTATATTTATTTAGCTTAGTTGGAGGGGTGAACAAGACCTCTAGTAATGTGCAATCCCGCAAAGTCAGTAGTAGCTTTAACTAGCTTTGAAAAAAAAACAACGAGTTGCACTCCGGGAGTGCCGGCAGAAGTGAAAACTTGAGCATTTGGTCTACTCTTCTTCCGTCTTACGAATTTTAGATAAGGTCACGTGTCCTGAAGCGAGTTTAACATTTTTACCCATCCCAAAAACAGTCTCTACTCTACCTCCGTCTTACGAATTTTCGATCAGGTCATGTGTCCTGATGCTAGGTCCTAACGCGAGTTAAGCATTTTTTACCCATCCCAAAAAGTTCATAACGCCGCTAAAGAAGATTTCACTTCAAAAACTGTGTTACGCTCGCTGAATGCCCAGGTTTTTTTTTAATACTTTATAGGCTAGCGTTTGACCTCTATCTCACCTGTTGGTACGTGATGATGCGGTCGAAGATGGTAAGCACGCTAGGCCTAGAATGGGAACTGGCTTTCAAGGATGGCTGCCGGAACACATGAGATGTTTGGTGACAGATTTTCTAACTTAAGGGTGGTAGCTGGCCAGGCGGACACTAGATAGTGTCCTACCACCATGCGGGGGTTGTTGGTTTCTTAACGATGTTTTCCTTCACCGGATTGAACTAGGTACGTCTATTTCTTTTATTTTCTTTTTCTTTCCTTGTTTTTTGCTTAAAGCTTACTAGCAAGGTGGGTGCATTACTAGCAGTCTTGTTAATCCCTCCAACTAAGCTAAATACATATGCTTGAGTCTGGATTGGGTTGTTTATTGCAGTGGATGGGAATCGAATTGACAACCTCTCGATAGAAAATTAAAGACGCAACCCAGGCACCCGCACTCTCGACCAGCGCACGGTTTTACACAAGTTAAGCAGCGAGTTGTCACCGAGTGGTCTACTCGTCGTCCACGCGTGGACAACTTGAAAACGAAATCCGGTCACATTACAGAGTTGATATAGTGAGCATATAATGTCCATTGAAGTCCAAAGAAACTAGCCGCACGAAGTGAGGCGATGCGGATAGAGTGCCGGTTGGCTATAATGAATAACTTTTATACTTTAAATATTGAATTAAAAAAAACTTACCTAAATCTTTCAGGCCTGGGATAGACTGTAAAGCTCCTCGTATAACAGTAAATTGTTGTGATCCTTGTGGGCTTTTTAAAGGAATTCAAAAGCCGAAGGTAATCAAAGTAAACATGTGTCTAATTACAATTCTGATTAATACTTTACAAATCCTTAATTATTTCAAAATTAATGGTTAGGAGTATCGGGCCATGCTCAGTGTAGAGTTCTGTAAATGCACAAGTAACTGAAATTTTTAGGTATAACTTTTGTTACTCAAATAATTAAGAAAGTTGAATTATATAATTATATAATAATAATAATACTTCTTGACACGGCACGCATCGTCAAGAGGTTCTTCTCTCTGCAGCCCTAACCACCGGTAGCTTGGGCCCTGCCCCGCTACCGGCGGCACCCTAGGTTTAGGTTTTTTATAATGTTTTATGTTTTTATACTTGTTTTCTTTATTATTTTTATATGAAATATTGTAAAAAACCTATACCGAAGAAAAAATAATAAATAAAGTTAATAATAATAATAATATTAACCGCAGGGGCGGCTTTGTGGCGAGCCGACGGTGAGTGGCGACACCGCGTACCCCTATCCCGTGAGGGCTAAATGAGACCCTCTGACCACCAGCTTGCCTTGACCGGCCAGCCGGTGGTGGGAATCGAAAGAGCTAAGACCTAAGCTCCAGGGTGGAAGTGTTAAAGGCATAAAGCCGCTAGTAGCGTTTAGTGAAAGTGCAGCACACCTCTCAACACCCTTAGCTATCCACGCCAATGTTGCCCTTTGGCGCCGACATAACGGTCCGCCTTTATGGGGGGCCCATTCAGTGTATCGAGTCACCACCCGCCTTAATATTTTGAAATGAGGCATAATTGGTGGGTGCCGTACCTCATCCCATAGACCAGAAAACAGACATCAAGCAGCACACATTCATAGCCATAATAAATTAATGTACCATCCTTTTATAGTTTTTCATCTCTCCATCCACAAATCATATTTAATTTCATTTAATAATGCAAAGGGCCTCTTGACGTTGGCTTCGGCTCCGTCAATGCCTTCCAAAGGACCGGGCGATTTGCTGCCCATGATGTGAATTGAATAAAGAGTATAATAATAATAATAAATCATTTATTTCAGAAATTGGATTCCATAGAATGTTATTAGCCCACGACTTAAAATAGTGTTAGTCTTATTTAAAATTTCATCCTATTAGTTACATTATCAATTATAATTAATATTATCATCATCATTAATTTTATTTAATGTTAAAGTTGGCAACTGGCCTATGCACAGTATTCCAGTGCCGCACGGACAGTCCGTTCTCCAAAAGTATCGAATTTAGGAGGCTGTTGCTACTATCTCGCACGCGATGCATCAGGGAGGCAATACGTTTTCTAATAATTGTTTTAAAACAATCTATGCGGGCCTGAGAAAACATGCCTGATGCACTACAGAATCGAGATAGTCTTAACAGCATCCTAAATCCATTATTGTATTGGATTCATAGGGCATTAAACGCCTTTTGCGAATAGTTAACCCATAGACTGCAGCTGTACATGGTCTGACAGTATGCCTTAAAAAGAGTTACTTTTACTTCATCTGTACACCGTGCAAATCTACGAGCCAACATATTGCATCTGACTGCCAATGCCCTACGCTCCCTTTCAATATCTAGATCATCAGAAAGGTTCTCAGCGACCCAATGTTCAAGGTACTTGAATTTAGTGACTCTGCTTAGCGTCACCCCGCCCAGACTAACCGGCGGCACAGACGTAGGTAGCTTGTTACCGGCTTTAAAGATAAGCAGTTCACTCTTCTTGGAGTTGTACCTTAGGCCATGAGTCGCTGCGTATCTCTCACATTTACTTAGTAGTACTCGAAGTGCGCTGATCGATGGGGTCAGCAGAACCATATCATCAGCGTAACTGATGTTGTTCACAAATTTACCGTCAATGAAACAGCCGACGCCGGCTCTGCTGAGCTCATCGATCAGTCCATTCATGTACAAATTAAAAAGACGCGGCGAAGTCAAACCACCTTGTCTAACGCCACATTCCAATCTGTACTCATCAGATAACACCCCCGACCATCTAACATAATTTGTTTGATTATGGTACCAGAATTTAAATAAATTTGTTACCTCACTTGGGGCGAAAGTTTCCTTCTGGAGCTTATCCCATAAGACACTGTACGAGACGAGGTCAAATGCCTTCGACAGGTCGAGAAAACAGGCGTACACAGGTGTCTTTCTATTAGTATAGTGTGTGTAATTAAGATATTTTAAAAACTAAAACAATGAAATTACAATGGGATCACCTCGGAAACATACCCTACCGATAAGAAAAAGAATCATTCAAATCGGTTCAAAATTGAGGGAGTAATCGCGTAACATACACTCAAAAAAAAAAACATACAGACGAATTGAGAACCTCCTTTGTTATTGAAGTCGGTTGATGAATATACATGCAATTTGAAAATGGTTATGGTAATGGTAATGCTATTTGAATTTTATACTAAATTCAAAATGTAAAACTACCCCTGACCGATCTATTCATAATCTGTTCTGTATCAAACAAAAAACAACAAAAAAACAACAGGTTCTACTCCGGGAGTGCCGGCAGAAGTGAATACTTGAACATTAACTTTATGCATTTGGTCTACTCTCCCTCCGTCTTACAAATTTTCGATCAGGTCACGTGTCCTGACGCGAGGTCCTGACGCGTGTTTAAAATTTTTTACCCATTCCAAAACGTTCACAAAGCCGCTAAAGAAGTTTTCACTTCAAAAATGTAATCAAAATCGGTTCATCCGTTTATGCACTACGATGCCACAGACAGACACATACATAGATACACACGTTAAACTTATAACACCCCTTCTTTTTGCATCGGAGGTTACATAGGAAGAATCTTACGACCCCTCACACAGCATGTTGTTATGTTGTTGTATGTAAAGAATGTAGACGGACGGACATGACAAAGTTACAAGGGTTCCTTACAGTTACTGCGAGACCCTAAAAACTCCATTTCAATTAACCACTCTATGAGTACGTATATCCGATATAATGTACTGTACTTACTGTTAATAATTATCGTGTACACTAAAGCTAATAATGATTCATTAGTAATCAAAAGAATTCTTAAGAAAATTTTCTTTTATAAGCAATACATAATTACATGGACGTCACGCGCATATATACCTAGCACCACTCGGAATATTTGTTTTCTTACCATTTCCTCGCTTGGTGGTAAGTGATGTTGTTACAAGAAAATATGAGGTGTCATACATAATTGAACTAAGAATAGAATTTTCGGAAATTCATCCTTTTCGTGCCTGTAACAGAGGGTTTGTTTACAATTTTTCTATCCTTAAAAAGTTTCAACATTAAGGACGGTGATAGTACGACGGCTGTGAAAGCTCTTCTCGACTCTAACAGCCAAGTTTGCCTCTGATATTGCAGGTGTTAATAGGCGGCGGTAACCACTTACCATCAGATGGGGCACATGCTTGTTTTCTGCTCTATCTAATCTAATACTATAAGAATCTTTGTCCTGACATACTGACTGACTCACTGACTCACTGACAGACAACGCACAGCCTAAACCGCTGGTCGTAGAGACTTGAAATTTGGAGGGTATATTTGTCTTAGTACGTAAGGGTGTACTAAGAAAGGATTTTCCAAAATTCACCCCTTAAGGGGATGAAATGGGGGTTCAAAGTTTGTATGGAGAAACAAGATTAGATCGTCTTTTCTATCCGAAACTTCACATAAGTGCTTCAATAAAAAAATAAGTAAAGACGTGTTTCAGGTTTTTTTGGAATTCTACCCCTAAGAGGGTGAAATGGGGTAATAAAGTGTAAAATCAATATTGTTTCGGATTGCGCTGAAATTTGGCATGCAAATAGTTATTACGACGTTAGTTCCCACTGAGAAAGGATTTTCCAAAATTAACCCTCGAAGGGGATGAAACGGGGGTTGAAAGTTTGTATGGAGAAACAAGATTAGATCGTCTTTTCTATCCGAAACTTCACATAAGTGCTTCAGTAAAAAAATAAGTAAAGACGTGTTTCAGGTTTTTTTGTAATTCCACCCCTAAGAGGGTGAAATGGGGTAATAAAGTGTAAAAATCAATATTGTTTCGGATTGTGCTGAAATTTGGCATGCAGATAGTTATTAATTACGACGTTAGTTCCCTCTGAGAAAGGTTTTCCAAAATTCATCCCTGAAGAGGATGAAGCGAGGGTTCAAAGTTTGTATGGAGAAACAAGAATTGATTGTCTCTTATATTCGAAACTTCACACAAGTAGTTTAGTAAATAAATGAGTAAATACGTGTTTCAGGCTTTTTGAAATTCTATTCCTAAAAGGGTGAAGTGGAGTAACAATGTCTGAAATCAATATTGTTTCGGATTGCGCTGATATTTTGCATCCAGATATAAATTTTGACGTAGGTATCCGCTGAGAAAGGATTTTTCAAAATTCACTCTTCAAGGGATGAAGCGGGGGCTCAAATTTTGGATAGTCATTTTATTCGACATTTCACACAAGTACTTCTGTAAATAAATAAGTAAATACGAGTTTCAGACTTTTTCAAAATGCCACCCTAAAAGAGTGAACTGGGGTAAAAAAGTCTGAAAATCAATATAGTTTCGGATTGCGCTTTATTGGGTTTTCGGGTTTTAAAAATATGAATCCTGATTTGTCTTAGTCACGCGATAACATGAAAACAGGTGAACCAATTTGGCTAATTTTTATTTGATGTCTTTAATGATAGAATCGTTTTTACAAAAGAAAAGTTTTAAGTAAATAAAAGGAGTTTTTAACGCGGGCGTAGCCGCGGGGGACTTCTAGTATTTATATAAAAATAAATTTTCAATGAAATACTATTACCGCAGAATTTATTTGTAAACAATATTTTGAAAGTTAAACTTTGCATGTATATTGTGGGTAGTAAATGAGACTGAGCCGTAATACGCGATCACTCGCGCAAAGTCGGCTCGAGTTTGGGTAAAGTTGGATTATACTGAGTTCATGTCAACGCTCGTTCGACTACATCATCGCTTACCATCTGGCGAGATATAGGTCAAACGCTAGCCTATACGATATTAAACAAATTATAATAATGTCACAAGCTCTACACCGTAACTGATACTTGCAATAAGCAAAGGCCGAAAAAACTGTCTTGACCGGTGTGGAGACTACGCAGCACATAAAGGTAGGATAATATTATTTTTGTGCTCTTTATTTTTCTATTTTAAGATAAGACACTGGGACACTGTCTAATGTCCATCTAGTCAGCTAACAAATTGAAAAATCTGTTGATAAGCACTAGTGCGTTCTGAAAGCTATCCTTGAGAGCCAGTTCTTATTTTGGTATATAGCCTCGACGCGAGTCAAATTCGCTCGCACTTGGCCCGTTTTTATACTCGTAATAAAGGGTGTCCAGAGGGAATTATTCTATTTCAAAATGAAATAACATATAAACGAATAAGTTTAAAATGTTTATTTTATTTTTAAAATGTAAAAAGGGTCTGCGGATTTCTCTTCTTAAAAATAATATCTTCTAAGTGACGTCCATTTCTCGCAATAGATTATGCTTATAAGCGAGCCCTCATATTGGCCAGTACGCGCAAACAAAGCTCTGGGGGATCGCAGCGATTTCACTTTTTTCCGATTTTTTTCTTGCAGTGCAGTTATGGTACGGGGCTAACGCAATTCACTTTAGAAAGTAAGTTAAAATAAACTAGCCAAGTGCAAGTCGGACTCGCACTCGTAGAGTTCCGTAACACAGTAGAGTATTCTATAACTATGATTTTTCGCAACTACAAAAATAACTTTGTTTTTCATAGTGTTTGTATGAAAAACAAAGTTATACTTGCGGTCACTATATCTCAGCAACTGCTGACTGTATCTCGTTCAAACTAATTTTCGTTGAAAGTTTTTATTGAGATCTACAGAATATTTTTTTTCTAGATTTTTCACTCCCTTACTTTAGAAGTCAGAGGGGGGGGGAGACACAAATTTTACCACCACACCATACGTATAGGTTTGAAAAAAAAAATTTTTTTTGTTCCAATGCCATCCATGTATGGGATGCCCCTGCTTAAACTTTTATATTTTTTATTTTTGTATAAACATCACAAAGCGGTTTACAGAACACATCTACCTACCAAGTTTCAATTCTGTAGTCTTAATAGTTTCGGAATAAAATGGCTGTGACATACGGACGGACAGACAGACAGACAGACATGGCGAATCTATAAGGGTTCCGTTTTTTGCCATTCGGCTACGGAACCCTAAAAAGAGTTGGTGCCACAGACAATCAACTGATGAATATGAACAATGTACCAATAAATGGTAAATTTTTCATGTTTATTATTATTTTTCATATCATTGGTAAACATAATGTCAGACAAAACTTAAAGTGCACGACAGCTTATCGACTTTTGCAAGCATACAATTTAGTCAACTTAGTTCTAAATTTTATGATTGTAATATCTTGGGTCGTCAAGATACAGGCATTGCCTAGTTTGTGGCCCACTGCAATACCTGATTGATTATTGTATTAATAATAATAAATAAATAAAATACATGCTCACCAAAAAATGTAAAGAAGCGGTACTGGCATTTAACGATCAAATCAACTACCCTTTATGGTAGAAACTCCGATATGCATGAGTCACTGCATCAAAAAATACTATTTCACTTATTAGCACAGAATTGTATATTAAATTATACTCAACTGTGCTTATTATTTCCATCATCAGATAATCCAGCGCTTCAAACGCGCTTTAAAGCACGTATAGCTAGATGCCTCGGTGATGTGTGGGGAGAGCCCATTGTACACTGACGGTCCCATGATGTGAGTCAGCTTGTCGGATGTCCTCATCGTACGAGATATCGATGCCAACCTGCCTGCGTGACGAGTGTTATACTTATGAGTATCCCAATTTTTAAGAAACATTGTCAAGTAGTTTTCTTACAAATATAGCTACTTGGTATATTATATTAGATGAACGTGTCATAATCCCGAATTTAATAAAATAAGGTCTGACGGAGGTGGTTTACGAGATTCGTGCTATTGCGCGTACGGCCCGTTTCTGCATGCGGAACGCGCGGGGCCAGTCGGCGGCGCGGTCCCAAAGTTTGGCGCCGCATTGCAGCAGTGAGTGAACCGTCGCAAAATAGCACGATCGCACCACAACCTCAGGAAGAAAGCGTGACAGCCTGTGTAAAGCGAAGCTCGAGCTACCCAGCTTACCGCAAACTTTAGCTATGTGAGATTCCCACGTTAGCCACCGATCCAGCTCAAACCCCAGGAAGGTGGAGTGAAGGTGGTATCACATCCTTGCAGCTAGGTCCCACCTGCGTCACATACCTGCAAATCCCGATATCGGTGACCGGCTAGGCAGTAGTGTATAAAATGTGTTTTCTTTAAGTTCAGCACTCGGCTAGTTGACGGGTAGTGACTTAAGCTTTTAAAAATATAAATGCGGCAATAGCCCAATGGATAGGGTGTCGGACTGGCGATCGAGAGGTCGTGAGTTCGATCCCCACCCCACCCATTGCACTATTGAAGTGAAACCACTCCAGACACAAGCATATTTAGCTTAGTTGGAGGGGTTAACAAGAATACTAGTAAATGTGCAACCCACATTGCGAGCAATCTTATTTCTAAAAAAATATATATATATAAGTACCTACCCGCAAAATACTTACTAGAATTTATTTTTAACATTTTATTTCCTTGTCCCAGATAAAAAATTGTTTTAATTTTTTTTTTACTTATAATATTTTTTTTTACTTATATTTTAATTTGGGGGACTGAAAGAGATCAATGTGATAAGACATTTTACCGGGTTATGTATGGCGTTATTGTTATATGGTTTAGTTATTCATCGTCTAGGTCATGAGTCAAACACTTATGTATTTTAACAATTCCTTATTTCAGGTTGTCTGGAAGAGTTTACTTTATCCGCCGATTGTAAAACCTAATCACGCTATTCCTGACAAGAAATTAAATTCTTTTGTTTTACAATAAAGATATTATCCACCGACGACGTCAAGGAGGAGGTTATCAATACATCGGTTTTTTTTTCTTTTTGTATGTTCCCCGATTACTCAAAGATACCTGAACTGATTTGAAAAATTCTTTTTTTGAAGTTATACTTCTTTTGGCGCGATAGAGAAAAATGATGAGAGTGAATTTTTACGATACGCGCGCACACCGACACCTAAATTTAACATCGTGAAGTTAGTTCTAGGTGGTACGATGCGCGCGCACACCGACACCTAAATTTAACACCGTGAAGTTAGTTCTAGTTGTACTATTCATTATTCTGTGGTTCTAGGTGGCATGACTATGTTCAAGTTGTATATTCTAGTATTTTTATATTTAGAACACGTGTTTCGTAAGAACGTCATATTTTTACGTTAATAAAACCTTTTTATTTAAATAAAATCTTTTTGATTAATTTTAATATTTATCGTTAATCACTACTGCATTTTAGTTTTTTTTTCCATACGCCACAGAAGTATAACTTCTAACGCGTACACACACTCTTTTTTGTTTCAAAGGGTACCCTTCCCAGGTGGTCCCAATCGCTGGAAATCGGCCGAACCGTTTTCAATATATCAACATTTGTATTACGATGTATTCACTTATCTCGACGATTTACTACTTACGAGTACTACTGGCACAGTTTATATAATAGTTACTACGTCTACTGGTTACTTTGACTAGCGCGACCACAGATTATATAATAGTTTCTACGGCGCGACGTACAAAACACAATAAATATCGGTTGATCCGTTCAGGAGCTACGATACCACAGATATACACTTATCACAAACTGGCGACCCGCCCCGGCTTCTCGCGGGTCAAGTTTACGCATAACTAGCTCCACCGCGTAGCTTCGACTGCGTCAAAAGTATCCTATGTGTTAACACAGGTTATAAAGTATTTGTGTACCAAAATGTGTCCAAATACATTTAGCCGCTATTGTGTGAAATTTAAAAATATACTATACTTTATCAATTTAAAAAAAAACCATTGCCACAATTACCATGTTTAACCATTTACGATCGAAATTAAAATAAGCCTATGTCTTCCTCTAGAGCCTACACTATCTACGTTTCAATTTTTATTAAAATCGGTTAAGTAGTTTTAGCACATACTTATGATATATTACACTTATTTTGGCATTCATAATATTAGTTGGATATGCTCCGACCAGGTTTCGTCCTAATGTGTATCGCATCCATCCTAGCGCTCCCAGATGATGGCCTACGTTTTAGGCTTTTTGCACATTATAAGAAATTTTCTTGTGTCTTGTGTCTGATGAGACATGAGAAATTCAGTCGCATTCATTGTTATATGAGACCATACACATTACAAGATATTTTTTTTTATTTTAAAATTATCGTGAATTTTGTAACATTATTATTGTTATATACCGGCTGTAATTCACGTACCTTTAGTCGAATTTTCTCGACCTAGGTTTCGAGCGAGTCAGTCGCTCTGCCTCGGGAGTGAGATCACGCGGTGAGAGCGCGATGTTCACTCAGTGAAGATATTTTTTCTTATGTCTGACATGACATGTCGATTTGACGGCTCGATGTCGTGCCTACGCAAGACGTCTTGCCTAGACACGACAATAGTGTGACCATATTATTATGTGGCACGTGGGAAAATACTTTCTCTAAATTGCGTATTTTAACGAAATAATGATGAATTCAAATGTACTATCCACTTGTCAAAAGTGGTCTAGGACATACGGAACTAATTAAAAAACTTGCGTTTGTCTTTAAGTAGTTCTGGTACCAACATCGTATATGCCCCATCATTGATTCTTGTTATATTTAATGGATGTATCCAATGACGCCTACAAATACGGCATTTTCTTTTAGGGAACAAGTGTGCAATCAATAATATACGCCGTCGTCTGTCCATTTTGTACACGTGTATCCTACGTGAATTGTGGCTACACTGGCTATATAGACTGAGGAAGACGTCTTGCGTGTATGTGTAAGCTACGCCAGACAAGAAATTTCTTGTCTGGCGTAGACATAGTATAGGTTTTCGACCCAAAACCTATAAGGTTCTTCCGGTTCACCTTAAATTGTCGATTTTGGTTAAAAGCAAGGTCTTACAGCACAATTAAAGGAAACATTCCGAAAATTAGTGTAAATGGTACTTACAAGTTTTCGAGAAAATCTAAATTTGCCCATATCTTTTTATCATGTTGACTCAGAACCTTGATTTTTATACAACTAATAGGGACTATAGAATTCAGTATCTGCTATAAATTTCAACTTGCTAGGTCCACTTATTCCTGAGAAAATGGTTGGTGACACACGGACAGACAGACATACGGACAGACAGATAGATAGATAGACAGACGGACAGACAGACAAGAAAGTGATATTTATTTACCTTTTGAGGTACGGAACCCTAAAAAAATGCCTACAGTTCCAGCAAAGACTGATAAAGTGTGGCTTATCATTCTAGAACTGGAGGCATCGCGAACAAATTCGCAGGTACAGCTAGTAATAAATAAAATTGCAATGATGGTGTTAAGAAGAAATTTATTTGTACTTCGATTACAGTTTAGGACATTTAGGATAACTTAAATGAAATAAGTTTTTATGGTTGGATATAATTGTAAGCTTGAGATTTTAACTTCTGCTATAAAAATCAACATAATGTTCTGATAGGCGTTTGTGATTTCGCTCAAATGTTGATATCTATATAATATGAAAGTCAATAACGCTAAACAGAACAGCTAAAACTAAACAACCTTTCATGCCGAATTTCTTCTCCTCCAGCATCCTGGGCAAGTATTGATTTGATCAAGCTATTGATTTAAATCTGGGTTTTGCAATTTCTGAATATCTGTGGGTCCATTTAACTTATTATTCAATGCCTTAATATCTTGGAGCCTCTGAGTCAATGGCAGATCGCTCCCACTTAACTTTTGTGCCAATAATTGCATACCTCCGAAGTCCTGTAGTTTTTCTTGCAATGTCCCAATTGTGTTCTCGCTCAATTTTTTATTTAAGGTTTGAATAGCATTCAATGCCTGAGTACCGCCTACCTCGTCATTCAATGTCTGAACACCGCCTAACTCATCATTCAATGTCTGAACACCGCCTAACTCATCATTCAATGTCTGAACACCGCCTAACTCATCATTCAATGTCTGAACACCACCTATCTCATCATTCAATGTCTGTACACCGTTTAACTTCTGAAGATCTGTAGGTCCGTTTAATTTCTTATTCAATTTCTGAATTTCTTGGAGCTTCTCAGTCACGGGCAGACCGTCGTTTAACTTTTGATTCAAAAGGTGAATATCTCCGAGCCCTTGTAGTTTTTGTTTCAATGTATCAATTGTGTTCTCGTTTAATTGTTCTTGCAATTTCTGAACTTCATCGTTCAATGTGTTAAGTGATGGTCTGATGTATGGCGGTGGTTTGCCACTCAGCACCTGTTGGTCAATGCCTTGCAAAGCTTCTATGGGAATTTTAAATTTAATCTTAGTCGCTCGACGGACATTGTTGTCATTATAAGACGAAGCAAATGAATCTTCAAATGCAGACGCGAAGATGAAAAGTAAAACTGTAAAAAGTAAAACTGTTTTATGTAAGATGAAAATCCTAACCTACTCATATTAATAAAACCAGCCAAGTCGAGTTGGACTCGCCCATCGTAGCTTCCGTACCAACGTTTGTGCCATAAGTAAAGGAAACATTCAGAAAAAGAAAAAAGTTGAAAATTAAGGTAAATTTTGGTACTTACAAGTTTATGCGCAAATCTAAATTTGCCCACATCTTTTTATCGTGTTGGCTCAAGACCTTGATTTTTATACACCTAATAGGGACTATAGACCTCAGTGTCTGGTATAAATTTCAACTTACTTGGTCTATCTGTTCCTGAGATAATATCGTTTAAAAACTAAAAAAGAACCGACTACAATGCCACGCTATTCATTTTCAGTACCAATTTTGAGATGTTAATCTCAATATCTCTGGAGATACTTATCAGACCTCAATAAAATTACCATGGTACCACATTTGAGATATCTCCTTTTGAACAAAAAAAGCATATTTTTTTACCTTATATTTACCTTATGAGGTACGGAACCTCAAACAGTCGAATTGAGAATCTCCTCCTTTTTTGTGAAGTCGGTTAAAAATGATTCCTACTGTATAATATTAGTATCTCTATGAGCTAAACTATATAGCAGTTAGAATTTTCGTTTCAGTTACACTTTTTACCGTTTACGTTGAGTGTCGGCTGTGTAATGCGATAAGGAACTTTGCACCAATTATCCATTTATGGTCAATATATGCCGATGATATGGAATGTATTATAAAACTATGGTATTCTATCTACAAGAAATGAGTGTAAACTTTCTCTTAATTTCTGTAATGAGACATTTATGGCCAGTTTCACCGGTTCCTGATAATGCGTTAGATAGTTATCTGACAAGCTGTCAAAAATCTGTCAGATTTCTTCATATTAGCGCTATCAGGAGCCCGTGAAACTGGCCATAAATGTCTCATTACAGAAATTAAGAGAAAGTTTACACTCATTTCTTGTAATAGTAGTAATAGTTTCCATAATCTCAGATTTTGATCTGATTGAATGGGTGCTATTGACGTGTGTATCTGTGTATCTGTATATCTGTATATCTGTGTATCTATGTATCCGTGT
The DNA here is from genome assembly GCA_954871355.1 of Cabera pusaria. Taxonomy (NCBI): domain Eukaryota; kingdom Metazoa; phylum Arthropoda; class Insecta; order Lepidoptera; family Geometridae; genus Cabera; species Cabera pusaria. The sequence goes on from OX940891.1 coordinate 2,218,746, forward strand.
ATCTGTGTATCTATGTATCCGTGTATCTGTGTATGTGTGTGTCTGTCTGTGGCATTTTACCACAAGGCTAAACCGATTTTGATTCAGTTTTTTTGAAGTTATACTTCTTTTGGCGCGATAGAGAAAAATGATGAGAGTGAATTTTTACGATGCGCGCGCACACCGACACCTAAATTTAACATCGTGAAGTTAGTTCTAGGTGGCATGACTATGTACAAGTTGTATATTCTAGTATTTTTATATTTAGAACACGTGTTTCGTAAGAACGTCATATTTTTACGTTAATAAAACCTTTTTTATTTAAATAAAATCTTTTTGACTACAGCATTTTAGTAATTTTTTTTCCATACGCCACAGAAGTATAACTTCTAACGCGTGTACATAAGTACACACACTCTTTTTTGTTTGATAGGTATCTTCATCGAGAGTGTTCTCAGCTTTGTTTAATGAAAAACCCGTTAAGCCGTTTAAATATTATGAGCTCTTTTTTGGTTGAAGAAACTACGATAGCAACTTTCGAAGCCCTTTCACCGCACCAAAAAATCAAAATGGCGCTTCTGCGCACTACTTCCTGGTCACTCTGCTGGCGTCTGTTTAGCGTAGTTTACATTAATCAAGTTATTTGTGGTAAAAGGTAACAGAACAAGCACGATCCGACGCTCGCCGTCGATGGTAAGCGATGACGTCTATCTATAATAGATACAGCGGCATGCAAATTTCTGGACTGCTAGAATTTTACATGTCACTGCACTGCGCCTGTTACCGTGAGACGTAAGATGTTGAGTCTCACATGCCATGTAATTTCACTGGACACCTTGCCATATCTACGGAAATACATTCCTATTTTATGGCTGAAAATTAATTGGCAAAGTGGTGGTACCACGCAGGACTAGTAGAAGTCTTACCACTATAGTAGGTAAAGTAAGGTAAAGTAGGCGACCATTCATCATTATCAGCCAATTTCCATCCACTGCTGGACATAGGCCACTCCCATGGCACGCCACTGAGCTCGATCTTCAGGTATACGTTTCCAACCGCTGCCAACCAGCTTGCATATATCATCGCTCCACCTAGTTGGAGGGCGTCCTACACTACGTTTGCCGAGCCGTGGTCTCCACTCTAGAACTCGTCTACCCCAACGGTTATCGGTTCTACGACAGATGTGACCAGCCCACTGCCATTTTAGCTTGCTAATCCTTTGAGCTATGTCGATAACTTTAGTTCTCTGACGGATGACTTCGTTTTGAATTCGATCCTTCAGAGAAACTCCGAGCATATCCCTCTCCATAGCTCGCTGAGCGACTTTGAATTGGTGAACCAGTCGCACTGTCAGTGTCCACGTCTCAGCTCCGTAAGTAATAACAGGTAGGACGCACTCGTTAAAAACTTTCGTCTTTAGGTTTTTTGGTATGGGTGCCGAAAAGACTCGGCGAAGTTTTCCGAATACCGCTCATCCCAACTGTATTCTTCTGGGAGCTTCCTTCTCGAAGTTGTTTCTACCCAATTGCAAGATTTGTCCAAGGTAGACGTATTCGTGAACAACTTCGAGAGGAACGCCGTTTAGTGTAATCGGTTTCGGAATAACATGTTCGTTGAACATGATCTTGGTCTTATCCAAGTTCATCCGGAGGCCGATGCGTGCAGAAGAATCAGCAAGGGTGGTCAGCATGTATTGCAGGTCCTGCACGGTTTCAGCCATGATGTCGGTATCATCTGCAAATCTCAAGTGTGAGAGGCGACCATTATACAAATACAAATCGGTCGGGGGTGGTTCTAAATTTTTAGTTAAGGTATTATAGTAGACTAAACTACTACTGGTTTTAACTTACGTAAAAACGTCATGATGTCACAGTAGTAAGATCGTTGATTTGTTCCAAAAAAAACTGTAAAAATGGTAATAAAATTATAAGACAACTGAAAATGGTACAACAGATGCTAGGCGTGTATTAAATAGATATCAATAGGTAGTAAAAGTATATTATATCGATGTTCCGCCTGACTTGCTAGCAAAAAGTAGCTTACCAACATCACGATGAAAATCTGCGGCTATAAACCATATGTTTATGTGCTCCGTCAACACACAATCTTTGAGAGTCAGAGTATTCTACGCCAAGCGTGTTCTCCAACTTCCACCACATCATCGCATACCACCAAGCGTGACAGTGGTCAAATGCCAGTTTTAACGATACAATTACTACAATATTGTGAAAATGTAATTCGATCTATTGCAATAAATACTATCAGCACCTCGCGGTTTTACCCGCGTTGTTCCTGTTCCCGTAAAAACGGAGATACGGAGATAAAATATACTCTACTCTACTACGTTTCTATTCGTACTCGTATACTACTACATCTCTACTACGTTACTCACTGATAATGTAGATTTCCAGAAGTTAAACAATTTTTCAAATCGTTTTGGTTTCCAAATGACTTCCGAAAAGAAGGAGGTTCCAGAGATATGACGATAAACGTCTCTAACTTGCTACTTATATTGACTCGCCGCGGGACATGGAAGTCGGTTGTTTTAGATTTTTAACTATCTTAATTATTAGTTAAATCGTAATAAACAAAAAAAAAACTTTCCTCTTAGTAATTAGTTTAGATAAATTTTTATTTACTTATCTATATCTATACTAATATTATAGATAGAGAACATTTGTATTTTTTTATCTTTGGATTTTTGTATGTTTGTATTGATTTGGCTCAAAAACTACTGGACCGATTTAAAAATTTAATTCACTAATATGTAGAATAGACTTTCAGAATGAAAATAGGATATATATTATCCGGTTTAAATCATAGGTTAATTTGTGGAGACCTATTTTGCAATCTAAATCTAAATCTTAGTAAGACCTATAAAAAATCCGCAATAGCATATGTCTATCTCTTAAGGTTGACTCACAGTTACCGTTATAATCTTTAATTTTTAAGTAAAAACATTACATAACTTCCAAGGCTATTTTCTACAATACAGTATTAATTCTTATCAAAATTATTACGATAATTACCTTGTCAAATATTAAAGATTAAAATTGTCCCTAATAGTATATAATTTAAATAAAAACTTTAAAAGATATCACAGATACATAATTATTCGCGTCGAATATTTGCAGCGAAACCACATATTATTAGACAATAGTAATTATGTAAACATTATTAGCTAACCTATTTCTGTAGATCCCAACCGATATAAATCAATTTGTTGTCAATATAGTTTAATCTATCTTATAAAACTAGCTGAGTCATGCGGCTTCGCCTGCGTTAAAATGTATACTATAGTCTTTTTAGGATTCTGTAACTCAAAAGGTATAAAAAGACACCCTTATAAGATCATTTTCTTGTCCGTCTGTCCGTCTATCCGTCTGTCTGTCTGTCTGTCTGTCTGTCTGTCTGTCTGTCTGTCTGTCCGTCTGTCTGTCTGTCTGTCCGTGTGTCACCACCGATTGTCTCGGGAACGGGTGAACCTAGCAAGTTGAAAAGTATACCAAATACTGAAGTCTACAGTCTGTGTTAGGTGTATAAAAATCAAGGTCCTGAGTCAACACCATAAAAAAATATGGGCAAATTTAGATTCTCGCGAAAACATGTAAGTACCAAAATATACCATCATTATCAACTTTTTTATTTTTCGGAATTTTTCCTTTACTTGTGAAGACCTTGCTTTTGACCAAAATTGACAATTCTAGGTCAACCAGAAGTACCCTATAGGTTTTGGGTTGAAAACCTATAGGGTCTAGGGTACATCCCGTTGACCTCGAATCATGAAATTTGGCAAGAAGCAAGGTCTTACAGCACAAATAAAGGAAAAATTCAAAAAAATAAAAAAGTTGAAAATTAAAGGGTGTCCCCATAGATACGTTGTTACACCAATTAAGATAGGCCTGTGAGTTATATGAGCGCTTATACAATATAGAGGTCTAGCTTAATTGGTACCTCCAACGTTGGTACGAAAGCCTCAGTGGGCGAGTGCAACTCGACTTGGCCGGTTTTATTTTTTTATGATATAGGTAGCAAACAAGTAAACGGCACACATGATAGAAAGTGGTCACCGTCGCCTATGAACACTTGCAACACTAGAGGTGTCACTCATGCGTTGCCGACTTGTCAACATTCTTTTAACGCCCCTTTTGAAGAACTTCATGTTGTAGCTCTGCGGGAAAACAGCGGACGGCAGCTCGTTCCACAACTTACAAGTGTACGGGAGAAATGACCGGTTGTATCGAGATGTGTGCAAAGTTCAAGTCTCGATAATGTGTGGATGAGCGTGTTGTCTATGGCGAGAAGTGCTGTGGTAAAATTGGGACGCCGTGATTAAATTGAATAATTCTTCAGAACACTCCCCGTTATAAATGCGGTAGAAGATACATAGAGACCCAATATCTCTATGCATGCTCAGAGGTTCGATGTTGGAGTAAGGCCGGGGTCTTCAACAATTCTGGCTGCTCTACGCTAAATCGCATCAAGTGGCTCAACTTGATACTTGGGTGCTCGGTTCCAAAGGTGAGAGCAATACTCTACCTGTAGTCGGACCTGTGCTTTGTAGAGCAAAAGTCTTTAACGTGACGTGAAGTATCGTCTCGCCTTATTAAGCACTCCAAGTTTTTTGGACGCAAGTTTAGCCTTTGACGCGATATGGTCGCGGAACTGTACTGAGGCAGAAATGTCGACGCCTACGATATTGAAACTCACTGAAATGTTTAGGGTAGTGTCCTGGTCTTATCCATTAATATGTAGTTACTGTTTGTTATTCCCTGTGCAAAATTTCTGCTAAACCGGTCCGGCCGTTTGACCGTGAATAAATCCCAAACAAACAAATATACAAACTGACTTTCGCGTTTATCATATTTGTATTGATAATGATGTGGTCGAGGATGGTGAACACGCTAGGCCTAGAATGTATTGACTCCCGAGAGCTGTGCTGCCGGAACACCGTAAAGTTACAAAACGAAAAATCCGACTTCACGTCATGCCGCGAAAGTGAAAATATCCACTAGCCATAATCATGTCAGGTATAAATGTTTTTATATTATCAGATCTCGATAAAATTTAACTAGGATCAAACGGGAGGCATAATATCTCAAATTAAAGGAATTTTTTTAAATCAGTTAAGATATAACGGAGTACTGAGGTAACAAGATAACAAACATATAAAAGAACAAAAAAATAACAGTCGAATTGAAAACTTCCTCCTTTTTTGTACAGTCGGTTGAAAATAACTTACATATTTCAATCTTTTAAGCCTGGGATATCCTGTGAACTGTACCTGCCACCTAGCGAAACGTTACCATTTGTTCGATTTATAAAGGAACGCAAAACCAGAAGTTAATTAAAATAATGTATGTTTAATTACAATTCCAATTAATTTTTTAATCATCTAATTATGTAACTGAAATGTTTAATTACTAAGTACACATGTCCTTCACAAGTTGACATACCAACCGTTAGATAGACAGGACATTTAGGTACTTATTATCTACTCTATATTTTTTTAGGTACTCTTCATATTCTACAATGGAATAAAATAAATTAAATAAATAATTAAAAATAAATTTTAATTGATTGCAACCAATTTACAGTCATAGTTTTTAGAGTTCTCGAATTACACACATAAGTAGGTAAAAGTAAAAATGGAATCAATTACACATACATTCAATAATTCATAAATATACCTACATCTAAAAAGTTTAAACTAAAAATTAATAAAACTGGCCAAGTGCGAGTCAGCATCGCGTCTCTTATCGCACACTTAGGGAGGGTTCCGTACAATACGAAACATAACAGAGTTTCAACCTCATATATTTGATTAATTGATATTACCCAGAATATTTGGTTTGGTCGCGATCTAGAAAGACGGGGCTCATTTACTAGCGCCATCTATGTCATTTTGCCGAAACTAATTAGATAGATGGCGTTTAAAAACACGTTTTTTGTATGGAGACCCCCTTTAATTTTTAATTTTATTTTGTTTTTAGTACTTGTTGTTCTAGCGGCAACAGAAATACACAATCTGTGAAAATTTCAACTGTCTAACTATCACGGTTAATGAGCTATAGCCTGGTGACAGACGGACAGACAGACAGACAGACAAACAGACAGACAGACAGACAGACGGACAGCGGAGTCTTCGTCATAGGGTCCCGTTTTACTTTTTGGGTACGGAACCCTAAAAATCATCATCAAATAAGGTTAATTGAATACCAAAAAAGATTTCTGATAATATTATATCACCTAAGAGGGTGTAAGTGCTAGAATAGAATATAATATAATATTAACTTCAAAATGTTGGTATATAAGATGTTACATAATATGAAAATTAGTGTCTTAATAGTATATTTCATTACAAGTGCGGAAAGGCTGTCATTGCAAAGAGTTCCGACAATGTCTACCCGAGCCGAGGCGCAGCCGAAGGCGAGGGTTGACAGTTGGAACAAGTTGCAATGACGGTTCCGCACGTGTACTGAACGACTATTTTTAATACAGTTGCGAAAAAATGAATGAATGATTTAATAAAATAATAAAAACACCATAAACTCAACGACCTTAACATTTCTCACCACGCAATAAATTCGTCGTATGTAGATATGTAGCGACTTTTTTACTTTTCCGGTAAAATGTTCTCCGAAGCATTTTGTGAGATTATACTGAGTTCCGGTGGTGTTAATTCAAAAAAACTAGGGTCAAAATTACTCATTTTGTGCAACAAACAACTAAACTCGCAAAGAACATTTCTGAAAAATGGCGCCAACCGTAAAATATAAGCAGAGTTTTTTTTTCTTCACCCATTCTGGTAGGCAAAGGGAACTATGCCCATACAGCCAAGTCTTCAGTAGAATTTTTTTATTGATATGAAATGAAAATGAAATTTAATGAAATGAAACCTAACCTAACTCATTCAATCAAATCATTAAATCTGATATTGAAACAAATTAGTAGCTTCTTTTTAGAAATATACGTAATTGCATGAATCATAAAATTTTCTATGAATTTTTTTAGTAAAAACTTCATGGTTGGTTTTTCTTTTTAATAGACATTATTTTGACAGTTGGGAAAGAGAACGCACGAGTTCGGGAAAGGTAAAAAAAAAGCACGAGTGTGTAATAGCCCACATCCCGAACGCTATACGTCCCTGCAATACGCCACTTTTTGTACAACTGTATTAAAAACATTTTTTCGCATTTGCGACATGTTAATTTTGGTAATAGCAAAAGTAGTCAACCGAATCCTAGTACTTATCACAATACAATTATTCATTATTTCAAATTAATCTTTTACAAATGTCACAAATCCATAATATAGTAGGTACGTAGTTTCAATATATTAGAAAATATAAGAATGGAAAGAAAATAGTGCAATGTCAATCTAATTTAAATAAAATAGGTATTTGTAAATGTAAACATGTCAAAATTAATAATAATAATTTAAATATTCAGTCACAAAATAAAAACATTTAGTTATTAACCATTGTTTTAACTTTTGTAGAAATCGACCTTTTGATAATCTATACTATAATAAAACAGTAACTAAGCGAAAACTGTACATTGAAATTTAAATTAGGGGAAGCGTTATAAACGACGAAAATATAATTTTTTAAATTTTTGTCTGTATGTATGTCCGTTTGAAAAATCATCACGCCGAAACTACTGTACGGATTTTAATGAAACTTAAAGTGAGCATAGCTTATACTATGGAATAACTTTTAGAATTTTGGTTATTCTGTAAAAACATAAAGGTTTTGGTGGGACACGGGAAAAACAGGATATTTTTATGTAAATGTTATGCAATCTATTAGGTAAACACTTCTCAAATGATACTTTGATCAAATGTATATGTAGAACAAAGTTTTCATGAAAAAAAAAAAAAACAAAAAAAAACAGGATTCCGGAATCGTTCCTGGTTCCGTAATTATACGTGCAGATTTGCATGTTCAATACGGCGAATTTAAGAATATTAAATTCGCTGATTTGGACATGTAAATGATTGGATCAGGTGGAACAGAGCTTGCTTTAAGAAGCAAAGGCTCTAGGTTCGAGTCTCAACACTGGAGAAATTTTGTCGAAAATGTAATGTTTTTGTAGTTATTTGTTAGTTATTTTGCGCTTATTCTCAATCATTCGAAAACATATTCGGATTCTGAAGCTTCATTTTTAATTTTATTCTTTTTTTGATCCCTGAGCTGTTTTGCGCGGAAACCTTTCCAATAAATCACTGATTTTTTCTAATTGAAATATCAAAATTAACCGATTGGAGCATTGTGAATTGCAAAGATCCAAGTCGAAGTAAAGGCAGTTTCCGAATTCGAATTTGCTTTCGAATGATTGAGAATAACCTGGTAATGGTGCCTGGTGCTAAGCGATGATGTCATCGAAGATAGTGAATCCGCTAGGCCTAAAATGATCCTGAATACCAAGGGCTTTTTGTTGCTGGACACCGTAAGGATACGCCGGCAAATGTTCTTCTTGATGGTAAAAAGCTATTTTATGTCAACAAGTCAGGCGGAACATCGATATAATGCTCCTACTTCGTGTGGCAAAAGATGGTTTGAGTTGTGACACGCACGAACCAGCCATCAATCGAATAAAAGCATGCCGCTAATCGATTCGCTGTCAAGAAATAACATTAATAAAGTAATAAACCTTTGAGAAAGATATTCGGATGATGGTGGTATACGCAGTCTCTTTTGTTATCTTAAGTTTAAGGAGATCAGCTGAGTTCGACAAACGACGCTCGATCGTTCTTCTGCCGATGATGGATTAAACACAGGCCTCATTATTGGAATATAAGCGAAACGAAGCTAGCGCCCAACTATCTTTGAGTTACTCAAAGCCAACTATGTATTTGAGAGCTAAGCGAAGATAAGTAAGATAACCGAATTAGGTTTCCATTTGAAACATGAGATGTAGTTGACGAATTGCTATGCCAGTCGATGTTTTACTTTACACATTATAACTGCACATACGTATGTATTACACATGTATTACAGGATCGTCGGGTTACCCAGCTTCTGAATTCGTATCGCTGGCGTAGTTCTATTAGGTAGAAATGTTGTGCAGTTTCGTACCATTTTAGATTCGTCATGTCTGTCCGTCTGTCTGTCCGTCCGTCTGTCTGTCCGTCCGTCTGTCCGTCCGTATGTCACAGCCATTTTATTCCGAAACTTTTAAGACTACACAGTTAAAACTTGGTAGGTAGATGTATTCTATGAACAGCTTTACGAGTTTTAAACAAAAAAAAAGGGGGGGGGGGCATACATGGGAACCGAAACTAAAAAAAATAATCAAACCTTTACGTGCAGTATGTTTTTGGATAGGTAGTTGAAAATGACATTGAGGTTTTTAAAACAATTTTTTTTCAAAGTCATTCGTTTGAAAGTTTTACACTTCTAAAGTGGTAAAATATGTGTGTAAAAAGTGAAAAATCTAAAAAAAAATACCACGTAGATCTCAATAAAACTTTAACCGAAAATTGGTTAGAAATCAGTAGTTTTTGAGATAAAGCACATTTTCCGAACCGCAAATATAAAATTGTTTTTCATAAAAACGCTTATGTTACGGAACCCTACGAGTGCGAGTCCGACTTGCACTTAGCCATTTAAAACTTTCTATTGTTTAATTTCACTCTCTTTAGATAAATACCCGAAAAACTTAAAACATGCTTTAGCCAAAGCAATAAATGCCGGTTAAAATTGATCTAAAAACCACGCTATAGGATGCATTTTCATCGATATTTTAGCTTCACTGAAACTTTCAGCTGGATAACTAATTGGAAAGTTTTTGATATTTAAGTCGTCAGTCATTACACCTGGAATGACCGACAGACAAACAAGAAAGTATTTCGTGCTAAAAAAATCATCATAATAATAATTTACAAAAAAAAAAGTGTTTACTTTTATTATGAAGAGATGGTCAAAAATGTATGTATGAGTACTCTCCGTACTCTAATTTTTTTTTTTTTTTATTTATTTAACCTTAATCAAAACGGTACAAAAACCAATTACATTAATTAAGGAATATTACAACTAAATTACAATAGAACATTTTAAATCATAATAAAAATAAATCAGTCTAGAATGTCATAAATAGTTATCTGAATTATAAAAGTTAAATTATATCACATTAATCCAACAAAGCAAATAAATAGTATTAAAAGTTCTAATAACAAATTATCAAATAAAACTAAATTATAATTTAAATCGGATACATTCAAATTCATTGAAAGTGTCATTTAAAATTATAAACATAGTTATATTTCCGTTTAGAATCCCTGATTTAACGAATTGAGTTGCAAGTATCTCGGTTCCGATAATTGTGAATTGCAAAGATCTAAGTCGAAGGGGAGGTAGTTTCTGAATCCGATTTTTTTTTCGAATGATTGTGAATGGCCCGGGTGAAATTGAAAAGTTGTTTTTATTAAAGGTTATATATGAACGTTTTTAATAAGCCTATCCCCGGTTGTCGAATTTATTGGAGTCGTCGTTGATGAGTTTTTCGATTCTAAGCTATTTTAAGCATCTACTTTTTTATTATAAAAACTCACGTTCATTTTAAACTTATAGATTTAAGACGGGAGTTTAACGTGACTTACGCGATGTCGATATAGCGATCGCCATATGTTTCAGCCTCGGGGCGCTCGCCGACGCGTTCAGCCTCGCGCAGTGCGAGGCTGAACGCGTCAGCGAGCGCCCCGCACTCAAGATCCTGAAGAAGTCCTCCGGATTAATATGCCTGCAGGGCTAGCATGGCCTTATCCCCGGGGGAAAGACAAAATTATTTCCCTAATTCGCCACTGACAGGAGATCAACACAACAATTTAAACGCTTGGTGAAGTTTAACCCCGAGTTTTGATTTTGTTTCGTATTAAAAAGTTTAAAAAAAGAATTGATTAAAAGTCAACGGGCGTTTATAATTGTCTAAAAACTTTACTTATAATTTGCGTTCTTCACCAAACAAAACAAGGATAGGTGGAAAGACAAAATAGTCCCCTTGCCATGCTAGCCTGCTGGGTAGAGCATATAATATGCCTGTATCTGTTTGCATCACTTTGTAGCGTCGAGTATGAATTAATCTTTACATAAAACCTTAACGAATTATACACATAAACCTTCCTCATGAATCACTCTATCTATTGGTGAAAACCGCAAATTCTGCAGTTTATCGCAAAACTGACAGACAGACGCGGCAGGGGACTTTGTTTTATATTATGTAGTGATATAAAAGTAAAATTAAGAGTTGATGCTTAATGAGATGCCGAGAATATCAAGGCGGTTAGTTGTCGTTATAGGTATATCTTTAAATTTAGAAGATCAAACGTTGGACGAGCGCTTCTCTGTGAGGCTGGATTTTCGTGCGGCTTGATACATTATAACGACGTTGTATCTACATACCAAAGGACAATAAATGCCAAATTTTCGTTAGACAATATATTATGTAATTTTATTATAAAAACTCACGTTCATTTTAAACTTATAGATTTAAAACGGGAATTTAACGTGACTTACGCGATGTCGATATAGCGATCGACATATGTTTCGGCCTCATCCGGAGGCCTTCTTCAGGATCTTGAGTGCGGGACGCTCGCCGACGCGTTCAACCTCGCACTGCGGGCCGGGCGGACGGAGCGGGCGGCGGCGGCGGCGGTGGTGGTGTTGGTGGGGGGTGATGATGCGGTGTACATAGTGAAGGCGCGGGATTAGGTTGGAGGGCTTCGTCTTCATCACTGCTGTTTTCTTCAGACGAAACCACATCTAACCGGCAGACGGAACTAAAGGTGTCCTCCTCACTGTTGCCACTGGTGACGTGCTTTTCATGAAGAACGGTTTTCCACGTATATGACAGGTACAACCCTCTGTCTCTGTTGAAGTTACGACGACGACTAATCTCAATGGCTTCTCGGATTTTGCGGGGCACAAAGTGCTTTTCACGCGCCAAAATCCGTGCCTTGTCAAATCTGATGTAGTGCGTCGTCCCAGATGTGAGAGCGTGCTCTGTTACCGCCGAGCTGCCGCTGTCCACGTTCTTCATGGAAGCAATGTGTTCTCTGAGTCTTGTGGACACGTTTCTTCTGGTCTCGCCTACATAGCTTGCACCACAGTCGCAGGGAACGACGTAGACCCCAGGAGCTCCTAAGGGATCCTTATCCTTTGGAGAGCGCAACAGTTGCCTGACCCGTGAGGGGGGGGGGGGGGGGGGCGGAATATCGTCTTGATGCTATATCTTCGGCGTAACAAGTGTCCGATTTTGTCCGTGACCCCCTTGACGTATGGTAGGTACGTTACTGCTCTCTCAACCGATGTTATTCGGCACTATATCGACATCGCGTAAGTCACGTTGAATTCCCGTCTCAAATCTATAACTTTTGATAATACTTTTATATCTGTAGGTACAGCATTGTATATGCGACCACACATGATATAACAGCTTTTACAGTACAATGCTGATCTCGGTGCTTTCGGAAAAACAATTCTATCTGGGTTTCTTGTATTTCTCGGGTATTTTTCTTTATTTATTCAAAACGGCTCAACCGATTTCTTTGTAATTTAAATGGGACCCCCTTGAGAGTATACCCTTTCCAATAAAAAAAGAATAATCGAAATCAGACTACTCTGTAAAAAGTTATGCGTGGTCATACATAAAAAAAATATACGCGTCGACTTGATAACCTCCTCCGTTTTTTTTTTCGTCGGTTAAAAACAGTTTTTATTTACACAATGGAATTTATTCTGAATTAAATTATGCTTATTATCAACACCTAGTTGCACCCCGCAGTTTTTCCCGCTTTTAATTCTGAGAATAAACCTTTTCCTTGAATAACTCCATCTATTGCACAAAACTGCATTAAAACCCGTGGCGTAGTTTTGGAAGATCAGCCCCCCTAGACGTAATCCAATTTCTGTTTCCATTCACGCTAACGCAAGTTCAAAATGTATGGACCTGACATTTATTTTTCCGCAACAAAGTTGTCATTCCCATACATTTTAAAGCTGCGTTAGCGTGAATGAAAACAGAAATTGGATTTTGTCTAGGGGGCCTGGGCGTATAGATAGTGGGAGCGGCTTTGTTTATTCTAACTAAAGAAGATTGCAACATTAATCCCAGAAGATGGTTTAAAATAGTTGCATAATGTGAGTTTTTGAGTAATTTTTTTTCCAATCCAGTGCTTTATTTTCTTTCTATCTCTAGACAAACATTAAGCGCTTGTTTTAACACCATCCAGGGATTACGAGAAGGTTAAATCTTTAACGGATAAGTTGTAACGAAACGGAGCGCCTACCTCTTGCTACATGTATAGAGGGAACCTAGACGAAGAAATATGAACACGGGTTACAATAACAAACTATATATTGTTAAAAACACTATACAAAATCCAGGCTCTTCGTGATCTTTTTTACTTCAATGATGCGGAAGGTTGCGGCGCAACTACTTTTGACCATTAATACCTCAGCTTCAAAGTAAGTGGCGTTGTCACAACAGAAATATTCTGTTACATGGCCTGCATATACTACATATTCGGTTCACCGATGAGACCCACCGGCTGTACCGCCTGGTGGATTCAAGTACTGCACTATCCGTGAAAATTCAGCATCCACTAGGGATGGTGGAGAATGTCGAAAAACACCTCCATCATTGCTCTGACCTCTTCACATGTTTGTAGGCCATCAGAACTTTCTCGTTATTTTATTTTGTGGAAAATTACATGTTTTCTTGTTAATAATTTTGCATAGACTCCTACCGGTTTTTCGCTGTCATTTTATTTTCAATTTATCTATCGTCCGTCATTCGAACACTAAATTGTTTGTCTTTTTAATACAAAATAATAGTAAATTGTTAAACACAATCCAAAATTTCATCGCACCGACGGGACTTGAATTGGAAAAGCACCGGAACATGTTATTCCGGAGGTTGCGGGTTCAAGTCCCGTCGGTACGATGAAATTTTGGATTGTGTTTAACAATTTACTATTATTTTGTTAATTTACAAAAAAATATATATATAAAGTGTGAAACACTTCAAAGAAACATAATATTTGTTTTACGCAGTGCAACATCTCTCGTCGGATTTGAAAACTGTAATGATTTCTTCCGAATGATTAACTTACGTAATAAGTAGTCATAGATGGCGCCACCAATGCATAATTGGGTTAACAAATGCAATGCACTAATTTCGTCGTAACGATACTTCGCACCGTGGCTTAATTGGCAAAGCACCGGAACATGTTATTCCGGAGGTTGCGGGTTCAAGTCCCGTCGGTACGATGACATTTTGGATTGTGTTTAACAATTTACAAAAAAAAAATAAAGTGTGAAACACTTCAAAGAAACATAATACAAAATAATAGTCTTTTGTATGATGACAAAAATGAATGAGGTGGTTCAAGATATGCCACCAAGTCTACGGTTGCAGGAAGGTATCAATTATGATTGAAAGCCTACTTTATGTGCTCTATAGATTAAGTACGGATGATAGATGTGTCACAATGGAAAAATATATAACAATTAGATAAAAAAAAATACAATTCTTTCTAAAGTAAAGATTGGGAATTTGAAAGTATACATGTCTTGGATAATGTCTCTAAAATAAAGCTTCTACTTATAATTCTACACTGCTATTTCTGTTCAAAACTTGACACACAAACCCTCGCGAAGGTGACCCCAAACAAAACAAAAACAATTTAAAAAGTCATATAAGATCGTTGACAAAACGAATAAAACCGTCATCGTCGCGATCTTAGTGCGTAAACTACCGAGGAAGTGCATCGGACACGCACGAAACCTAGGTCGCGACAATCGACAACAATCAGTATTAGACCAGCCGCTGGGACCTGGCCGCTAGTGCGCGCCCGGTCTTAGAATAGCGCACTAGCGGTCAGATCGCAGCGGCCAGGTCACAGCGGCCAGCGAAAGACCAACGAAGCACGCACACCTGGCCGCTGCAGTTTGCTGCTGGCGCGTGCTTTATGGCGATTTCATACTAATGTGTGTATCTCGCTGGCCACTGTGACCTGGCCGCCAGTGCACTATTGCTCTTAGGCGACGCGAGCACTAACGGCCAGATCGCAGCGGCCAGGTCACAATGGCTAGCGAGATACATACATTTGTATGAAATCACCACGAAGCATACGCACCTGGCCACCGCGGTTTACTGGCCATGTGCGGCCAGGTGCGCGTGTTTCATGGCTATCTTACTGGCCACTGCGACCTGGCCGCTGTGACCTGGCTGCTATTGCTCTAGTACTTGGTAGTTTATAATCACGTATAAAACCGATTTCAAATGCCTCGGTAGTCATTTTCAGTACCAAGATTGAGGTGTTTATCTCAATATCTCTAAAGATACTCATCAGATCTTGACAAAAATACAATGGAGAGCATACTCTCTCAAACAAAAAAAAAACCTAAATCGGTTACTAAATGACGGAGAACTAAGGTAACAAACATTAAAAACAAACTTCTATTGTCAATTCCGTTAAAACTATTAAAATCAAATATTAAAATAGATACTTAGTTCCCCTAGCGGCAGTCTTTTGAGAAAACTAGGTTGCGTTGTGCTCAAGAATTGGATATTTGCTGCAATATTAATTTAGAAATTTGATATTGATAATACATTGTGACAGGTTGGTGATGATAATTAACAAATCTTTAAAAAATGTATTGCTATTGATTCGTGTTAGTTATGCGTGGTAAAATGAACCTGAAATCACTAAGTCACTGCTACATAACTTACAATGTAACGGATTCGAAGGATTTTTATTAAAAATACAGGTATATAATGTAATAACATATTGTTACGTGTTAAAAATGCCAATTTGATGAGTCAGGTAAGGTTTTGCGCATTATACGATATTTTCTTGTGTCTGATGAGACATGAGAAATTCAGTCGCCTTCATTGTTATTATGAGACCATACATATTACAAGATATGTTTTCTTATGTCTGATAAGACACGTCGATTTGTCGGCTCGATGTCCTGCCTACACAAGACGTCTTGTCTAGACACGACAATAGTGTGAAAGTCAAAAAAATCAAAGCATTTATTCAGTATATGGTCAAATAAAAAAAAAACGTGTGTGTACTTATGTACACGCGTTAGAAGTTATACTTCTGTGGCGTATGGAAAAAAAAACTAAAATGCAGTAGTGATTAACGATAAATATTAAAATTATTCAAAAAGATTTTATTTAAATAAAAAAGGTTTTATTAACGTAAAAATATGACGTTAAATATGACATATACAACTTGAACATAGTCATGCCACCTGGAACTAACTTCACGGTGTAGAATTTAGGTGTCGGTGTGCGCACGCATCGTACCACCTAGAACTAACTTCACGATGTTAAATTTAGGTGTCGGTGTGCGCGCGCATCGTAAATATTCACTCTCATCATTTTTCTCTATCGCGCCAAAAGAAGTATAACTTCAAAATTTGCACTTAGACACGTCAAATAACATTAAATAGATCATATTATTCAATAAAAATATTATAAACTAATACTTTCTCTAAATAGCGTATTTTGACAAAATAATGACGAATTCAAATGTACTAGCAGCTCGTCAAAAGTGGTCATGGACATACGGATGTTATTAAAAAACTTTCGTTCGTCTTTAAGTAGTTCAGGTACCAACTTCGTATATGCCCCATCATTGATTCTTGTCATATTTAATGCATGTATCTAATTATGCCTAAAAATACGGCATTTTCTTCTATGGAACAAGTATGCAATCAGTAATATACGGTGATGTCTGTCCATTTTGTACATTTTTATCTAACGTGAATTGTGGCTACACTGGCTCCAGACTGAGAAAGACCTTGCATGTATGTGTACGATAAGCTAAACAAGAAATTTCTCGACAAGAAATTTCTTTTCTGGCTTAGACAAGAAAATATCTTATAATGTGCAAGGAGCCTAAACGTTTATTTCCACTAAACACTAGGGTTAGCACAAAGCAGCTCAGAGTTTCAATCAGTTGTCTAAATCATCCTACACAATGATCAATAATTAATCCGTTAACACACTCTGAGGTCGTTGGTAATCCGTGAACATACATAAAAAAAATTGGCCAAGTGCAAGTCGGACTCGCACTCGTAGGGTTCCGTAACACAGTTAAGTATTCCATAACTATGATTTTTCGCAACTACAAAATTAACTTTGTTTTTCATAGTGTTTGTATGAAAAACAAAGTTATCTTTGCGGTCGCCATATCTCTAAAACTGCTGACTGTATCTCATCTCGTCTCTTTCCGTTGTTAGTTTTTATTGAGATCTACAGCATATACTTTTTTTAGATTTTTCACTCCCATACTTTAAGAGTTAGAGTTGTGTCCCCCACACACATTTTACCACTTTAGACGCGCCTATCTTTTAAATGATTGACTCTGAGAAAAATGATTTTTAGAACTTCAATGTCATTTTTAAAGACCTATCCATAGACACCCCACACGTATAGGTTTGAAGAAAAAAAATTTTTATTGTTTCAGTTCCATGTATGGGATGTCCCCCCTTAAACTTTTATATTTTTTATTTTTGTATAAAAATCGGAAAACTGTTCAGAGAATACATCTACCTACTAATTTTTAATTCTGTAGTCCTAACAGTTTCGGAATAAAATGGCTGTGACATACGGACGGACAGACAGACAGACAGACAGACAGATAGACAGACAGACAGACATGACGAATCTATAAGGGTTCCGCTTTTTGCCATTCGGCTACGGAACCCTAAAAAGGTTCCGACGAATTGAGAACCTCCTCATTTTTTGTGAAGTCGGTTAAAAATAAATTACACAATAGCACAATTTTATTGATTTACCTTATTTAAGGATAGTGCCAATTAAGCTAGACCCCTAGAACTAGTATGAGCGCTCATATAACTCAGAGGCCTATCTTAATTGGCGTCTTCTATGTATGTAGGGGGACCTCGAAACAATGACTAAATCATTGTTCCGAGAGGGGGACAGTAAAGGAACTATTCAAAAAAATAAAAAAAGTTAATAAAAAATGAGTTCAAATACTAAAACCCGACTACTGAAGTATCACGCTCTAACAAGTATGAAACAAGAAAATATTCTCATCTGAGATCGCTATGTACAAACTATTATTTAGGACAATTAGGATAACTTAAATGAAATAAGTTTTTATGGTTGGATTTAATTGTAAGCTTGAGATTTTAACTTCTGCTAAAAAAATCAACACAATCTTCTGATAGACGTTTGTGATTTCGCACAAATGTTTATATCTAAGTAATATGAGAGTCTTTGACGCTAAACAGCTAAATACGAGTAGCTAAAACTAAAGAACCTTTCATGCAGAATCCCTCCTCCTCCAGCATCCTGGGAAAATATTGATTTGAATCAAGCTATTGATTTAAATCTGGGTTTTGCAATTTCTGAATATCTGTGGGTCCATTTAACTTATTATTCAATGCCTTAATATCTTGGAGCCTCTGAGTCAATGGCAGATCGCTTCCACTTAACTTTTGTGCCAATAAGTGCATATCTCCGAGCTCCTGTAGTTTTTCTTGCAATGTCCCAATTGTGTTCTCGCTCAATTTTTTATTTAAGGTTTGAATAGCATTTAATGCCTCAGTACCGCCTACCTCGTCATTCAATGTCTGAACACCGTCTACCTCATCATTCAATGTCTGAACACCGTCTACCTCATCATTCAATGTCTGTACACCGTTTAGCTTCTGGAGATCTGTAGGTCCGTTTAACTTCTTATTCAATTTCTGAATTTCTTGGAGCTTCTCAGTCACGGGCAGACCGTCGTTTAACTTTTGATTCAAAAGGTGAATATCTCCGAGCCCCTGTAGTTTTTGTTTCAATGTCTCAATTGTGTTCTCGTTTAATTGTTCTTGCAATTTCTGAACTTCTTCGTTCAACTTGTTATATGATTTGTTGATATAAGGCGGTGGTTTGCCACTTAGCGCCTGTTGGTCAATGCCTTGCAAAGCTTCTATAGGAATTCTAAATTTAATCTTAGTCGCTCGGCGGACATTGTTGTCATTATAAGACGAAGCAAATGAATCTTCAAATGCAGACGTGAAGATGAAAAGTAAAACTGTAATTAATAAGCATATATTTTAATTTAAAATAATGTTATGTAAGATGAAAATTCTAACCTACTCATATTAAAAAAAACCGGCCAAGTCGAGTTGGACTTGCCCACCGAGGCTTTTGTACCAACATTGGTACCACAAGTAAACCCGACTTCAAATAGATAAGTGGGTAGCGCTTATAATAATTATATTAAGTAATTTATTTTTCGCTTTTGAGTGCCTGTTTGTGGTTATGAAGTCAGTTTTATTTTTCTTTTGCAAAATAATTTATTTTACCCTTTTTAGTGCAAAACAAGTTTTAATTAAATTACATGCATCTATTAAATTTCGCGTCCGTTCTGTATACACTGACGGATATATACTTTTTGAAAATTTCAAGTATGTACCTATTACGGTTAAGAAGATACAGATATGTAAAGTGCGCACATATAGACAGACGGACGGACGGATGGATGGACGAACGGACAACAAGTCTCAGAAAGTGTTCATTTGGTACCCTTTGGGTTCGAAACACTATGACTGTTTTTTTCTAAAGGACATTGTCGTGGATGTTTATTCAAAATTTTAATTTTGTTACTTGTTTACTTAATTGTTCACTTTAAAGTTAACGCAGATTTGTATGGAAATTACAATGTTACCTATTATGCACACTAGATGGCGCTTTTTATTTCCATACGAATCTGCGTTTACTGTAACGTGATTGAATGGGTAAAATCTATTAACTCGCACTAGGCACTCTGGTTGTGTTTATTAACCGATACTCGAGAAATTTTGTGTATTTTTGTCGATTCAGATTTAGATTTTTTTTTTTCTAAATGGATAGGATATGGAGGTTTAAAAAGGCTCGCTAAGTCATTAACCCATAGAGCCACTAGTGTTCGCTATAACAAAATAAATAAATAAAATGTCTTTAATTCAGGCCACTACACCCATAAAACTACAAACGAATTGAAAAATATAAAGTTAAAATAAACTTGTATATACTATTATTAATATTGTTTACGGGATATTTACCATGTTTTTCTTTAGATATGAGTTTCCGATATTTCGGTGCTGTTACAAGCGCCATGTTCACGGACGAACTGAAGATTGCGGGTGAAGAGGGTATCACGAGCTAACAAAGCGATCTACCCGCTTTTTTACTCGTTTCGGTCGTTCGGTGCCCTTACCATTTGTTATCGATGAAACTCGTTCACGACACACAAAACTCACAGTATCTTCACGCTTCTTGTTGTGGACTACAAATTTTGTATGAGACTGACACAGACCTACCTCTGGACGCCTGATATTCTACAGTTTGAAACCATCCTCATGACTGACATTTTTGAATTTAGTTATTTCAATCGCTTCTCTAACCAATCTTGGTATGTAGTGACGTTCCGTCGAAAGTATCTGAGTATTGTGTAACTCAATCCAGTGTTTGGTGCAAGAGTCCAATAGGTGTTCCGCGATCGCAGATGTATGTGAGTCATTTTCTCTGACTGCCTTAATGTGCTCCTATACCCGGCATGCAACGGTGCGTTTCGTTTGGCCTATATAGGAGCTCCCACAGCTGCAACTTATCTTGTAGACCCCCGCTTTTTCTAAAGGAAACATGTCCTTTGGTGTACGTAAGAGTTGAGCCAGTTTCTTCCAAGGAGTAAAGATGGTTTTTACTGAATATTTTTGCAGTATATGAGCAACTTTATCTGTAACTCCTTTTACGTACGGTAGGTATGCCGGCTGTCGTTCTGCCCTATGGTGGATCTCACGTTGGCTTGTGTATCTGGGTGGTTGAATCTTTATTTTATTATCTCGGGTAATACTACCCGTTTCTCCGTAGCACGCTACTCACATGTCGTAGTTCTTCTTGTAAATGTTCCTCATCACATAAAGAAACTCATATCTAAAAAAAACATGGTAAATATCCCGTAAACAATATTAATAATAATGTCAGTGACCATGAAAACTTAAAAACTAGTATATAGTTGTAAAATATGAATAATGATAAAAATATCACAGTCATTAGGTTATATAGATCATTTTCGATTCGCACTCTGGTGCACCGATATCCATCATTTAAAAACTTTGCTATGTAGGTAGTTAGCAAGACTTTCCATGATATTGTTATTGGAATTTCTTAACCCCGCCCAGAAGGATACCACCCTAGATCTGATGACAGCAAAGAAGTCTGGAACCCGTGCATCAGCAAACATGCATGTAGAATGTAGATCTCAATAAAAAAACTTTCAATGAAAATTGGTTTGAACGAGATACAATCAGCAGTATTTGAGATATAGCGACCGCAAGTATAACTTTGTTTTTCATACAAACACCATAAAACAAAGTTAATTTTTAGTGGCAAAAACTATAGTGATGAAATACTCTACTGTGTTACGGAATCCTCGAAAATAGCGCTTCTGCGCACTACTTACCCGTCACTCTGCTGCTGTTTAGTCTGTTTAGCATAGTTTACATTTAGTTGAGTTTTTTTAATGGTAAAAGGTAGCAGAACAAGCACAACGCTCGCCTGATGGTAAGCGATGACGTCTACCTATAACAGATACAGCGGCATGCAAATTTCTGGACTGCCAGAATTTTGCATGTCACTGCACTGCGCCTGTTACCTTGAGACATAAAGATGTCGACTCTCACATGCCCTGTAATTTCACTGCACACCTTTTCATTTCAACCAATTAACATTCCTATTTCATTGCTAAAAATTAATTGGCAAAGGTGGTACCGCCCCAGGCGGACTAACAGAAGTCTTACCACTAAATTAGGTAAAGTAAGGTAAAGTAGGCGACCATTATACAAATACAAATCGGTCGGGGGTGGTTCTAAATATTTAGTTAAGGTATTATAGTAAACTAAACTACTACTGGTCTTAACTTACTTAAAAACGTCATGTGGTCGCAGTAGCAAGATCGTTGATTTGTTCAAAAAATACTGTAAAAATGGTAATGAAATTATAAGACATCTGAAAATGGTACAACAGATACTAGGAGCTTATTAAATAGATATTAACAGGTAGTAGAAGTATATTATATCGATGTTCCGCCTGACTTGCTACCAAAAAGTAGCTTACCAACATCACGGAGAAAATCCGCCGCTATATGGTGTTCCGTCAGCACACAGCCTTTGAGAGTCAGAGTATTCTAGGCCTAGCGTGTTCACCATCATCCACCACATCATCGCTTACCACCAAGCGTGATAGTGGTCAAATGCCAGCCTTTACAATTACTACAATCCCACATCACATTCTCTCTCCTTACGTTCCGATGAAACCCACCTTCTAAAAATCCCAACACACAGTACCGAATACCTCGCAAATTCCTTTACTGTGCAAGCTTCAAAACTCTGGAATGATCTGCCTTTAGATATAAGAAGAGCCAAATCTTAATCTTTAAAACTAAGTTGAAAAATTATTATTTGTCACTCGTGTAAATATATTATTTATTTATTGAATATTACTATTTATATATTATTTATATAATTTTTTTTTTATTTGTTCAAGTATGTTTTTTATGTTATATGTATTGTATGGTATATGTACGTACATACTCGTACATGTAACTATGTGTAATGTGTATCAACAGTAATATATCATGTTACGTTTTCAAACAATATCATACGCACGGAGGGGTAAGTCAAGGAAGCAACTTAGAACCCTTACAGGGGCCTTATTAGTATTAAAGTCTTACCGTGCCGTGTTACGTTATCTCCGCGTTATGGTATTCTCTATGCCAATTAAAACGCGGTAGGGTAAGGTTATGAGCGCGTTTTGAGCTGTCAAAATATCGTGACATATGAGGACGCGCGCGTTTTGTATAATTTACCTATAGTGTGGCATACAGAATACAATTTTTCAATAACGTAACGTGGCGCGTTAAGGAACGCGTAATCTCAGTAGTCATACTGAATAAGGCCCCAGTTTCTAATTATGATAAGTGACTTGCCAGAAGTAGTCAGATCTGCTCGTTGCTTGTTATACGCAGATGATTTGAAACTCTTCCTCAATATAAGGGAACTGTTACAGCGGGGTTCAGAAATAGCTTTTAAAAAAATCTTAAATGACCTTTTGAAGATAGTATATTGTATATGAAAATCGGAAATAGAAACAAAAACCAAGTGCCCACAACGAAGTCTAAAATCAGTCTAAAGAAATTAATAATAAAATGGAATGTGCATAATTGCAAACCTAAACTAGAATGACGTCAATGCATAAGTACTGCAAGCAAAGCAGTTTACCCTATGCACCGTGTCTGTAGGTAGGATATTGTAACAACCCTCCCGTTAAGATTGATCATCTCGGATGAAGGGATGATCAATTGAAAAAGTTAAATTAATTTAGACTTCATTGCGTTACAAGCTTATGAACAAAAACAAAACTTATGAACTAGAACAAAAGATTACAACAAAGAAGTAAACTAACGACATAGACAATATTATTAACTTTTCAGTTACATAGATTTATGAAAGGTTATGTATTAACTTTATAATATTAACAGAATAACTATAATTCTGTTTTGCATGATCTAGAATAAATGTTATATAAAATGATATACAACCAACTTTAAGCTATTTATAGAAATAGAATAGAATTAAGAAATTCAAATTAACTTAAGACTAAAATAGGAGTATAGAGGAAAATTTACTATTTACGCAATTATATTACGTCTTAAATCTGGCAAGGACTTGACCGATACTCTAGATCGTCTTCATGCTCCTCTGAGGAGTCACACGTAAAATCAACAGATTGTATAGTATTATTGATTCTATTTTTATGCGCAGAACTCGAATAATTTTTATTATAAATTGTAATACAACAGCCTGACCTTTTTCGGCACACCAAGCTTCTGCACTTATAAATTACAAATAAAAATAATAAAAAGGAAACAGTATATGTAAGAGATAGGTAATGAGTGGAATATCTCTCAAGATGAGAAGGCTCCGAGATCTTGTTTATTTGTTGTTCGAAGCTATATAATTGCGTGCTAGCTTTTAACCATCATTCCATATTATTAAACTCGTTTAATTTTATGAGAGGAATTTGCGTTAAAGTATTGTTAAACTTATGTATATCATCACAACACTCATTTACAATATTAATTCAGAAATTGAATTGGTAATATTCGAAGAATATGTATCACTAGGAGTAAAAGTTAAAGTATTATAATACGCTTTACACAATTTAGGTAGATGTAAAATACCTGAACCAAATAGAATTTCGTCGGCACTGTTTGTGTCCTTATTGCACACGAGGTGGCACTTGCCCGGGTCGGACTGCACGAATATCCACCTGTTGTTGGTAATCTTCTGGAATAAGTCGATAGAGCCTCTAAGAATTCGGGTCTGGCAGGATTTCGGCAGCTTGTCTACTACTTCTGTCAGTAAAATCGTTTCACACGTAGGATTCGCGATGGTTGAGTAAATGTTCTCCAAAGGACACACGTAACACTTGTTTTTATCGTTTTGCACTCACTGACACTCGCGAGCTGTGAGTAGAATAGTCTATCCCTAGTTATTGCCATATATTGTTTATTCGGTGCAACTAAAACATGTGTCTGGTGTAGAAATATCGAATGGTACAGGGAATGGAATATTATGATACAAAGTATATACCTGAGAAAGAACAAGCGGCACCTTTAAAACAACGATGAGCTTATCATCCTGGTAATATAATACGATGTCGCAAATGGTTATTAACTCGTTAATGTTATGCAACGATAGAGAGATAGGTAGTTCCGAGTATTTATGTATACGATTCATATGTATGTCGAGCTCCTTATACAGTTGAATGGGACTAAGTACTGTCGGGTGCAGAACATTCATTTTACTAACTAATATTGCATCGTTAATATCATTAATGTCAAAAGATAGAGTCATAATAATACTTTCTACGGAACTTAACAATAGTGATAACTGAGACTTAACTTCTAACTTATCGGTAGTCTGAACTAACTTATCAAACGCGTTTTTTATAGCTACTAGATTCTTATTTAACTTAATTTCATTTTCTTTTACCTTAGACATAGTATTATGAAAATTAGTTATAGTAGACTGAATAACGTGGATATTATCTTTTATGAGAATAGTCAATTCTTTTTCATCTGACTGTACTCTATTTATAGCATCGGTAAATGTAGCGGTGTCATCGGAATCTAAGGTTCGGAAGAATGTTTTTAATATAGAGCCACCGGCATCGAAAAAGCCGCGTTTAGAACGTTTAGTTTCTCTTACTTGAACTAGATAAGATATAGAAGAAAACTTTTTAATATTATTATTGTGTTGAGCTTTTAAAGAGTTTAAAGAATTTATACAATCAGTTTTAGTTTGGTAGATTGATTAGAATCGCAATACAAATACAAATACAAATACATAATTTCTTTATTGACATAATGACATTGTACAATATGATAATGAATCCATAAGCTCCCGAACTAGCGTTGCTGTGTCTCAAGAGCCAATGGCTTCTCCCATATATGTGATCACTTTGTTTTATGTCCAATTTATTAACTGCTAACAAATAATATTGCTAATTACTAACTTTTATTATTAATTTATTTGTGTGTGTGTGTGTGTGTGTTTGTATTTATGCGTATGTTTGTGAGGGAGGGTGTAGGATGTATGTATGTAGGTGTGTGTTTCTGTGTGTATGAGTAGAAGTGTATGTATGTGTCTTTATTTGTAAGTCTGTATCTGAGTTTGTGTATATGTATGTATTTTTATATGTAAAAAGTTAAACACTCTAATTTATATTGAAATCAGAAGTATGTATCACCAAGTAGTTTCTCTAAGTTGTCATATTCAAATGTTTTGAGGTATGTTATAATTTTAGTTTTTATATCATTGTTGTTAATTTTTCTAATATTGTGTATCTTATCAATTGTATTAAAAAGACGTGGAATTACTATGTCATAATGTTTTTGAGCGAATCTTGTTTTGGAGCTTGGAACTGGACAACGTTTTACTCTTTGTGTTGATTCTGGTAAAAATTGAACAATTTTCCTATGGTATCGCCGCAAACTTTCATAAACAAATATTTTTCTAACAGAGAGAACATTCGCCTTTTCGTAGACCGCAGATGTAGGATGCCTATAAGTTAGGTAAAGCATAACTTTTAACAGGGCGCGTTGTGCTCGTTCCGCTTTTATCAAATGCGTTTTGGCTGCACTTCCTCAAGCACATATGCAGTACCTGATCAGGCATTCACACAGCGCCTTGTATGTTTGGACTACAAGATATGGGTCAGCGACAGTTCTCAGAGTTTTAAATATATATATAAATTTTCTTATTCTAGACGCCAAAACGTTTATATGCGCATTCCAGTTGACTTTATCATCTATTGTTACCCCGAGGTATCTAATAACGCTAACCTGATTTAGCATTGCATAGTCGCAGTTTGTTACATATTCTTTTCTGTTGCAAGGTAAACTATGTATTCTAATAAAACAGTCTGATTTTGGACTGTCTGTTGATGTAATACTGTAACACATGTAATTTGTCTTACTCGCGTTTAGCGACAGAAGACTATCTTCTAGCCAGTGTGTTACAGTAGATAAACATTTCTCAGTTCGTGTCTTTACCATATCCCAGGACTTATCATAGACGAGTAGTACGGTGTCGTCAGCAAACATCAATAGATCAAGGCCAGACAAGGACGTACTACACAGATCATTAATATAAATGAGAAACAGCAGTGGCCCTAGTGTACTTCCTTGTGGCACACCATATGTACACGCTGCGCTCTCACTCACATATTTCTCAACCTTTACACTTTGTATTCTGCCAGAGAGATAGTCCACAAACCAGTCATGAGCCAATCCTCGAATGCCAACATTTTCTAGCCTAGTGAGTAGTATTGGGATGGAGACTGTGTCAAATGCCTTCTGGAGGTCAAGGAACACACCGACACATTTATCTATCTCCATTGTCCAAGTATGATGTGATCATCGATGCCAGCTTTATGACCGCATCTTCAGTAGACCTACCTTCCCGGAACCCATACTGATTTGCGTGAAGTAAGTTGTTTATCTCTAAGTATCGCATAACTCTATTTTTCATCAGCTTTTCTAATATTTTAGAGAGAGTCGAGAGGAGAGAAATGGGTCTATAATTAGATGGACTATTTTTGTCACCAGATTTAAATATGGGACAAACGATTGCTGTTTTGAATACCTTTGGAAACGTGCCGGTTTCGAAGCTAAGATTACATATAAACGTTATTGGCTCTGCCAAGAACTGGTGAAAAGTTTTGAGTATGTTTGCCGTAATTTTGTCCCATCCCGGAGCACTGTGTGACTTCATGCCGAGAATCACAGCTTTTACTTCAACCGTGTCAGTGGGAAATAATGACATTGTATTCATGGGTTGATATGATGCTTTGGCTAATAAAGACAGTTGAGATTCATTTTTGTTTAACATTTGTAGAGTTTTGTCTGCAAGTGAACCACCAATTGACGTAAAATAATTGTTTACAGTGTTGAGAGATTCAATCGGGTTATTTTTTATGTTCAATAAATCAGAATGTGGTACTTTTGACTCTTTAAAATTACACGCTTCTTTTAT
Source organism: Cabera pusaria (assembly GCA_954871355.1). Lineage (NCBI taxonomy): Eukaryota > Metazoa > Arthropoda > Insecta > Lepidoptera > Geometridae > Cabera > Cabera pusaria. The sequence continues at coordinate 2,246,338 of OX940891.1, forward strand.
GATTTTCTAGGTCTCCTTTATATTTCCCTTATTTCTACATAACTTTTATTTATAATATTCTTTCTTCAAATTCTTTATAATACATTACACATGTTTCTATATTTTAAGTATTTTTCTTTTCTATTCTTATCGTCAGGATATTTTTTTACTTTCATATGTAACCTATCTCTTTTTCTTATGGATCTCACTACACTCTGGGTGATCCAGGGTTTAAGCGGTTGATTTTTCCTAGATATTGTTCTTATTTGTGTATTTTTATTAATCATACCGAGTAGTTTCGTCGCAAATAGTTCAGCAGCTAAGTTAGCATCACGTAATTGAAACAAATCACTCCATTTCTCTTTAGCAAGTAGGTCTGAGACTCCTTCGTTATTAATAGTATGTATTTTTCTGGAAGCAAAGGTTTTTTTTATGGATTTTAGCATTATCTAGATAAAGAGGAATAGGGGAATGATCTGTTAATTGCTGCTCAAAGACTAATGTCTTCCATTTGCAATTAGTCTTAACCATAAAATGGTCGATACAGGTCGTAATTCTGGTTGGTAGGTTAATTCCTTGTCTAAGGCCATATACAGCCATTAAGTTAAGATAGTCTTGAGTGGATGTTAAAAGATTTTCTGATAATGTGTCAATATTAATGTCTCCTGTAAAGATACTTGTATTTGTAGAAACATTGCTTATTATAATATCAAGAGATATAAACAAGGAGGACGATATGAACAAATAATCGTATATTCATTGGAAATGTCAATGACAAGACAATTGCCCTCTGAACATCTTGGCTCATATGCTGACGCTTTAATTTCATGCTTAACATAGGCAACTACTCCATCATTCTGATTAAGGCTATTTAAGGTCCAGAAAGTGTTATATTTTTCGATGTTTGGTGGTGGGTTTAGAGAATTTGTCCAACATTCTGTAAGAACAAAAACATCCACCGAAATATCCAAACTGGCAATATTTAGTAACACGTTCGAAAAAAAACTCGACGCTTTCTAAGTGAGGCTGGATATGACTTACATCTACATAAGTAATAACGTTCCAGTAATCATTAGTAAACTTAAGATCTAGTAATTGGTCAAAATAAAGACCGGGACTGCATGTTATTTTGGTGATGAACTGGCTCCCAGACACCGTTGCCAGGTACCTGGACTGAATTGAAAGACGCATGTTACGAGAGAAGGCAGGTTTTATTTCGTCATAGTGATGATGTAAATGTTTTCTGCCCATTTGTAACGTAACCATTGTTACCATGTGTGGTTACCATTGACCTTGATGATTTTATAAGGTCCTTTCCACACCGGCGATAACGCTTTGTTTTGTTTATGGTGACATCGTACATATACCATATCATTTACACTGTAGGTTATAGGACGCGAATGTGAGTCATAATATCGTTTAGAACGTTCTTTAGAATTTTGAATGTTTTGTAATGCTTTTTGCCTACTATAATATAATCTGTGATTCAGTGCTCGGATGTAGTCTGTGTAAGTATTATTTTCGAGAGTATCTATGGACTTGGGGATGTAGGGCTTGTGGCCCAGTAGAAGTTCGAACGGGGCAAAGCCCGTCGTAGAGTGAATGTTAGAGTTATATGCTAACATGGCGGTATTGAGATAGATATCCCAAGTATGGGCGTTATCTTCAATATAAGACCGTAGGTATTCTTTCAGCGTGGAATGACTGCGTTCTAATACGCCACAGGTTTGAGGATGATACGGGGCAGCATAAATGTGTTTTATGCCGAATAACTTCTCTAATTGTTTGAACACTTCTGAGCAAAAGTTTGTACCTTGGTCGGTTACAATTATTTTTGGAATACCTAAATGTGAAATGAAATGGACCAAGCGTTGGGCTGTTTCTTGAGCTGAGCATGACTGCATGGGGTAGGCTTGAGAATATTTTGTGAGATCGTCTTGAAGTGTTAGAATGAATTTGTAATTGTTGATTCTTGTTTCCGGAAGAGGCCCTACGATATCTAAGAAAAGTTTTTCGTTAGGACGTGTAGCGGTCGAAGTAACTATCATCGGAGCTCTGTTTGTGCAACGAAGTGGTTTATTGAATTGACAGGATTTACAATTTTTAACATAATTCTCAATGTTTTGGCGCATGTTTTTCCACCAATACATGACCTTGAGCCTGTCGTACATACGGGATATACCCGGATGACCCACAGAGGGTGAGTCGTGGTTGTCTCGTAGGATGTGGGAGACTTCGGTTGGAGTTGGATACAGAATATTATTGTGATAGATATGTATTTTGATACCGGTGTCATGGAATAAGAACGCCAGAATGTTATAGAGTTTAGTGGAAGACAGTTTGTTGAAAGGGTGACTAAAATCAGAGATGGCGAACTCCTTCTCTTCCATGTACCAAGTCGATATCATATCACGATAATCTCTCAGTATGTTAAATATATCTTTGTAGGATATTTCGTCGTAGTGGTGGACTCGTAAGTATACATGTTTGTCATTAGAAGTACTTTGATATGTAAAGAGTTCTCGTTCTAACAGACGTATGTCTGGTAAGGTTTCGTTGAAAACTGATGATTCAATAATATCAGAGCAGTAAGGAATTGAGTCGTCTTGGTCGATTGCGGACGGATACGCGATCGTTTTGCATTTAGCTTTTAACAATGAGTCGTTGTGTTCTTCTATTATTGTGTTGTAAGAAGTTGGATGTTGTTGCATAATTTTAAGGTATTTTTCATATGTTTCTGATGTAGAAGGTGACGGGTCTGAGTCGACGGCGAGAACAGGGTTTCGACATACAATTTATTTTTCCCTTTTTATGTACGATTTCGTAATCGAACTTTTCTACCTTGAGGCGCCAGCGGACTAGTTTTGAACTAGTGTCGTTTATTTTGAAAAGCCACTGTAACGGTTTGTGATCTGTAACGATTTTGAACCTACGACCGTACAAGTATGGTCGGAACACTTTAGTACCGAAGATTATTGCTATTTAGATAGATAGATTGCAAGACACTCTTTTTCTGTAGTGGAGTAATTACCTTCGGCTTTGTTAAGTGTACGAGACGCGTATGCGATGGGAAGGTCTTTATTTATTTCACCTTGAGATAAAATGGCAGACACGGCGTAATTTGAGGCATCGGTGGTTAAGACGAATGGTTTCGAGAAGTCAGGGTATTGTAGAATAGGAGCGGTGGTTATCTTATCCTTCAAAGTGTTGAATGCGTTTTGTTGGTCAGATAGCCAAAAGACTGGTTAGTGGTTTGGTTATGTGGGAGAAGTTTTCTATATAACGTCTATAATAACCTACTAACCCTAAGAATGACTTTATGTCTTTAGGAGTTTTTGGCACTGGAAACCTTTGAACGCATTCAACCTTTTTAGGGTCAGGTTTCACACCTTTGTCGGTGATTATGTGGCCTAGGTATTGAACTTCTTTATGAAGGAATTCGCTTTTATCGGGTTGTAGTTTTAAATTGTGTTCCCTGAGTTTATCAAAGACTAATCTGAGGTTAGCCATATGAATTGGCAATGAACTCTCTAGAACGACTATATCGTCCATGTAGGTGAAACAGTGAAGACCCTGGAGACCAGAAAGAACTACGTTCATAAGTCTTTGGAAGGTGGATGGCGCATTTCGAAGCCCAAATGGCATTCGATTGAACTGGTAGTGTCTCGGTTGACCAGAAACACCTGGGACATTGAATGCTGAATTTTCAGCATCAGACTCCTTCATATTAACTTGATGAAACGAGGAGGCAAGGTCAAGGGTCGAAAAACACTTGCTATGGCCGAGTTGATCTAGGATATCAGAAATATTCGGAATTGGGTAGGCGTCACCAATAGTCACTTCATTAAGTTTTCTATAATCGATGACGATGCGCCACTTTGGTTTCCCAGACGCATCTTGTTTCTTTGGCACTACCCATATTAGAGCCGACCAGGGTGATACGGAGGGACTTATGATACCCTGGTCTACTCGTAGCATATTCTTGACTTGTTTACTAACTTCCTCTTTGTGGCATTCCGGAAAATGATAGCTTTTAGCATGAATGGGTGTTTCGGACGTAGTACGAATTTCGTGTTGGGTTGTCTGAGTAGCGGTTAGGATATCACCTTCAAGGTAGAAAATGTCATTAAACTCGGAACACAATTTGCGCAAATTAAATTCTTCTTCTTGAGTTAGGTGATCGCACCTCAGTGCGGTTTGAATTCGATTCTCACGATCTATGTCGGAAAGGTTGGTATTAAAACATGATTCGGTAGTTGAAATAGGAGATGGAGAGGTTGACTGACTAGATGCGTTTGGCTCGAGGACGTAGGAGACAGGTTCTAGTGTCAGTCTGACTAGATTTAGGACAATCTCGTTTTCGGAGGTGTTTAAAACAGAAACGGTGATCTTATTATTGTTTTTCACTCGAGTCAAACACTTCGAAAATATAAGCTTCGGGTAACCATGTAATTTTGTTGACAAAATTAAACCCTTAATTAAAATTAATTAATTAATTAAACTCTTTTATTTCGGGGTTCGTTACGGAGCACTCAAGAAGCATTTCGCTGCGTGCGGGGATAACGTATGTTAGATCTTGGAATTTTAAGTCAAACCGCACAGGTTGTTCACCTGAAATTATTAGTTTTGCTTCAGGATATGAGACTGACGCGTTATACGCGGAAATGAAGTTAGTACCTATTATGCCATCATAATCGAGGTTGACATTAGACACTACGTGGAAATGGAATGGTATCGAAACATCACTCGCCTTGGAAGACCGAATCGTTAGTAAAATCTGCCTCTAGTTTCGGCATATGAACCGACGTCATTAATTCCTTTGAATTTAAGGATACTTGGCTCGAGAGTCAGTGTTTTTGACAAGCTAGTGTCCTTTATTAAACAAATAGAACTACCAGTGTCTACCAGGAGTTTTAGCGTGTTTTCTGAGTGAGACGTATATACTTCGACATATGGTAACGACGTTTTTTTATGTTGTGATATGTCGTATACCATAGGACACTCTTCGGGCTCATTCCAATATTCGTCAATTAAATCGCGATGGGATGTAGTATTAGTTAAATGACTCGATTGAGGTCGAGATTTAGAAACAAATTCATTATTATTTTGAGACTTAGGATGTGGCTCAATGACATAGTAATATTCTTGTTTTCAGTGATTTTTTTGTCTGAAATAGGATTTTGCAACAATTTTGAATCTCTTAGATCAAAGGGCTTTTTAGCCGGAACAGAGGATGGAGATGTTTTAGATTCAGTGGAAAAAGTATTTTTATGAGAAATAGTATTATACGATTTAGTAGAAACAGAGGAACTAGTAGGTTGAGATACAGTTGATTTAGTAGGTTTAGATACAGAGGATTTTTCAGATTTAAGAACAGCGGCATAAGTTCGGTTTGAGACAGTGCAATCAGTAGTTTTAGGTTTTGAAATAGTAGAATTAGTAATATTTTGTACAGTAGAGTTAGTACTTTTGGAAACAGAGACGTTTGTATTTTTTAAATCTGTATTAATAACAGCATTATAAACTTTTGATTTAGTAGACATAGAATCAGTGGAAATAGTAGATTTTGAAACAGTGGAAATAGTATTTTTGGAAACAGTGGATTTAGTATTTTTGATACCTATGGGTTGGGACTTGCGTCGGTACCGTTCCGCAGGCCCAACACTTAGTTTAAACAATTGCCTGATTCTAGTTCTTGAATTTGAGGAGGCGACGATATTTCGGAAGCCGTGTCAACGAAATTTTGTTGATATCCTCTCGGACGATTAGGCTGATTATTGTTATTAAACGATCTTGAATTATTAAACTGACGTTTTCGGCATTGCGAAATATCGTGACCTATATTTTTGCAGTATCTGCAGACAATTGGCGTCGCATTATTTTTAAAATCATTCGATTTAAAAGGTGTTTGATTGTTCTGCACGCGCGGTTGATATTGAAAACGTTGCATATCACGTTTAGGTTTATTGAAACATTCGGCTTCTGAATACCCCGGCTTATTGCAGTTTTTACAAAATTTAGATTTTATTTGCGTGCTTTTGTTTAAGTTTAAAATGTTCTCTTCTTCCATAGCAATATTTATGGCGGTATTCAGATTCCGAGGGTTTCGACATCGTACAATGTTACCAAAATGAGGGTGTAATCCCAGAGTAAAAGTGTGAAGAGCTAGGTCATCAATCATAGCAATTCGACCTGCAAGTTCTTTCTTTAGGGAGTCAGAGTTATATACTTCAGACTGTAAACTTGTCAAACGTGTTTCCACTTTCAAGGCATATTGAGCAACAGACTCGTTACTTTGTTGTTTACATGACTGAAGGTCCAAAAGGAGATGATTGTAATGCTTCCTTTCACCAAAATTTTGATTCAGGAAGTCCTTCAGTTCATCGAAATTTTCAATGATCTTATTGGAGCATGCGATTTGAGCTTTACCTCTTAATTTAGATATGATAAACTTCTAAAAGGAGGTCTTTTTGGGACTCTGACGCAAGATCTAATGCGTTTTTGCAGTTTGTTAAGAACCCAGGGAGTGTTTCTCTCTCTCCGGTATATTCACTTATAAAATTACAGAGAACTTGTATTGGAAATTGTTGTGACACCAATAACGGCTGAGTGGACTCAGATTTATCCCCTTTCGACATTTTTACAGATTTGATATATAATAGATGACAAAAAGACACACACAAAGAATAGTTATAGAATTAACGCGTGGCAATAACAGTGAAAAGAATAAAGGACTCACAGTAATATCGAGCACGGGACGAGCATACTGGGCAGGACGATAGCAGGACGATCTTCGCAGAGGACTCGGTGTAGTTGACGGGAGGCCTTCTCGGTAGGCCTCGGGATTTCAGCACAGGATACAGCGCAGAGAGACCAGCGTATCCGCCTCGGTCGATGACGGAGTAGGATCTTGCGTAGAACGAAATCTCACGGCAAGATGGTTGCAGCAAGACACAGTGATATGGCAGCGAGCGGGCGGCACGGCGAATATGTTGGTGTATCGTAGTAGTGATGATAAATTTGGCACGAGCGTTGAGATTAGTAGGTAATAGTTTTAAGATGTGGGCACTGGCTAACAAATAAACGAGATCTCAGGATCATGTATTTGACATGAACAACCCCTGAGATCCCACTTCTGACACCACTGTTACAGCAGGATTCAGAAATAGCTTTTTAAAAAACTAAAATGACCTTTTGAAGATAGTATATTGTATATGAAAATCGGAAATAGAAACAAAAACCAAGTGCCCACAACGAAGTCTAAAATCGGTATAAAGAAGTTAATAATAAAATGGAATGTGCATAATTGCAAACCTAATCTAGAATGACGTCAATGCATAAGTACTGCAAGCAAAGCAGTTTACCCTATGCACCGTGTCTGTAGGTAGGATATTGTAACAGAACCAGTTGATTTTTCTCATCTGCAAGGGGATATTGACCGGATATGGCAGTGGAGTGAATTTAATAAGCTTAATTTTAACGGTAAAAAGTGTTCCTTAATTTCCTTTTCTAGAACGCATGAGCCTATGATTTACCCATACACTCTGGGTAGTAAGAACTTTGAGAGAGTTAGCAGTATAAAAGACTTGGGTGTCACGATGAGTGAAGATTTATCTTTCCGAGTGCATATTAATGAACTTTGTGCACAGGCATTCCGTACTTTAGAGTTCGTCCTCAGACAAGCGAGACACTTAGATAGCATACCTGCTCTGAAAGCATTGTACAATGCTTTCGTAAGGAGCAGGTTAGAAACGAATGCTATCGTTTGGTGTCCGTTTGAAGCAAAAAGTTCATCAGATGAGTGTATCATAAACATTATGGGTATTTTGTGGGATATCCATTTGTCTATCGTAGTGCATTTTTGCTTGGCATGGTAGCATACAATGGATTGGAATTAAGGCGTTATATTTCTTTAACAGAATATATATGGAAAGTTATGGTAGGGCGAAAATGTAACCCCGCACTGCTAGAGAGAATCAAAATAGCAGTGCCAGATAAATACTCGAGAGCTCGGCGACATGACCTGTTGGCCGTGCCATTGTGTCGCACTGAGCTGGGCGCCTGGCTCCGCTCCCGCGCGCGCTTCGTCTTCTTAATGCTGTGCTACACCAACACCAACATATAGATCTATTTAATTGCACAGAGCAAGAATTTCGCAAAGTTGCTATGAATTTTGTTGAAACTTTTTCATCTGCTTTGTATAAGTTGTGATAGGAGTTAGACATGTACTCGTAGGACCTTTATTTCATTATCTATTGTTATTATAATATTTTTTCTGCTTTTAGTCTCTAAGAACTTGGAAGGGCGAATTGGGCAACTGTAATGTCCATCCAAAGCAAGATGAATAAAATAAAATAAAAAATAAAATGTTGATATTGATATTTTGTGAATATTGTTTTATATTATTATTAAAGAGTGACTATTTATATTCAACATTTATTAATTGTACACCACCGTCTACTACTTTCTGCGATTCTGTCCATCCAAAGGTTGTCTGGAAAAAAATGCTGTTAGCGATAAGACCGCCCATTGTACTACCTTAGTTATTATATTCTGTACATTGTTTTTTTTTCTGTATGTTGTTAAACAATAAATAGTTTTTGTATTGTATTGTATTGTACAATTTCATGAAAATTTAATTTGATCTATTGCATTAAATACTAGCCGCACCTCGCGGTTGTACCCGCGAAGTTTCCGTTCCCGTGAAAATACGGAGATAAAATATACTCTACTCTACTACGTTTCTATTCGTACTCGTCTTTTACTACATCTCTACTAGTTTACTCGCTGCTAGTGTAGCTTTCCATTCATCATCATCATCATCATCATCATCATCATCATTATCAGCCGGTGTCTGTCTGCTGCTGGACGTAGTGAAGAATTTTTCAAACGGTTTTAGATGTTTTTTCAACCAACTTCCTAAAAGAAAGAGGTTCACAATTCGTCTGTATGTTTTTTTTGTATGTATTACACCGTCAATTGTGAACCGATTGGAATGATTTTTTTTAATCGGTAGTGTACGTTTACGAGGTGGTCCAACCGTAATTTCGTCGAGATCTAAAAGGTATTCCAGAGATATAACGATAAACGTCTCAAACTTGCTACTGAAATTGACTCGTGGGACATGGAAGTCGGTTGTTTTACTTTCTTAATTATTAGTTAAATCGTAACAAACAAACAAACGAAAAATCAAGTCTTTCCATTAGTTATTAGTTTAGATATACTCTTTTTATAACTTACTAGCTGTGCCCCGCGGCTTCGCCTGCGTTAAAAACAACTTTTATTTATTTTAATATGTTTTTTCATAAGAACCATCTCCTGACGATAAGAAATACGACAAAAACAGAATTAGCGAAATCGGTCCAGCCGTTCACGCGTGATGCCGTGACCAAGGGCAATTGGGATTCATTTTTATATAATAAGAACCATCTCCTGACGATAATAAACACGACAAAATAAGAATTAGCGAAATCGCTCCAGCCATTCACGCGTGATGCCGTGACCAAGGGCAATAGGGATTCATTTTTATATATAAGAAGATTATAACTTATAAATTAACTATAGGTTTTGAACCAGCAACCTCCGGGTTAGGTTGGGTTAGTTATTTATCCTTAACACTAACAGACCGCCCGATATCTTTTCTTCACATAGCATAAAACAAAGTTACTGACAATTTATTATCGTACAAAACGAAATTGACTTCACATGCCGCGATAGTCAATGTAGCTAGTAGCCATCATATATCACATATCATGTCATCAAGGTATACTAATTTGTTTATATTGTTTATCTCCATATCTCCGGAGATTATTATCAGATCTCGATCAAATTTAAATGGCACCAAATGGGAGGCATATTATCTCATACAAAAAAAAATCAAACCGGTAAGGATTTAACGGAATACTGAGGTAACAAGGTAACAAACATAAAAAAAAGAAAAAAACAGTCCAGTTGAGAACTTCCTCCTATTTTGTAAAATTGGTTGAAAATAACTTACATATTTCAATTTTTCAAGCCTGGGATATCCTGTGAACAGTACCTACCACCTAACGAAACGTTACCATTTGTTCGATTTATAAGGGAACGCAAAACCAGAAGTTAATTAAAATAACGTATGTTTAATTACAATTCCAATTAATTTTCTAATCATCTAATTATGTAACTGAAATGTTTAATTACTAAGCGCACATGTCCTTCACAAGTTGACATACCAATCGTTCGAAACAGGAAATGTAGGTACATACGAGTACATATTATCTACTCTATATTTGGTACTCTTCATATTCTACAATGGAATGAAATAAGGTTAGTTGAATACCAAGAAAAGATTTCTGATGATATCACCTAAGAAGGTGTAAGTGCTTTTAGTCTTATCAACACCACAGAACAGATGTGAAGTTTTTTCTGTGTAGTTATTATATTCTGTGATCAACATTACATACATTACATACATTAATAAGGGGAATTAAACATGTGTTTTAAGTGTGACGTTCGACGTCTAGATGAAAGCTGAATTGCTCAATACCTTTGTTTTTTTTTTTGTAAATTCAAAGCGTTATGTTTCTGTTATATCTATATTTTTTGTTGAATATGATCTATTTAATGTTATTTGACGTGTGTAAGTGCTAATTTTTAATTTGCCCATATACTGAATAAATGCTTTGACTTTGACTTTGACTTTGACAACATCAATTATTGATATCTCATTAATACTAACATGGTTATTATAAGACAGTTTTTACTTACATAATGGAATTTATTCTGAATTGAGTCTTTATTATTATCAATACCTAGTTGCACCCCGCGGTTTCGCCCGCTTTTCATTCTGAAGCCGGCTTTTCACTATGGGATATAAATTAAATGTAATGGATTAAAATGAAATAAATGAAATGTAATAAAATGTATGGGATGTAAATTACATTTTGTGCTATATATAATATCCCGCGATTGCTGTTCACACTGTAAGATATATATAGTTCACTGTTGGTTGTCTATGGTTTCATTCAAACACTGGGCTAAATACACTCATTGTGTGGAGCCATAATAAAAATTAAAAAAACTGAGGGCGAGGCAGGGGGAGGCGCGGGGTCCGGGGACGTGAGGTAAAGAATAAACCTTCAAATATCGCTCAGTCGGTCGAAAAAATATTTATAGCTTGGGTTGTAATATATATTATAGCATAGTGTAAACGGTCTCATATAATATGTATGACAAGCGATAAAATTTTGTATCTCAAGATATAATATAAATTAAATTATATCCCATAGTGAAAAGCCGGCTTGAGTATAAACCTTTTTCTTGAATCTCTCTGTCTATTGCTCAAAACAGCATTAAAATCCGTGGCGTATTATGGGAGATCAGTTCCCCTAGACGTAATCCAATTTCTGTTTCCTTTCACGCTAACGCAAGATCAAAATGTATGGAAATTACATTTATTTTTCCGCAACAAAATTGTTATTCCCATACATTTTGAAGGTGCGTTAGCGTGAATGAAAACAGAAATTGGATTTTGTCTAGGGGGCCTGGGCGTACAGATAGCGGGAGCGGCTTTGTTTATTCTAAGTAAAGAAGATTAATAAGCGCTTGTTTTAACACCATCCAGGAATCACGAGAGGGTTAAACCTTTAAGGGATAAATCTACGGTTGCAGGAGAGTATCAATGATGACCCTCACGAAGGTGACCCCAAACAAAACAAAAACAATTTAAAAAGTAATTTAAGATCGTTGAAAAAACGAATAAAACCGTCATCGTCGCGATCTCAGTGCGTAAACTACCGAGGAAGTGCATCGGACACGCACGAAACCTAGGTCGCGACAATCAATAACAATTAGTATTAGACCAGCCGCTGGGACCTGGCCGCTAGTGCGCGCCCGGTCTTAGAATAGCGCACTAGCGGTCAGATCGCAGCGGCCAGGTCACAGCGGCCAGTGAGAGACCAACGAAGCACGCGCACCTGGCCGCCGCCGTTTGCTGCTGGCGCGTCCTTCGTGGCGATTTCGTACTAATGTATGTATCTTGCTGGCCATTGTGACCTGGCCGCTAGTGCACTATTGCTCTTAGGCGATGCGCGCACTAACGACCAGATCGCCGGCCAGTAAGCCGCGGCGCCCAGGTGCGCGTGCTTCGTGGCGATCTTGCTGGCCGCTGCGACCTGGCTGCTGTGACCTAGCCGCTGTGACCTGGCCGCTATTGCTCTAATACTCGGTAGTTTATATTCACGAATAAAACCGATTTCAAATACCGCGGTAGTCATTTTCAGTACCAAGACTGAGGTGTTTATCTCCATATCTCTAAAGATAGTCATCAGATCTTGACAAAAATACAATGGGACCTAATCGAGAGCATAGTTCCTAAAAACACTTCTATAAACACTTCTATTGTGAATTCGGTTAATAAACTATTTAAATCAGTTATTAAAATCGGTACTCAGTTCCCCTAGCCGCAGTCTTGAGAAAACTGGGTTGCGTTGTGCGCAAAAATTGGATATTTCCTGCAATATGAATTTAGAAGTTTGATTTTGATACACATTTTGACAGGTTAAGATGATAATTATATTCAAATCTTTCAAAGAAAAATTTACTATTGAATTGTGTAGTAATGCGTGGTAAAATGAACCTGAAATCACTAAGTCACTACTACATAACTTATAATCTAACGGAGTCGAAGGATTTTTATTAAAAGTACAGGTGGATAATGTAATAGCATATTGTTAGGTGTTAAACATGCTAATCTGATGAATAAACGTTTATTTCCACTAAACACTAGGGCAGGCCTCCCTCACTCTCCCATAGCTACTGCGCTTTATACCTAAACGTTCAAGCAACGCCGACGGTACTATGTGCCAGTCGGTCGTCACTGCTCACGCGCGCGCAACGTATATTATTATTAAAATGACGGGATAACTGCGCATTCGTATTCTATATTAGAAACGGTTTAAGATTTTCATAGTCATTTTGCGGGTTTGACAAAAAACAAGCATAATATTTTTTAGTTTTTTTATGCAAACGATACTAAAATGACAGGACGGTGTAAAATTCACATTCTCGACATCAAATTCGACTCAGGAATTTTGATGTTATTTTGTGAGCTAAATAAAAATAATTCGTAAACTTTTTTTTTATTTCATTGAGTCAACCCTTTACTGTATCGGGCGCGCACCGGTACATCGCGCGCTGAATAAAGTTATAACAACGCTAGGTCGAGTGCCTTAGACACATTTTTGCTTGTATTGTCTGAAATAAACGTTGGTATTGTGTTTTGTGTAGAGGAGTGAAATATCTGTTACGTAGTAACTATTATATAATCTGTGACTATTGCTAGCACAAAGCATCTAGCAGTTCCAATCAGTCATCCAAATCGTCCTACACAATGATCAATCATTAATCCGTTAAATCACTCTGAGGTCGTTGGTAGTTCACAAAGACTTACCACTGTTCGCATTTAGAAATTAAGTGAAGGATTGTTTGTGCAAAATTAATAATAAACTGGTTAAATGCAAGTTAGACTCGCACTCGTAGGGTTCCATACCACAGTACATCAAAAATGCTGAAATAAAAACACGTTTCCTTTCTTGTATTTATACATATTCTATACATCTTCTTTAATATAAATTTGTTTTTTTACCTACGAAGGAACGGAGACTGTATAAGCGTTTGGGGTGAGAGGGTGTTCGTTTGTTTGTTTGTTTGTGTGTGCAAATCCATGTTGCCATTTTTATCCTAAACTACTAGTCCGATTTTGATGCAATTTTCAGTTCGGGTGTAATTGGTGCATGTTTTTAGATAGGTGTTATGGTGATAACTCACCAGGGGGTGCTGCAGTAATTATTTGTTGGTGCAAATCGATGTTGCCATTTTTCTTCAAAACGACTAGTTCGATTCTGATGCAGTTTTCAGTCATGGGTTTGAGTTTGATTGATGCATGTTGTTAAATAGGTGTTATGGTGTCAACTTACCAGGGGGCGCTGCAAAACATTTGTTTGCGCAAGTCCATGTTGCCATTTTTCTCCAAAACTAGTTCTATTTTGTCTTTAAACGGTTCGTAATTAATCAGTGGTGGATTTTAGATAAATTTTATGACGTTAATTTTCTAATGTCTACTTTATGAACACTTTAAGTACCTATCTACCCATTACGGTTAAGGATAGATTAAGATTAAGGTTATGAATACAGCCCTGTAAAAGTCGGACAGACAGACGGACGGACGGACCGCAAAGTCTCAGTAATAAGGTTCTATTTTTACCCTTTGGATTCAGGACCCTAAACATTTTAAATATGTATATACATAAAATAAAACATTGAATAATAAGATAGTATAATAAGATCGTTTAAAAAACTAAAATAACCGCTATTAGTGTTCAGTACCAAGTTTGAGATGTTTGTCTCCATATCTCTGGAGATACTAATTAGATCTTGATGAAAATACTATGGTACACCCCTGGGATATCCTGGGATATCCTTTTCAACAATAAACAATGTTCAAAATTGGTTCATAAACAACGAAGTTATCCGCGAACACACATAAAAAATATATATAAAATACGGTCGAATTGAGAAACTTCGTCGTGTTTTTGAGGTCGGTTAAAAATAAAAGGAAGGGGGTAATTTTTTTAACTTATTTATTATTGTTTGGTCACATGCAAGGAGTACATAACTTAGACAACATACAAGGAATTAAGATTTTTATTGTAAAACATTGAGAATTTATATTTTTGTACATTGTTACACATAATCCAAAATTTCATCGTACCGACGGGATCGAACCCTGGGCGCGATTCCCAGGAGGCTCAGGTTTGAATCCCGTCAGTAGGATGAAATTTTGGATTTTGTGTAACAATATACAAAAATATAAAGTGAAGAAACATAATATTTAATTTTTATTATTTTGCTAGACATTTGCTTTATTGTCTTTTGCGAGACAAATCATCGCAATAGCTTAAATAGAAGTTTGGAATTTTTCTTCGTTTTTGATGCAATCAGCAACAAATATAATGTGAAAGTCCGTTTGTTTAGTTAGGACTTATTATATTTAGTTGAAATTCTGCACAGAGAGAGTCAGTACTATGAAGGCCGCGGGGCAAAGCCTAGGTTTCAATATCTGGGTGTTCTGATAATCCATTGAATTTCTAATTGACTTCTGGGCAATCTGGGTTTTCATACAGTGCAGGGCACCTGTTATCCGCTGATCTTTTGTTTCAATTTCTGATTATTGGCGAGTGCAACTAAGTTTTGTATGAGTTTCTGAACCTCTGCGAGTCCGTTTATGTTGTTTAAGTTTTTATTTGCTGTCTTAACGCGTGTTCCTCCATTTAGCTTATCGAATATTGACTGCATAGCTCCTGGGTTACTCAAAGCTTCCATTGGAAGTCTGAATTTTATTTTATTTGGAGATGGGCGAACATCGTTGGCTCTAAAAGGTGAAGCTGATGAATATTCAAACGCAGATGCGAAGACGAAAAGTAAAACTGCAAATAATGAAAGTATTATTTTCTATTGTGTTTTAGAAGATTAGCAATATCCCCGTAGAGGATAGATAGCTTGACTAAACTAAGCGAGAGGTTGTTGGTTCAAATCCTAGCACGGGTGTTCGACCACAAGTGATAGAAGTATATTATATCGATGTTTGTCTCACCTGTTGGTAACTGATGATGCGGTCGAAGATGGTAAGCACGCTAGGCCTAGAATGGGAATTGGCTCTCAAGGATAGCTGCCGGAACTCATTAGATGTTTGGCGACAGATTTTCTAAATTGAGGGTCGTAGCTGGCCAGGCGGACACTAGAAAGTGTCCTACCACCATGCGGGGGTTGTTGATTTCTTAACTATGTTTTTCCTTCACCGGAGGGCCACTGTGAAAAGCGCACATAAATTTTGCGATAGAAAAATCCATTGGTGCACGGCGGTTTGAACTTGGTACCCTGGCATCAAAGGCAACCATTCTCCCGTTTACGCCACTAGGCCCTCAAATTCAATGCTGGAGCAATGTGTATTTATACTTTTGAAACCTTTTTTTTAATATATACATCCCATTTGTTCTTAGGTTACTTACTTATAAACTTCATATTAATCAAATTGCTGAGACGTACAAAAACACTGTAAAAATTAAAAAATTACAATGGGACCACTTCGGAAACGTACCCTACCGATTACAAAAAGAATCATTCGAATCGGTTCACAATTGACGGAGTAATCGCGTAACATACACACAAAAAAAAGAAAAAAAAACATACAGATGAATTGTGAAACTTCTTCTTCATGAAAGCCGGTTGAAAAATGATGTTTATACATAGCTTAAATAACTCATATCACACAAATGTTGATTGACAGAGCTTTACAGTAAAACTATTAGTGTACGTGAATGAAATCGCGGGTATCAACTAGTTTTGAATAAATATTGATGAAAAATACCAATCCAAAAGCCCCTAAATAAAAGTTGAATAAAAAAAAAAAGAAAAAATACCAATCAATCTATACATACATATAAACGTCGATGTGTGTATGTGTATTTGTATTTTCTTAAAGGAATCCAAAACAGTTAGAGAGCTTTTGAGGAAATATTAAGGCAATCTTCTGGGTAAGCACGCTCCATAATCGATCGCATCATCACTTAACATCAGGTGAGATAGTGATCAAGTGCTACCCAGTTCGGAATAAAAAAAAAATTAAAAAAAAAGCTTAGGCCAGTGGATGATCTTTTGGAGTTTGTTAACCAGAGTCAGATCGACAGAACCATGTTAACTAATACTAATTTGCTAAATGGGTGGATGACCACTGGTAGGCTTGAAGCACTTATCGAACTAAGATGCAGATGCGAAGATGCCAGGCACTTATCGATGTCGCCAATCGGCTAGCCGTGTTCTGGCAAAATGTTTATATACAGCCAGTATGGAAGACTGGCAAGGTAGTTTAGGATAGTTGCGCTCTATAGATTAGGCTATAGTATGTTGTGAAGCGTCTTGTCTTAGAGCCGTCTTACAATTCCAGACAGACACGATTCTGTCTCGGACAGTATCTTCCAAAGGAATATAAATAATACTACCTTATTATTCATATTTCTGTGGTATCTTCACTAAACATTAAATGAGATAGTCATGGGTGCCGCGAAAATTGCGTTGAGGGGGGTGTACTTCCTTCTACGGCAAATAAAATAGATATACTCTTTCGGCCTTACTAATAAAGTATTTTTCACTCTGTACACACGTTGTATACCACAAAAGCTGACCAATTAAAATATTTTTGACGTAAGCCTTGGATAAAGTTGGTATACAGATGTGCCATTATCAAAGGAGGCTGTCCATTTCTTAAACAACCTGGGACCCTAGTTTAGCGAGTGTGTTAAGGATTAAAATGGCGGATTTCTCTATTATCAGCTGATTGAAATCATGTCTAGACATAGTAACTATTATTGAATCTGTGTCTAGTATTCTGTAAAAAAACGTTGTGTATTCTTCAAACTTCAAAAAGTATGCTGTTATTTAAGGATCGTTTGTATGTGTTAGATTTGTTCTCATTGAAATGGATAACATAAATTATTTCGACATATTTGACCATTGGGAGATAGAAGAGGCAAATAAAAAAATCGAAAACATTATGAAGACCGTGCAGATCCATTTTTTTGCACAATTCAGATTTTCCATTTTAAATACAAATTACAGGTTTACAAAAAGCTATGCGGAAAAAACTAAACGCAGTGATTACATCATTATCTTTGGGAATTGACAGTTTATTCTAAGATGGCTACAATCATGTTTATATTGTAGCCATGGAGACTAGCGGTCTCCATGGCTACAATGTCAACAGCGTAGACAGAGGACAACAGTCAATTTGAGTGTTTCGTTCTAAAGTTTGTTTTAATTCTTTCACTCCTACTAAAAGAAAATATTTTCCATTATGTCAACTAATTTCAATAAAAAGTTTAAAAAACAACGTAGTTTGATTAATATTGCATTCCTAAAAAAAATGTCATGACTAATATTAATAATTAGTAAACTTTATGAAATAATAATTTACGGAACTATTTAAGACAAAAACAGTTTCTAAACGAATTGACTAATAGTTGCCAGATGAAAAAGAAAAAAGTGTTAAACGTCTATATAGATACCCACCGCCTATTCAACGTTTATTAGTCAAACAATGGATTGACATTTTTCATCGTGCAACTGTACAACCGTTAAACATATGTATAGGCAAATTTCTATGATTTATATATAATTTAAGATCGTTTAAAAAAATCGGTTAAAAACACAACGAACCGACTACAAATGCAAGTTTGCGGTGTTTATATCTTTGGAGATACTGAATATATCTCGATGAAATTGAAATGGGACTACTTGGTAATTAGTAAACACAAAACACAAAACAAAAAAATATTTTTTCAAATCTGTTCAGGTGTATTCGAGTAATTGGTGAACATACATAAAATTATATTCCGACGAATTGAGAAACTCTTCCTGTTTGTGAAGTCAGTTAAAAACAACTTACATCTTTATACATTTCAGCCCAGGAATAGTCTGTAAATAGTAATTCCTATTGAGACCATCGAATTTTACCTTTATAATGGAATGCAAAACCAATAGTTAATTAAAATAGTGTTTAATTATGAATCCCATTAATTTTCTAATTATCTTATTATGTCAACTGAATTATAGAATCACGGATATGATTTATTTTTTAATTATTGTAAATCTAATTAGTTTTGCAAAGCACAACATGCTTATAAATTATAATTAATAATTAGTAAAGCTAATATCAAATAATTTCCATATTATCTTTATCACCAAACAAAGTTGGTTTTTATTGGTTTTTGGCAGTATAATATAGTCATTCAGTAGTTGCACCGGGAAAATTTTCCGTGAGTTTTTAAAATTGATGATTTTGTAGATTTCGATGTGCTGATGCCGTATCTGTATTTTACCAACTCGTATCTTTGCCGCTCGCGCCGCCATCTTGGAAAAATGGCGCCCACAAAACAGATTTTTGACTTTATTTCAACTTTTCGATAAAAAAAACATGTTAGACAATCTATAAATTTAAACAAGATAAAATTTACTACAATTATATAATTGTAGTAAATTGTTTTTTTTATCGAAAAGTTGAAATAAAGTCAAAAATCTGTTTTGTGGGCGCCATTTTTCCAATTTATCAAAACAGTATTTTTTTCTTAAAATCAATAGTTTTAGGGCGTAGGTACGAGCGCCACAAAGTTTTCTCTAACACGCGTCATGGCAAAATAACTGGTTTCAACATCACATTGTGCCGCGTTTTTTTTTTCGGGTTCTGTAGCCGTTAGGCAAAAAACGGAACCCATAGAGATTTGTCATGTCTGTATGTCTGTCCGTCCGTATGTCGCAGCCATTTAATTCCGAAACTATTAGGACTACAGAATTGAAACTTGGTGGGTAGATGTATTCTGTAAACCGCTTTCTGATTTTATACATAAATAAAAAATATATACATAAAAGTTTAAGGGGGGCATCCAATACATGGAACTGAAAAAAAAAATTTTTCTTCAAACCTATACGTGTGGGTTGTCTATGGATAGGTCTTTGAAAATGACATTGAAGTTTCTAAAATCATTTTTCTCAAAGTCAATCATTTGAAAGATAGGCGCGTCTATAGTGGTAAAATGTGTGTCCCGCCCCCCTCTAACTTTTAAAGTAAGGGAGTAAAAAATCTACAAAAAATATATTCTGTAGATCTCAATAAAAACTTTCAACGAAAGTTGGTTTGAACGAAATACAGCCAGCAGTTTTTGAGATATAACGACCGCAAATATCATTTTGTTTTCCATACAAACACTATGAAAAACAAAGTTAATTTTTTAGTTGCGATATATCATAGTTACAGAATACTTTACTGTGTTACGAAACCCTACGAGTGCGAGTCCGACTAGAACTTGGCTAGTTTATTTATCGTGATACACTAGGACGCACTCGTTAAAGAATTTCGTCTTTAGGCTTTATGGTATGGACGATGAAAAGACTCGATGAAGTTTTCCAAATGCTGCCCATCCTAGCTGTATCCTCCTGCGAGCTTCCTTCTCAAAGTTGTTATTACCCAATTGCAAGATTTACCCAGGGTAAGACGTTTTCGTGAACAATCTCGAGAGTAACTCCATTTATGGCTACCGGTTCCGGAATAATATGCTCGTCGAACATGATCTTGGTTTTTTGTCCAAATTCATCCGAAGACCGATGCTTGCAGAAGAATCAGTCAGGATAGTCAGCATGTATGGGCTATAGATAAAGCTATGCTTGGAGTCTCTCTGAAGGATCCAATCCAAAATGCAATTTAGAAAATATTAATTTTCTAAATGTTATTTTAGAAAATATTAATTTTCTAAATTTTATTTTAGAAAATATTAATTTTCTAAATTTTATTTTAGAAAATATATAAGAAAATTTTAATATATTAATTTAAATATATATATTAGAAAATATGAAATTTCAAAATTGTATACCATCATCATCATAATCAGCCAATTTCCGTCCACTGCTGGACACTGATCTCTCCTAATTTTTTTATAATATAGGTAGTTAGTAATAGTTGTCAAACATTACAAGGAGATGTGTTTTTTTTACTGACTTTACAGATATTCAATGTACCCCGTTGTTCGAACTTTGGTGTTAGTCGAGCATAGATATTAGTTAAAATCTAAATAACAATATTAAAAGCTACAAAAAATCGAAATAAATAAAAAAAAACAACGGCGTGCACTCCGGGAGCGCCGGCACAAAGAGTAACATAATATATACTGATTGTGCCGGAAGATGTGAAAACTTGAACTCGTCATTTTTGAATATTTTGGAATGACACCTCGCGCAAGCGCCCTGCGCTCCGTCTTACAAATTTTCGTCGAACGATCAGGACACGTTAGACTCTGACGCGACTTTAACATATTTTACCCAGCCCAAGAAAAGTGCACAACGCCGGTACAGAGGTTGTCCTAGGCTAGGCGAGGGCTCCTACAATGGGGGATGCGGGTCGGAACACCTCCTCGTGGTGTACCCTGGGTATAGGCTGACAACTTTTCCTAGTTTACTGTGTTAAGTTGTCAACCGATAGCGAAGTTCCGACGTGAGGGGCTCCTCCGCGTGTCCCTCTGATATTTAGCAGAGGGCACAGTGTGACGGGGCAGGGCGGGCTCGGTGGTGGGAGCCGCCCGGTGGTGGGTCCGAGCATAATGCTCGGACTTAGTGGCGGGGCCGGTAACGGCTGCAGAGGGTTGCTCGCATGCTTTTGTCATGCGAGCTGGACGGTGAACGGTGTGCGAGTAGGGGTAGTTGCCCTTCGCACACCTGTCATGTGAGGGACGGAGGGTGTGGTGAGTTTGAGGAGAAGACGAGCCACACTCCTCTAAGGCTGTGGGTCCGATTCACTCGGGCCGAGAGGTGAGGCCGGTGACGGTGGTGAGTGGAGTCTCGTATGCCACTGGCAATGGCATGCGAGTCGAACAGCGGACGGTGTGTAAGTAGGGGTATTTGCTCTTCGCACACCTGTCATCAGAGGGACGGAGGGTGTGGTAAGTTTGACGAGAAGATGAGTCACACTTTGTGGGGTAACTGTTGAAGAGTCGGGGGACTCTCCAACGGCTTGCACTCCCCACATGACGGTTGAGGGTTGACTTGGTGAGCAAGGTCAGCCCTCCGCAGCGGCAGAGGCCCATTTGGGTCTGCCACCGGGGCAAGTTGGTGAATGCTAGCGCAACCCAATCTTACCCCACCACGGTGGATGACGGCTCACCCCAGGTTTTTAGTGCGGTATTCTGCCTTTTAGGCAGCGAGTCGCCCCCGGGCGGGCGGATGGTATCCATAAAGGATTTTCCGCGGTCAAAAAAAAAGGGCTCCTACAATGGCAAGATGGTGATCGGTAGGGCGACCTCATCTTGCCCCATCTCGGCGGAGGACTGCTCACCCCAGATTCTTAGTGAGTATACTGCCCTTCAGGCAATGACTCGCACATATTCATCTCGCTCCCCCGGGCGAGTGGTATCCGTAAATGATTTTCCTGGGTCAAAAAAATGGCTCCTACAATGGACGTTCCTCCGTCAGGTTCAGTCAACTGACTATGGGTGCGGACGTAAAGGGGCGGGTTCCT
This sequence comes from Cabera pusaria, assembly GCA_954871355.1. Lineage (NCBI taxonomy): Eukaryota > Metazoa > Arthropoda > Insecta > Lepidoptera > Geometridae > Cabera > Cabera pusaria. Next base: position 2,268,410 of record OX940891.1, read on the forward strand.
GGTTAAGACAAACCGGTACGGATAGGTACCGATCCATACTGGTAAAATATTTCGATGTCATCATATGCGCACATAAAGAAACAGGTTAGAGAAAATGAAGAAACAATGGAATATCTTACCTGTACGGATCGGTACCTACCCATACCCGTTTGTCTGCACCGGAACCCGCCTCTTTATGTCCTCACCCTAAATATTCTGAAATGAGGCATGATTGGCGGGTGACGTATCTCGTCCAACAGACTATGTATAAGATATCTAGCAGCACAAATTCTTAGCCATGATAAAATGTATCGTCTTTTTATAGATTTTCATCTCCGCATCGACAAATCATAGTATCTAAGTTAACATTGTAAAGGGCCTCTTGACGTTGGCTTCGGCTAAACAGAAATTCAAACCGGCAAATTCTTCCAAAGGAACGGGCAATTAACGACCCGGGACGTAAATTTAATAAATTATAAGTTTTTTACAATGTTGTCACTAAGAACCTTGTGGACCAAAAACCCGACGCCGCCTTGGAATGGCTGGTCCCTTTCTCTGTAATACATGAGATGGCCCGATTCTAGAGTTATGTTGTCCTCCCCCTGTCTTCGGACTTCACATAATCCCAGAATGTGCCATCTTATGTGTCCCAGCTCCACCTCCAGCTGCACCAGATGTTCATCTAGCCGAATCGTGCGTCTATTATAGGTTGCGTGGGTCAGTTTATTTTGGCGGCCTACCGTAGCCCGGGGATTCTTAGCACCCCCTGCCCTGCCGTTACCGTGACCGCCGCCGTGGTCAAGAATAGCAGGGAGGCCGGCAACTGGGGGCCGCGGCATATTGGGACCTTCCATATTTATTGCATCCCTTGGGAGGGATATGCCCTAATCTCCAGGCTGGGCGGGCGTGTTGGCGATCGCAGGGCGTAGCTCCTCGCACCGGTGACGCTGCTGCCCGTCACCGGCCTGTAGTATTTATAGCTACGCCATAATTTGAAATGGTTATACCGCCATTTGTCGGTCGCCAGAGCCCCGTTCGTCGGTTAGCAGGATGCATAGTGAATGGAACCAGGAAATACATGTTTTCTATACTTACAAATTTCATTTTGCACACGAATGTTGAGTGGATCAAACCAAGTAAGTAATAAAATTTACCATAGAAATTTTATCACCCTGTTCAACCTTTTTAGGGGATGATTTTTGAAAATTAAAGTACTCTTACAATGTTTCATTTCAGGACCTACACTATCTTCATTTCTAATATCATCAAAATTGATTCAGTAGTTATGCAGATACGTGGAAACAAACCATTAATGTATTATCTATATAATTCTCTAGATAAAATTAAATTTTCACATTATAGATGATGATAATACGTGGAAACAAATATCACTGAATTTTCTATGATATTTCCAAACAAAATCATTTTACACTACCCCTAGGGCTAGATTTGAAAAAATAAAAAACATGTGTCTCATTATTTGTTTTAATATTTGTTTGTACCGAGTTTTGAGTGAATCGGACAAAGGAAAACGTGAAAACAAATACTACTGATTTTTTTATAATTTTTACAAAGAAAATTCATTTTTCAAGCCCCCTAAGGGTTTGAAAAAATGAAATACATGTGTATCATTATTCGTTTTAAGGTTAATTTGTACCGAGTTTTGAGTCAATCGGCCCAAAGAATAAAATTTTCCATAGAAACTTTATCACCCTATTTAACCCCTTTAGGGGATGATTTAAAAAATAAGATTAGCCTTTGTCTTAAGTTTGAACCTACATTATCTACGTTTTAAATTTCATTAAAATTGGTTTAGTGGTTATTGAGATACGTGGTAACAAACATTCACACACGCACACACACTTACTTTCGCATTTTTAGGGTTCCGAACCCAAAGGGTACCAACGGAACCTTATTACTGAGACTCCGCTGTCCGTCTGTCTGTCTATTTGTCTATCTGTCTGTCTGTCTGTCTGTCTGTCTGTCTATCCGTCTGTCACCAGGCTGTATCTCATGAACCGTGATAGTTAGACGATTGAAATTTTTACAGATGATGTATTTCTGTTGCCGCTATAACAACAAATACTAAAAACAGAACAAAGTTAAAAATTAAAGGGGGTCCCCATCCAAATACGTGTTTTTACTATAGCGCCATCTATGAACGATTTTTTTAACTTATAATTAATAATATTAATCACCTATCTTTGTGGTAACGTTCACTTAGTTGGTGTTAGAAGTTCGTTAGATATTCGTTAGATGGCGTTGTAGTTAATAAGCATGTTTGGTATTGACACGGTAATATAATATAACATTATACTTAAATATTATTATACAGCGGTTTGGAACCCTCCGTGTGCGACACAAAAGTCTGACTCGCACTTGGCCAGTTTTATTAATATTATAAAGTAGGATAATAGGATAACTAAAACAAGCAAGTATTCAAATTACTGTTATTTTATTTTTCCAAATTCTGAACCTAAAATAAAAGCGTATTACAAATCTTTAGCCTTTATTTAAGAAGAAATTCAAATGATCTCATAATGAACGTCAAGACCTTTCTTGCCGTCGATATTTCTTTATATTTTTATGGTATAAGGTAACAAAACAAGCATGACGTTCGCCTGACGGTAAGCGATGCTGTCTACCTATTACAGATGTAAAACTTTGGAAAGCCAGAATTTTGCTTTAATATTTATGGCCTTTCGTAATATAGGTTTTTTTATACCTATTTTTGACACTAAATCTTTCACAAAAATTGTTCACTTTATTCATTATGGTACATAAAGCCAATATTTTAACTGAAACTTCAAATCTGAAAATCAAATCAATCAATCAATCCTTGTGTCAATCAAAATTAATTATATTTTTAAATTTTGCTCTCGTATCACTGCTGAAACAGTAATACGATAATTAAATTTTGTAACATCATGAAATTCTATTAACTACGTTTTGGTTATAATTATAATTTGTGTATTCGTTACGATTCATTAAATGGTTTCCATAATAATTACACTGCATATTTACTGAATAGGGCACCGGATAGTAATAATCGGGATACGGATGTGATTGGGAGGGCGGATGTGATTTCGAGGGCGGATATGATGGGGAGGGCGGATGTGATTGGGAGGGCGGCTGTGATGGGGAGGGCGGATATGATTGGGAGGGCGGATATGATGGGGAGGGCGGATGTGATTGGGAGGGCGGCTGTGATGGGGAGGGCGGATTTGATTGGGAGGGCGGATATGATGGCTTTGCAGGCGCAGGTTGAGGCAGCGCCCCTCCACCTCCATTGATTTCAATTTTATGCCCCGTACCGCCCGCGATATAAATATTTTGCATTGTCTCATTGCATAACTTGCCGTGCAATTTCAGTATATTTGTCAGTTTTTCATTTAATTGTGGAGAGTCATTTAACTTTTGTTGCGACTGATACTCTGCGATTTGTAGTTGCAATTTCTGAATAGCTGCAAGCCTTTCAAATACTTTATTGATACCTTCGCCGTCACCTTGCTTATCATTTGATGACTGTAGACGGTCTACCGTTGCAACTTTCTTTAAAGCATCCAAAGGAATTTTGAATTTATAATATTTCTTTTTGGGGGGGACATACTTACCATAATTCGGGGCAGCTGAATAATTTTCAAATGCATACATGCAGATGAAAAGTAAAACTGAAAGTAATAATTGCACACTCTTGTTAAAAATAATATTTTGGGTGAAAAAATAAAGGAATAAACGCTTAAAATAAATAAATAACCGGCCAAGTGCGTCTCGGACCAAGCGCAGTGTAGGGTTCCGTAGTAGCCTGTTATTCAATGCAAGTCTTTACTCGTTATAAACAAGCAACTGGGTAATCCGTCTTTGTCACTTTAAAGGATTTATTCTAAGGATTTTGTATTTGGTACAAAATTTTCCAATACTTAAGTTCAACGACCAACTAATAAAGTTATCTTAACCGCTATAATTTTTCTTTAAAGTTCATGAAATGCGCTATTATCACGAATTTTTCCAGATTTTTCAAGCCAGCAGTTTAGCTTTTAGAGGGGCGGGGGGGGGGAGGCCCTACTGGAACAAAAATTTTCACTTTAAATTTTAATATTTCGTAAACGGAGCATCCAGTCGAAAACTGGTATTAGCAACCCGTAAGTCATTTTAAAAAACCTATTCAACGACATCCCACACGATGGGTTAGACGATGAAAAAAAATTCATTCCCACTTCACATATAGGGGAGATACCCTAAAAATAAATATTTTTCAAAATTTATTTCAGCACTTAGTCGGCGTAATATATATACATTCCCCTACCCACAAAATGACAGCTTTCTAGTATTAACGGGCTCTTAGCAAGACCTTGGACAGACAGACAGACAGACGGACATGACGAAACTATAAGAGTTCCTTGTCAGGACTACGGAACCCTAAAAAGGGGGCGCAGAAATCTACTTCTAGTTATATTTTTATACAACTCCATCCGTTGAACTTTAGCGAATATGTGTCTAAATGTCTATATAGTTACGCAGTTCTACAATCTATAGAGGGCTTTCATAAATATCTACCTAATACCTTTAACCGAGCAATTCTTGTGTATATATAAGTATATAAGTATGTTTATTGTTATGTATTTATTATTAAATTTTATATTATTAGATATATTTATATAATCTGAATCTCGGAAACGGCTCCAAACGATTTTCATGAAATTTAGTATGCAGAGGGTTTCAGGAGCGATAAATCGATCTAGCTAGGTTTCATTTTAAGAAAATGTCCCGTAAACAAAGGAACCCGGTTCTAGTCTTGAGGAGATGATATTTTTTTTCCATATTTTTTTCCAAATTCCTTCTTTTGTGAGAAAAACTATTATTGGAAGCCAAAAAACAACACCTACCACAAAAAAAAAACCGAGCAAAACTCGGTGATCTAGGTACTAAAATATAACATGACGTCACTTATTCACCGCGCCTGCGAACTGTTACGCTACGTCACTTCAATCAAACTTTATCCCAATGTGCTTAAAAAAATTTCTCATCAATAAAAAAAAAAATAACTTCTAACGATTCTTCCATTTTATTGTAATATGATATGACGTTACATTAAAAGCAAGACGCTCGTCTGAGGTTAAACGAAGACGTCTGTTTATACTTGTAGGAAACTGAATCTCGCAGAACTATGGTTCCACAAAATGTTGCGCGTTACTGCACGGCAACTGTTACTTAAGGGGTTGTAACCTTTTGGTTGTAACCCTTAAGTAACCTTTAAACTATTTAATGTTCAATCTCATTTGGTCTGTAAATTCACTGGATTTTTAACGTAATTATCATGTTGTGTATGTTGTGCTACGTTAAGGCCTAATTTAAATACGATATAATGATTAATTCAGATACCACATTAACTATTTTCAGTTGCATATAAAGATTTCAATCCATATCTTTGTAGATTTTTATTCCTTAAGGTACGGCCACACCACGGCGTCCTGCGATCTGCGGGCGCGATCTCAGTACTTTTGAATTGTTTTCTGATCGCGTTTGGTGTGAACTAGTCGGTACAAATACTACTGCGCTATCTGATCGCCACCTAGATCGCGCACGCAGGACGCTTGGGGTGTACCTTTGCATCGCTACATTACATTATTATCGCACCTGATTATAAAACACGTCACTGTAACAAGGCGCGGGACAGTGCCATTCACGTAGCACGCAACTAACTAACTAAACTATCCTATTGGGATACACCACTTCGCACATCTGTTAGATTGGCTGGTGGTTCCACCATGTTGAAGCCTACCACCGCTGGTCCCAAATGTACGACCACCCATGTATCTTAACCTCAGGCATCACGTGAAGGTTTAAGATATATGCCTACTCACGTAGGTTGGTAGCAAAGACATTCCACTTTGTCAGTTAAATGAAACGTTATATGATAGTGAGATAGAGGTCAAAAGTTTTCCTTTCTACGAACTTCTTGTCAATATCTGTGACAGACATCTATAAGTACCTAGTCGTTACAGACAATTTTATTTTTTTTGTATCGCTTATACTACGTAATGTATGTTACTATTTTTCTATGTTATACTTACTTATCAATTTCATGATGTTGCAGTTTTAAGATTGTTGACTAGTACTGACACACTGTAAAAACATTGTATCATTGTTAAAAAATATAACTGAAAATTTAATTATAAAAGAAATATAATGTATAAGCTTGATAGCGCCGCAAGCTTCTTTTAGCTGAAATTTACCATCTTTCATTTTATTTTGAAAAAAAAATTAACGATATGACTTAGTTAAATAGTCAGATCAGATAAAATAAATTAAGAGAAACACGTAGCTACCACACTTGATCCTCCATCATTTTGGTTTATAGCAAACAAATACACCATCGATATCATACGATATATTATGATTGATAAATATAATGATATGATTTAGTAACTAAAGACGAAAATGAATGACTAAAAATTATTTGTATTCTGCCTTTGCACGCTTGGCGCATTGATTAGTAACTATTATCAGTGTACATACACTACCTATAGGAAACTATACATATAGTTTCCTACAGGCACAGCAAGCCAACATCACCAGTGATAATATTTTACAGCACACCTACGACAACATTGGTTGACGTTGATTGGTACCCTGATTGGTCATGAGCATCATGATCATGATTGGGAGAGGCCCATAGGCCTCATCAGCCGGTATCAGTCCACTGCTGAACATATCCAGCAGTGGACTGATACCGGCTGATTATGATGATGATGATATCATGAGCATCAAGCGCGGATCTCACGGAGCACTCATCATAAGCTAGATACTTAAAAAGGTAGGTAAAGTATAGTAGGAAAGTTAATAAGGTAGGTAAAAGTAAGGTAAAAGGTAAGGTGAAGAACCAATTATGTTAACGGTTTTAGCAGAAATTGCGGACAAAGTCGTGGGCACAGATTATTTGAGTAAATAAAATAACTTACTTCTTTATATATCTCAGACTAGGGTTAGTTTGTGAAAAGTACCTTCCTTCCAATGGTTATCGTTGAGTATTTCTGTTCCTTTTAAAGAAATCCAAAACCAGAAGTCAATTTGAGTAACGCATGTTTAATTATGATTCTGATTAATTTCCCATTTTCCAAAATAATTTTCCAATAAACACTATTTTAACTGCACCTAAAGCGTCGCATAAACTTTATTTCATTATTTCAATACTTTAGGTTAAAACTCTTGAAGAGACTGTATTCAAAGAAACTCACAGTCGACTGGTGGCATTTGTACGTATGATGGTGTTCTGCAGACTTTCTAATCCTGTGCAGCCTCTCCTTCTATATGCAAGAACGAACATCAGCATTAAGTCTTTGAGTAATTACGGTCTACTAGAGCCGCAGAAAACCATTGAAGGTCAACGAGTTAGTAAGTAAAAGTAAAGATATTTAAGGGAGCACCAATACCACCTCAGTGCTCCCAGCCAACCTCACCTGCCCGTGGTACATCCTGCTCACCAACAAACGAGGCTCTGGTGACCGACAAATGGCGGTATAACAATTTCAAAATTATGGCGTAGCTAAATACAACACACCGGTGACGGGCAGCAGCGTTACCGGTGCGATAAGCTACGTCCTGCGATCGCCAACCCGCCTGCCCGGCGTGGCGATTAGAGCATATCCCTCCCAATGATGGAAAGTCACAAGAAGAGCCAAAGATCGGGCACAGTGGCGCGTCTCGGGAGAGGCTTACGTCCAGCAGAGACTGATACCGGCTGATGATAATGATGATGATGATGAGTTAGTAAAAAATATCCTGTAGAAGCAAATATTAGATATTCTGCGATGGCCGAATTTTTGAACTATAATATTGGGTCCCTCAATGACGGACAAAAGTTTTTTTATGTCAAGATATTAGGAAGTGGCAATCACCAGGACGGTGAAATTTTTTTCCTGAACACTCCTGGTGGTTCTAAACCCGGCGCTTGCATCGAGCGGCTTAGCTTTAGCTAATCTGATTAGTGTAATATTATATATACACCTAATCACCTATATATATACTTTATACAGTGATTATACTCTCCACAATTAAATGAAAAACTGACAAATATACTGAAAATGCACGGCAAGTTATGCAATGAGATAATGCAAAATATTTATATCGCGGGCGGTACGGGGCATAAAATTGAAATCAATGGAGGTGGAGGGGCGCTGCCTCAACCTGCGCCTGCAAAGCCATCATATCCGCCCTCCATCACAGGGCAGGCGTCACAGGGCGTCAAAGTCAAAGTCAAAGTCAAAGCATTTATTCAGTATATGGGCAAATTAAAAATTAGCACTTACACACGTCAAATAACATTAAATAGATCATATTCAACAAAAAATATAGATATAACAGAAACATAACGCTTTGAATTTACAAAAAAAAAAAACAAAGGTATTGAGCCATTCAGCTTTCATCTAGACGTCGAACGTCACACTTAAAACACATGTTTAATTCCCCTTATTAATGTAGGGTTGCCAACCGTACCATTACGTGCACCCGCAACCCAGTGCATGTTTCAGTACTTCAGACAATTTTTATCCAAAAAATTGTGAAATAATGAAACATAATAGATAAATAAAACGCAGACTAATTGCAGTACAAATCATGTTCCGAATGGAACTGATTGTCCGACTATCAGCCGCATAATACCGTCGTAACAGGCGAACGTCATGCTTGTTTTACTATCTTATACCATAATAATATATAGAAATATCGACGGCAAGAAAGGTCTTGACGTTCATTATGAGATCATTTGAATTTCTTCTTAAATAAAGGCTGAAGATTTGTAATACGCTTTTATTTTAGGTTCAGAATTTGGAAAAATAAAATAACAGTAATTTGAATACATGCTTATTTTAATTATCCTACTATATAATATTAATAAAACTGGCCAAGTGCGAGTCATACTTTTCTGTCGCACACGGAGGGTTCCGAACCGCTGTAAAATAATATTTAAATATAATATAATATTATACTAGCAGCCCGCCCCGGCTTCGCACGGGTAGAACATAGCCTACAAAATTTGCATTAGTTTGTTGCATCGAATATAAAATATGAACATATTTAACAATCATTGTCATATTTCAACCAATTTACACAAAACCTTAACGAAATATGCACCTAAACCTTCCTCATAAACACTCTGGCTATTGGTGAAAACCGCAGGATAATCCGTTCAGTAGCTATTGAGATTATTGCGAACAGACAGGCAGACGCAGTGATGGACTTTGTTTTATAATACTTACGTAGTGATATTAGACGGCCCTTTGGCGTAAAGGATAGTTACGCTGATTCTGACTCGACGGTCGTTGCTTCTAATCCTAGCTAGTTATATACCTACCAATGAAAGTTTTGTGTGCATTCATGACTCATGAGTTTTCGTACAGTGGTAGTGGGATCATTAAATCTACCAAAAAGTAGCTTACCACCAAGGAGAACATCTGGCGCCTTAACCTTACGGCGTTCCCCGACGCAAATAATAGAGGTAATATACGCTTAACGTGTGTATCTGTGTGTCTGTCTGTAGCATCTTAGCACCTAACCGGATGAACCGATTTTGTTTTTATTATTGATAGTTTTTTTTTGTTTGATAGATGTCTTCATCGAGAGTGTTCTTAGCTTTGATTCATGAAAATTCGTTCAATCGTTATGAGCTTTTTTCGCTATGAAATCAACTTTCATAGGTCTGATCAATTCGAAAATCTTCTTCTTCAACAATATTGTAAGAACATGGAACATTGACCTGATGCTGGGACATCTCCTGGACTCTACAGAATACTCAAATCCTCACCAACTTACAGCTCAGATTTTAAATGTCGTGTTTAGAGTCATTGGAATGCTTTTAATGGAAAGATTATACATAGATCAGTCGGGGTGGTTTAAAATATTATATTATTATATATATATATGAATATTATTTTATACAATAGATCATATTATTATACTATATTGACTTCAAATTGATTGTGATCGATGGGGATCTACAGCATAGATACAGCATAGCTAAGCTTATAATAATATTTTCGCAGTAACTGTGACCTATTCTATGGTTTCACTGCAAATATTTTATTAATTTTGCGATGCGTGTATGTGAAATTCGTGATATCTTCTAGAGTTTTCATTTGACTTATATACTGTAAGGGACAATTTTAATCTATAATAGTGGCCAAGCTAATTAACGGATTTATTTGGATAAGGATTAATACTATATACTTGAAAATAGCCTTGGAAGTTATGTAATATTTTTTAACAACAATTTTAAGATTAAAATTGTTACAGTGAGTCAACCTTAAGAGATAGACATATGCTGTCGCGGACTTTTTTGTAGGTCTTATTAAGTTGTAAAAATCTTCCATAAAAAATATTCTTCTATCTATTTTCAATTGAGCAGCGTTCGTAAGAAACGCGTTTTTTCGACCACTTTTTTGCCGACTAAGGTTGCAAATTAGGTCTCCACGAATGTACCTTTAATTTAAACGGGATAATATATAACCTATTATCATTTCGAAAGTCCATTCTATGTAATAGTGAAAGAATTTTTTAAATCGGACCAGTTATTTTTGAGCCAAATGATTACAAACATACAAAAATACAAATGTTCTCTCTTTATAATAGTAGTATAGATGAATATTATTTTATACAATAGATCATATTATCATACTATATTGACTTCAAATTGATTGTGATCGGTGGGGATCTACACCATAGCTAAGCTTATAATAATATTTTCGCAGTAACTATGACCTAATCTGTGGTTTAACTGCAAATATTTTATTAATTTTGCGATGCGTGTATGTGAAATTCGTGATATCTTCTAGAGTTTTCATTTGAATTATATACTGTAAAGGATTATTTTAATCTATAATATGTGACCAAGCTAATTAACGTAATTATTTGGATAAGGATTAATACTATATACTTGAAAATAGCCTTGGAAGTTATGTAATATTTTTTAACAAAAATTTTAAGATTAAAATGGTTACTGTGAGTCAACCTTAAGAGATTGACATATGCTGGCGCTGACTTTTTTGTAGGTCTTATTAAGTTGTACAACTCTTGCGTAGAAAATATTCTTCTATCTATTTTCAATTAAGCAGCGTTCGTAAGAAACGTGTTTTTACGACCGTTTTTTTGCCGACTTAGGTTGCAAATTAGGTCTCCACGAATGTACCTTTGATTTAAACGGGATAATATATAGCCTATTTTTATTCCGAAAGTCCATTCTATGTACTAGTGAAATAATTTTTTAAATCGGTTCAGTAGTTTTTGAGCCAAATCATTACAAACATACAAAAATACAAAAATACAAATGTTCTCTCTTTATAATATTAGTATAGATTACCGTGTCAATACCAAACTTGCTTATTTACTACAACGCCATCTAACGAATATCTAACGAACTTCTAACACCAACTAAGTGAACGTTAACACAAAGATAGGTGATTAATATTATTAATTATAAGTTAAAAAATCGTTCATAGATGGCGCGATAGTAAAAACACGTATTTGGATGGGGGTCCCCCTTTAATTTTTAACTTTGTTCTGTTTTTAGTATTTGTTGTTATAGCGGCAACAGAAATACATCAACTGTAAAAATTTCAACCGTCTAACTATCACGGTTCATGAGATACAGCCTGGTGACCTGTTCTTGGTTGTCTGGAAGAAATCGCTTTAAGCGATAAGATCGCCCTTAGCATTACTAAGAATAAGTATTTCCGGTAATTATTAAAAAAAAAAGAGTTGCAAATAAAGTGTTTATCTATCTACCTATCTTTCTACGTGTCTGCCATTCTTCGAGACAATCGAATCAGAGATTAAAAAGTTTTACAGAAAATTAATCCTCTCATTTCACCATATTAGAGGTAGAATTTCGAAAAACCCTTTCGTGGATAGTTGCATTATACAAAGAATACACCCTCTAAATATTATGTCTCTAAAGCCAGTGGATCAGGCTGTACGTTGCTATATCAGACAATCATTCAGTTAGTCAGGCAAACGCGTGGGGGATGAAATTGGAAAATCTGTGATATACGTAACTAATAATTGTTTTAATTATGTTTTTATTGAAGTTATACTTCTTTTGGCGCGATAGAGAAAAATGATGAGAGTGAATTTTTACGATGCGCGCGCACACCGACACCTAAATTCTACACCGTGAAGTTAGTTCTAGGTGGCATTACTATGTTCAAGTTGTATATGTCATTTCGTAAGAACGTCATATTTAACGTCATATTTTTACGTTAATAAAACCTTTTTTATTTATAAAATCTTTTTGAATAATTTTAATATTTATCCTTAATCACTACTGCATTTTAGTTATTTTTTTTCCATACGCCACAGAAGTATAACTTCTAACGCGTGTACATAAGTACACACACGTTTTTTTATTTTATTTAAATGTATGTGTACCAATTCTCGAGACAATTGAACCAGAGATTCAAAAGTTTATTAGAAGCTTCAACCCTTCCATTTCACCTTCTTAAGGGTAAAATTTCGAAAAACCCTTTTTTAGTGGATGCCTACACTTTACAAAGAACATATCCTCCAAATTTAATGTGTCTAGGACTAGCAGTTTGGGGTGTGCGTGGATATCTCAGTCAATCAGTCAGTCAGTCAGTCGGTCAGGTCAGGACAGGAGGATCAGGAAGATGGATTATGATTATATAATAATAATACATAGAAGTTAATTTTTTACGATGACAATCAATAATAAAGCCCAAGGTCAGAAACTAAAAGTTGTGGGTGTGGATCTTAGCGGTTTTTCGCACGGTCGCCTTGAGGTGACCCTGAGAGTTTTATGGCCTAATTAAGGCACTTATTAAGTTTAGTCATTATAGATGAACCTAAGGTCAAACTTTTATGATTATGCAAAGTCTATGTAAAGTAAACAAAACATATAGGCACCCGCACTTAACTGCCGAAAAAAGTATTCTTTGCCCTTTTATGCCCTATTTAATGTCTTTGTACAAAATTTCATCAGAATCGGTGAAGCCGTTTGGCCGAAAAGAGGCCACACATTAACAAAATTCAATAAAAAAAATCTAAACACTCAGACTCGATAGCTACAAAAAAAGTATTCGATATCCTATTCTGCCCTATGAACTGTCTTTATACAACATTTCAAGCAAATCGGTCAAGCCGTTTATTCGAGAAGAGGTCTTATATTTACAAAATTCAATTAAAAATATCTGGACCCCCTGACTCGACAGCCAGAAAAAAAGTATCCTATATCCTATTCTATGACATGTATGACATGTATCTATGACATGTATTCATACAAAATTTCAGGCAAATGGGTCAAGCCGTTTATTCGAGAAGAAGTCTTATATTTACAAAATTCAAATAAAAATATCTGGACCCCCTGACTCGATAGCCAAAAAAAAGTATTCTATATCCTATTCTGCCTTTTGTTCTATCTTTGTACAAAATTTCAGCCAAATCGGTCAAGCCGTTTGACCGTGAAGAAGTCCCAAACAAACAAACAATAAACTGACTTTCGCATTTATAATAATTGGTGTTGATGGTGTTGAAAAAGTTGAGCAATGATCAAGTCCTTGAGAGCTTTTAAGTTGAGAGGCAGTTCAGCAATTGATCAACAGATTTTTATAAGTAGCACTGTAAATAAATAAATAACAAAATATCTTAATCACTTTCATTCATGTTCAAGATTCGTACTTTTTATATATAATGTTTCTTTTATTTGGAGGACGGTATCAAAATGTAAAAGATTGAAATAACAGCGGAGAATCGAGACAGTCTACGGAATTTTATAAAAGAAAAAGCATGTAAAAATTTACAAATCCTGGAAAATTAAGAATTAACGAGAGAATAATTTGCAAGATGGACTGGATACACTCCAGGAGTTTTCTACAACTTCCCCGCTGCGCCGTCAGGACGCAGGCTTTTTGGCGACCCAATGCGGAATTTAGGAGTATGTTCGGCCACTCCTTTAACAACGGCTGCAACAGTGATTAGAATAAGCTTTGGCCGTGGCAGCATCAGGCCAGACAACCCTCACGGCTCTTACAGTTCTTACTCGCTTAGTGACCGTCCTCGCACGGTGAGGGTCAACGACCTCATCCACCTGTCGATGTATCTTTTATGACGACTACTAGAAGATAATTAAATAACATTTTGTATAAAGTTAAGATAAAGTGTTTTTAACCGACTTCACAAAAAAGGAGGAGGTTCTCAATTCGTCTGTATGTTTTTTTTTTTGTGTGTATTTTACGCGATTTCTCCATCAATTGTGAACGGATTCAAATGATTCTTTTTTGAATAGGTAGGATACGTTTCCGAGGTGGTCCCATTTTAATTTTATCGAGATCTGATTAGTATCACCAGAGATATGGAGATAAATACCTCAAACATAGGAGAATGTACTAGTTTTAGTAGAAGAGTCCCAAGAAGATTATGCACAATGGAGATTGCTATTGCATATAAGATATTCTTACGGTAACTGTGAGCGAGATAGAAATAAAGGTGGGGATAATTTTTTTTTACATCTTATAGGCAAGCGTTTGACCACTATCTCACTTGTTGCTAAGTGATGATGCGGTCGAAGATAGAGAAGTGGACTAGAATGGGAACTGGCTCTCAAGGATAGCTGCCGGAGCTGTTGATTTCTTAACGATGTTTTCCTTCACCGGAGGGCCACTGTGAGAAGCGTACATATATTTTTCGATAGAAAAATTCATTGGTGCACGGCGGTTTGAACTCGGTACCACGGCATCAAAGCCGACCGTTCTCCCAATTACGCCACCGGGCCCTCAATAAATAATTATATATTAATAATTATAATAAATAATTATATATAAATATAAATAATTTGTCTTCACAGGAATGTTCTACCGGGCAAAGTCTTGTTAGGGTGCAAACTTTTTTAAACATACCTAATATTTTTTGACATGACATGACATTTGGCGAAGATGGCGGCCATTTCAGTCCCGCGACACTGCATACATAATAAAATAACTCAGAATTATGAACGTACTTTGTACCAATCAACACATCAAAAAAAAATTATAAGCATAAAACCACATATTATATAATAGTTACTACGTAAATAATACTTTCCGTTGTTAGGTTGGCTACACAGTGCTTTCATAATTCGGATATCCACAATATAGGGAAGTGCCTCTTATAACGTAGTAGAGTGATTCAGTACTCTGCTGGCCATATGGCGGCAATTAATGTTAATAATCGCAAATAATACTTTTTAATATTCATTTTGGAATACAACTAGTCCGTGTTATAAAAGTATTTGGAATTATTGTAATAAAATAGACAATTAATTATCGTGTGTGAGATGCTTTAATTGTACAGGGCCATTTTGGACATTGTCCTTTGATACCTTGATGACATCATTATTACTAGTGAATATTTCCACTTTAGCGCGGCATTTAAAGTCAATTTTTTTAGGGTTCCGAACCCAAAGGCTCCCAAATGAACACTTTCTGAGACTTTGTTGTCTGTTCGTCCGTCCGTCCGTCCATCCGTCCGTCCGTCCGTCCGTGTGTCTATATGTGCGCACTTTATAGATCTGTATCTTCTTAACCGTTATAGGACATACTTGAAATTTTCAAAAAGTATATATCCGTCAGTGTATAACGGCCCAGACACGAAATTTAATAGATGCATGTAATTTCATTGAAACTTTTTTGGCACTAAAAAGGGTAAAAAGAGTTACTTAAAAAAAAAAAAAAACCGACTTCATAACCACAAAAAGGCACTCAAAAGCGAAAAATAATTTACTTAAAATTATTATAAGCGTTACCCACTTCTCTATTTGAAGTCGGTGCCAGCCAAGTCTATTGGATATTAGATAGATACTATGTATGTAGTAGTAGTAAGTAGGTACAGTAGGTTAGTAAGTAGGTAGATACATGTAGGTATTATCTATCTACTATCTATTAGACTTGGCTGGCACCGACTTCAAATAGAGAAGTGGGTAACGCTTATAATAATTTTAAGTAAATTAATTTTCGCTTTTGAGTGCCTTTTTGTGGTTATAAAGTCGCTTTTATTTTTTTTGAAAAATAACTTATTATTATTATATAGTCTGATACTGTAACCTGTTGTTCATATTTTGTCTAGGTTCCCTTTATACATGTAGCATGAGATAGGCGCCCTATTACATTACATGCTTTTGTACTATTTCAGATATTTTGGTAACTAGCTATTCAGTAGCAGAGTCACAATCGTAGCTTTAAATTATATTTGTATATAATTAATTTTGTTTGCGGGCAAAGTTGATGAATTAAAAGGTATATTTTCAGAGGAGTATGACAACAACAATATAGTATCAAGATCAGTTAAACTATTTTGCACAATTAACGTAGTAACACTTAAGCTTGACTTGAGTATAACATGATCTAGGCGATTTAGGTTTCTAGTTGGCGTGGTATGAGCTGGTGACAAACCATGAGACAATGTTGTATAACATATTATGTTATATAATCTGTACGCATAACATAACAGCAATAATTATACTTGCAATGACGCATCAAGCTGAACTGACTTGTCTGTAATCATATGCACACATCGTACGATTCTACTCGATGCACTGATTACTGACACTTAACAGAGGAATTCACAAATAATCTGACAGTCGATTAGAAGCTCAGGGGCCTTATTCAGTATGACCATTTTAATGTCTTACCGTGCCGTGTTACGTTATCTCCGCGTTATGGTATTCTCTATGCCAATTAAAACGCAATAGGGTAAGGTTATGAGCGCGTTTTAAGCTGTCAAAATATCGTGACATATGAGGACGTGTAACGCGCGCGTTTTGTATAATTTACCTATCGTGTGGCATACAGAATACAATTTTTCCATAACGTGACGTGGCGCGTTAAGGAACGCGTTACCTCATTGGTCATACTGAATAAGGCCCCAGGGCTTCAAGCGACTTGGTTCGCTACAATGAATGTGACTTAAGCCTACAGATAAGGTTGTCGTTATTTAAAATTATATATTGTTTAAACGAATGGGAAAATTGCAATATAAATAAAACAACACAAGTAATTAAAAATACCGTTATTTTCTTTTACATAATATTATATTGAACTTGTATGACAAGCGTAATACAAATCGTAGGCCTTTATTGAAGAAAAAAATTATGATCTCAAAATTAACGTCGAGGAATATATGGCCATTCGTGATATGGGGTAGCAGTACAGGTTTTTCTTCTACCTATTTCTGATACAAAGTCTTTCAAGAACATATGTTTACTAATTATTTATTACTACCTGTGCCCCGTGATTTTAACCGCGTAGGCATCATTCCAGTAGGAATATCGACAAAAAGTACCCTATGTATCTAGGCTATCTCTTTCAGCTCAAATTGGTTGAAAGTGAAAGTGAAAGTGAAAGTGAAAAAAGTGAAAGTGAAAAAGTTTATTAATGACACTTAGGTATTATATAGGTTGAGTAGTTTTAGCGTAAAGAAGTAACAAACATACTTACACACTCTTCATGTAAGATGGTAAACAGACACCATCCTAATGCTGGGCAACATTCGGAAAACTCTGTCGAGTCTTTTTGTCGCCTTTGCCGCTGTGTCTAAAGACAAAAGTATTTAACCGTTGCGTCCTAGCTGTGATGACATACGGAGCCAAGACGTGGACACTCACAATTCGACTAGTCCACCAATTTAAAGTCTCTCAGCGAGCTATGCAGAGAGCTATGCTCGGTGTTTCTCTGCGGGATCGAATCCGGAACAAGGTAATTTGCCAGAGAACTAAAGTTACCGACATAGCTCAGCGGATTAGTAAACTGAAGTGGCAGTGAGCTGTTCATATCTTCCGCAAGACTGATAACCGTTGGGGTAGACTTGTCCTAGAGTGGAGACCGCGAATCGGTAAACGTAGCGTAGGACGACCTGTGACTAGGTGGAGCGACGACATACGCAAAGCCGTGGGCAGTGACTGGATAAGATCGTTTAATAAACTAAAAAGAACTGACTTCAATGCCGCGCTATTAATTTTCAGTACCAATTTTAAGGTTTTTATCTCCATATCTCTGGAGATACTTATCAGACCTCGATTAAATTACCATGGTACCACACTTCGGATATCTCCTTTCCAACAAAAAAACATATATACGGTCGAATTGAGAAACCTCCTCTTTTTTTTGAAGTCGGTTAAAAAAAAGAGCCGAAGATCGGGCTCAGTGGCGCATCTTGGGAGAGGCCAACAGTGGACTGACACCGGCTGAAGATAGTGAAACAGACAGCCAATTTTAAATTGAACTTAAAAATCTAAATAAATAACATTTTTTTTCTTTTATTTTATTGTTAAATTTGATTATGAATTGAATAGTTCAAGAACTTATTTAAATTCATGATCACATTGCGGCTTACATTTGGGGTTTTCTATTTCTTTTTTTTTCTAAGTCTTTCATATAGTCCTCACATTGCTGCTGACATTCAGGAGTTATTTTTGTTATTTCATCGTCGTCACATTGCGGCTTACATTCATCATCATGTTTAGGAGTTTTTTCTTTTTCTTTTTTTTTGTCTAAATCATCATCACATTTCGGATCACATTTAGGAGTTTTTTCTTTTTTTTCTAAATCATCACATTGTGGTTTCATTACATGGGGCGCCTGATTGTATAAATCGGGATACAGTGAAGGTGGAGTTAGCGCCCATCCACCTGCGATATTAATGGTATGCCCCTCACCGCCCGAGATATGAATACTTTGCAGTTTACCTTGCAAAGTTTGCACACGTTTGCATAACTGTTTAGCTGAATTCAATGTTCTTGCAAGCTTTTTATTTAATCGTTTGGAGTTCTCATGTAATTTTTGGCGCAACTTGATATCTGCGATGTATTGTTGCAATTTTTGAGTAAGCTGCCTTTCAATTACTGTATTGATACCTGTACCGTCACCTTGCTTATCATTTGATGACTGAATGGTTGCAACGTCTTTTAAAGCATCCAATGGAATTCCAAATAGATAATTAGTCGCTTTGCGAACACCGTTACCACTATATGAAGCAGCTGAATAATTTTCAAATGCAGACATGTAGACGAAAAGTAAAACTGTAATTAAATATTCTTGTTAAAATAATCTTTTGTTGAGATAATAGAAAACTGAAGCTCGCAGTAATACGATTGTATAGAATGTTACTGAATACTATTAAAGTTATTAGCTAATAATATGTAAATATTGAATGCCCGATAAGGGTGAACTAATTTTTCTACTGTGCAATAAGATCTAGCATAATAAACCATTTTAGTTGTCGATAAATGATTTGGTTCCGATTTTGATAATGTTGCGCGTCACTGAACGGCAACTGTTACCTTTAGACTATTTGATGTTGAGTCTCACTGGGCCTGTAAATTCATTGGATTATGTTAATAATTGTACTATATTCATTCATATTTAATCACGATATGATAATTCATAACTTACCAAACGAGCTATTTCCAGTTGCTTATGGATATTTCAATCCATATCTCTGTTGATTTTTAATTCTTACAGACATGTATATATATTTATAAGATCGTTTAAAAAACTTAAAGAACCGACTTCAAATGCCATGCTAATAATGTTTAGTAGCAAGTTTGAGGTGTTTATCTCCATCTCTGAAGATACTTATCAAACCTCGATGAAATTACTATGGTATTACCCTTGGGATATCTCGTTTTCAATTTAAAAAAAAGTTGAAGTCGGTTAAAAAGTTCCTAGACATTTAGAAATTATGCATCGTGACAAGGGTAGGTACCTCAGAGTAACAATAACTATGTTACTACTTGTCTGAGGTAGGTGCTGATACAAATTTTGATAAAAATGATTTTAAAACAACTATTATAGAATTTATTATTAATATATTTTCATCATTATTAAAATTATATTTTGACATATTTTTTTTTACTTTTTGACATAATAACTAATATTTAACTTTTATATTAATTTGGATCGACTGCATAAAATATGAATGTCTTTTATTAAATTTAAAATAACATCTCATAATTATATCATGATATCATTGAATGCCCGACGTGGGTAACTGACAATGCCAATTACAACTAACTTAATGGAAATTAAGTCAGTAACTCAATAAATTATTCTAATTCTGACGAGCACATGACCATTATCGCAGCTGATGTAAATTTAATATGCTTATTTAAGTGATATTAAGCGAAGAGTTTAGGCAGAGAGAAACCAAGTGAATGGGCACTGCATAACTTTATGAGCAGTTAGAACGAGTCTAAACAAGCACTATACATAGAGAAATATTGGTTCCCAGTTTTCCCACATTCGTGTATGGTAGTGAATGTTGGGTCCATACCCAGCATTATGGACGGTATTAAGCAGCTGACAGACGGACAATCAGTTCCATTCGGAATATGATTTGTACTGCGATTAGCTTGTATTATTATTTGTATTAGGTTAGCTAGGGATTTAACAACAAAATATACTATTACTTAAATATGAAAGGGGGACCCCATAAAACGTGATTTTTCAAACGTTATATGCTTGATTTTACAAACTATAAAAGAAAGATACTTAAAAGTTGCTCATAGTGTGTATTATAATGGTTGCTATAGCAAAACATAATAAAAAAATAAATTTAAATATAAATTTTAGGGACTCATACACAAACTTATTTTTTAGGCAAATTTTGTTCAAATGGAATCCTACGTGTGCAAGTCCGATTCGCACTTGGCTAGTTTATCTTATACACTTATGCTACGTAATGTAGGTTACTGTTTCTCTTGGTTATACTTACTTACCAACGTCATGATCTTGCAGTTTTTAGATTGTTGATTAGTACGGAAAAACTGTAAAAATAATGAAATATAACAGAATAATTAATTACTTGATATGAAAATAAGCATGATACCGCGAGAGGCTGTCTTCAGCTAAAATTTGCCATCTTTTATCTTATTTGGAACAAATTTTTAACGATACGATTCAGTGTAGTAAGCATTTCCGAAATAGTAGTCTCAGAGAATCACACACACTTGATCCTCCATCATTTTGGTTTATAGCAAAAAATATTCACGAGTAATATTTTTCTTTCACTTTTATTCTTCTTCTTCTGTTTTTGCAAAATTGGCGCATCGATTAGTGACTGTGATCAGTGTATGGTTTGCCCATAGGCAGAGCAGGGCACTGATTTATTGAGTAAATAAAATAACTTACATCTTAATATTTTTCAGGCATGGGGTAGCCTTTGAATGGTACCTTCCTTCTAATGTAAGTAATGAGTATTTATGCAGCTTTTAAAGAAATCCTAAACCAGAAGTTAATTTAAATTACGCATGTTTAGTGTCGATTCTGATTAATTTTCCATTTTCCAAAATCATTTTCCAATAAATACAATCTTAACTGCACCTAAAGCGACACATAAACTTTATTTCATTATTTCAATACCTTGGGTTGAAACTCTTGAAAAGGCTGTATTCAAAGAAACGCACAGTCGACTGGTGGCATTTGTTTGTATGATGGTGGTCTGCAGACTTTCCAATCCTGTGCAGCCCATCTAATACTATAAGAATCTTTTAATACTATAAAATTCTTTCATACTAACTGATATTCTTACAAAATACTAACGTATCGTTTTACTTACGATCGGTTAAATTTGACACGAGACGTTAACATTCTTGTGTTAAATTGTGTCTGTGTTTTTAACGCTGGCGAAGCCGAGAAGCACTTCTAGGCCTTCTATATACTAGGAAAAACATCAGCAGCATCTCTTAGAATACTTTCATTTTGCGGCGAGACGCAGTGATAAAGATAGTCTGGTAGAATCTGATGAGCGTCATATTACTCGTTGCTTTTGTTTGCTTCAAAATATGATTTTTTCAATAAGTGGCAAGCCTTTGAGTTTTCGGTCTTTCAGAGCCACAGAAAACATGATCAACGAATAAGTCAAAATTATCCTAAACTAGAGACCAATTTAAGATATTCGACAAAAGTTTGTGTATGACATAATTTAAGAAGTGGCAATCAACAAGACGGTGAAACATTTTCCTGAACGATCCTGGTGGTTCCGGATCCGGCGCTTGCATCGGTTGGCTATGGCTATAGCTACTCTGATCAGTGTAAGCTTTACAAAAACAAAATATGTTGCAAGTCAACATGCAGATAACAAGAGACGAAGAGAAAAGCAAGCTCACGCTTTTAAAAATATACATTAAATAAATAATGGACAAATGACAATACAATCAATGAATTCTTTAATGTCAAAAAATGTTATAATCCAAATGTTACTCTGTAATACAGACTAAGGAGTACTAGTAACAAGCGCTCGACTCAAGCATGTTCCTTTTAGCAAATTATGCTTGCAATAACGCATCAAGCTGCGCTGACATCGAGCGGTTTGACTCGCTGCACTAACTGCTGACATTTAGAGAAGTTTACGAATAATCTGACAGTCGAGTAGAGGCTGAGGGCTTGTATTGAGAGACCTGGCTCACTACAGTACAATTCACAAATAAGTTTGTCGTTATTTAAAACTATATAATGTTTGAACAAAGGGGAAAAATTGCAATAGAAATAAAACAACATGAGTAATTATTATAACAAAATATTACTAAAAATACCGTTATTTTCTTGTACATAATATTATTTTGAACTTATATGACTAGCATATTACAAATCGTAGGCTTTTATTGCCGAAAAATTTTAAATGATCTTAAAATTAACGTCGAAGAATCGTAATACCTGGGCCAGTACAGGTTTTTTTATACCGATTTCTGGCACAAAGTCTTTCACGAACATTATGTTTACTATTTATTCATTACTAGGCTATGCCCTGCGATTATACCCGTGTAGTAGTTATACATCGTTTCCCGTGGGAATATCAACAAAAAGTACCCTATGTCTCTAGGCTTCTTTCTACATAACATATTTCAACTCAATCGGTTGAGTAGTTTTAGCGTGAGGAATTAACAAACATTTACAAACTTTCGCCTTTATAATATTAGTAAACGGAGCCTATTTCTACTGGCTCCTACTTTCCGGAATATGTCCGTTCCGATAAGTAACAATCTCGAGCTTCTTGGGATCTCTTTGACTCCAACTCTCAATTTCGGCTCTTATATTGAGTCTAGAGCCCAGATAGCCTCAAAAAAGCTTGGCATTGAGGTGAGACGGTATTTCACACCAGGACAGTTGCTTAATCTTTACCAAACACAAGTTCGGTCGTGTATGGAGTACTGTTATAACATTTGGGATGGTTCTGCCAAATACCAGCTGGAGACACTGAAAGCTATTGAGAAAAGAGCCAAGAAACTCATTAGCGACGACCTACTAGTAAGCAAGAGACTCCAGAGTCTCGCGCATTGCCGCAAAGTCGCTTGCTTATCGGTTTTCTATCGGATACATTTCGGAGAGTGTGCAATCGAACTGCATGATTTGATTCCACCATCCCCATTTTATAATCGGACATCCAGAGGCACTAAAAGGCGCCACCGATTTATGGTGGATATACCATCTACCCGAACGAAGCGATTTGCTTCTTCGTTCATCATACGAACCGCCAAGGAATGGAATACCCTGCCTGAGTCTGTGTTTCCGGTTAAGTACAATATGGGGATCTTCAAATCGCGAGTGAATAGGTATCTTCTGGGTAAGCACGCTCCATCATCGATCACATCATCACTTAACATCAGGTGAGATAGTGATCAAGTGCTACCCAGTTTGGTATAAAAAAAAAAGATGGTAAACAGGTAAATCAGTTCCATTCGGATCATGATATATACTATGAGCGGTATGCGTTTCTTTAAGGTGTAAACACACCTTAAAGAATTATATTTTGACTATTTTACTTTTTTGTAATATAAAAATTATCTATAGTACTGAAACACACAGGTACGTGTATGGTTGGCAACCCCACTTTAATTATTTTTTAATAGTCTGTCGTCAACGATTAAATGACAGCTGAAGGTTTCATTCCTTTTTAGGGTTCCGAACCCAAAGGGTACCAACGGAACCCTATTACTGAGACTCCGCTGTCCGTCTGTCTATCTGTCTGTCTGTCTGTCTGTCCGTCTGTCACCAGGCTGTATCTCATGAACCGTGATAGTTAGACGGTTGAAATTTTCACAGATGATGTATTTCTGTTGCCGCTATAACAACAAATACTAAGAACAGAACAAAGTTAAAAATTAAAGGGTTTAAAACAAAAAACGTGTTTTTTACGATACGATACGATATGAAATTAATTCACCTCGACGCAGCTAGATGGCAGCACAAGAAAAATTAGCACGCGTAAGCGTTTCATTTGTTAAATTTGTGGGCCTCGGTCGATTTGTTTACTTAATTAAGGTTTGCTTGCATATATGTAGTGTACAGTTGTGAATAATATATCTTCAATTTTAGTACTTAAAGAGCTTCAACTAGCTAATAAAAACTAAATAATCAGTAGTAAGTTAGTCGTACGAACACTCGGTCTTCCAGTCCAGATATTTAATTATATTCATATTTCATTACCTTTGTGTTAATATTTACTTAGTTGGTGTTAGAAGTTCGTGGCGTTCGGACTTCGGAAATTTGGAACCCTCCGTGTGCGGGACAAAAGTCTGACTCGCACTTGGCCAGTTTTATTTTTTTAATTCAAAGCGTTAAATTCTGCTTCTGCTATGTTTACTTGATGATTAATTATGATTTATTTTTGATTACATTGATACGCTATCACAAAGGCTATCCTAGTTTGGGTATCAATGACTAAATAGTCTAGATAATACTATGCATTAAACTAGTACATAAGTTTATGTATAAAACAAGTTTGTGATACAAATAAATAAATCAATCAATCATTCAATCATTCATTTTATTGTGTATATATACGTGTATATACACGTCAAAATATTAAAATGAATATACTTTATTAATACTGCCTAGATATTGGATACTGATTTGATTTAAAACAGACAGCAAATATTTATATTATATTATATATATATATATATATGTAGAGAGATAATATACTTTTTAGATCCATAATCAAATTTAAACTAAAACTGAATTTTGTTTCCCGTATAGATTTATAAGTTACAGTTATATATATATATATATGTATGAAGCGTACACTGTTAAATTCTTCTTTTTGCTTTCAATATTAATTTTATAAATAAATAATAAAAAAAGAAAAATATTCTAGTCAAAGAATAATATTTTTACTTAATGTAAGGGCTTAGATTTATTTAATTTGGATAGTTACAAATATTGTGCCGCATCATATTACTTAGTTTTCATTTTTATCGTTAGTACTAAGAGACTGCCTGCGTGTTTTTTTTTTTTCATTACATTGCGGCTTACAATCTGGATTTTTTCTTTTCTTTTCTAAAACATTATGTTGCGGCTTGCTTTCACTAGTTTTTTCTTATTTTCTAAATCATTACTTACGTTGTGGCTTACATTTAGGAGATATTTTCTTTTTTTATTAATTAACCCGACATTTCGGTTTACTTTTAGGAGTTTTTTCTTTTTTTTCTAAATCATCATCACATTGCGGCTTACATTTAGGAGTTTTTTCTTTTTTTTCTAAATTATCATCACATTTCGGCTTATATTTAGGAGTTTTTTCTTTTTTTTCTAAATCATCACATTGCGGCTTCATTACATGGGGCACCTGATAGTATAAATCGGGATACAGTGAAGGAGAAGTTAGCGTCCATCCACCTGCGATATTATAGTTGTACCCCTCACCTCCCGAGATGCGAATATTATGCACAGGCTCATTGCATAACCTTTCATGTAAATGCAGTGTTCTTCTTACAAGCTTTTCATTTAATTGTTTGGAGTTTGCATGTAATTTCTGTTGGAGCTTGATATCTGCGATTTTTCGGTGCAATTTCTGAATAGCTGCGAGCCTGTCAATTACTGCATTAATACCTGTACCGTCACTTTGCTTATAATTTGATGACTGAATGGTTGTAACGTCTTTCAAAGCATCCAATGGAATTCTGAATATATAATTTTTGCGGACATCGTTACCGTTATATGGAGCAGCTGAATAATTTTCAAATGCAGACATGTAGACAAAAAGTAAAACTGTAATTACATATTTTTGTTAAAATAATCTTTGTGTGAAAACAAATGAATAGAAAATAGAAAACTGAAGCTTGCAGAACTACGATTGTAAAGAATGTTGTGCGTTACTTCACTTCAACTGTAACCTTGAGACTATTAACCCGACTACGGCGAAGCAAAAAGGAGGGTTATGTTTTTGACCGGTATGTGGGTATGTATGTATGTATGTATGTATGTATGTATGTATGTATGTATGTATGGTTGTATGTATGTATGTATGTAAGTATGTATGTATGTATGTTTGTATGTATGTTCATCTGTTCCCTCATAACTTCTAAACTACTTATCATAAGTTTTATGTTTCTTTGAAGTGTTTCACACTTTATATTTTTATAGATGGCGCCACCAATGCATAATTGGGTTAACAAATGCAATTCACTAATTTCGTCGTAACGATACTTCGCACCGTGGCTTAATTGGCAAAGCACCGGAACATGTTATTCCGGAGGTTGCGGGTTCAAGTCCCGTCGGTACGATGAAATTTTAGATTGTGTTGAACAATTTACTTATCATAATTTGACAAATGAGGTGTCGTTGGACGCTTTTTATTTGTCTGCTGGTTATAGGTTATGTGACATCACAACAAATCGAATGTGGCGCCCTCCTGAAGTCATGAACTAAAAAAAAAAATCCTCCCCACCCCGTCGTCTGTGGTATCGTTGCATAGGGATTTTAAAATGAAGGTAGGGTATTGGCGTATAATATATTTTTCAAGCGTAGCTTTTGCGAGATATATCCCGTCGAAGTCAAGAAAACTAATGTTTACCCCACGGCGCGGCGTCGCAGAGAAGCAATAGGTAGAGTTATGTGTTTGTTGATCGCTATGTATCTATGTAAGTATGTTAACACGTATTCGTGTATACATTTATAATTTGCAAAAACCCCAAAATAATTTTAATAAAAAATAACTTCAAAAACTAAAACCTGACTACTGAAAGATCACACTCTAAAAAGTATGAAACAAGAAAATATTCTCACCTGAGATCGCTATGTACAAACTATTCAATATGTATCGTGTATTATATAAACAACTTACTTTTAATAAATATTCTATTGTATTTCATAAATATTCTTAGTGGTGCTCAGAGGATAGCTGTGGTCGTATGTCCGTCCGTCGTGGCTGTATTCTATATATTTCGTGTTAATACACGAACAACAACTTACTTGTGATACATATTTTATTGTATTTCATACATATTCTAGTGGTGCTCAGAGGATAGCCGTGATCGTATGTCACCTACCGTAGCAAAACAATACATTCTGCAAAGTAGCATACGACCACGGGTATCCACTGAACACCACTATGAATATGTATGAAATACTATGAAATATTTATTGCAATTAAGTTGTTTATATAACACACGATACATATTGAATAGTTCGTACATAGCGATCTCAGATGAGAATATTTTCTTGTTTCATTCTTTTTAGAGTGTGATTTTTCAGTAGTCGGGTTTTAGTTTTTGAACTTATTTTTTATTGATGTTTAGTTTCTCTGGGGGTAACTTGCGGTCTGCGGGTAACTGACAAGACCCATTATAACTAGCTTAATGTAAATTAGTCAGTAACTCAATACATTATTCTGATTCTGACGAGCACTTAACCATTTTCGCAGCTGATGTAAATTGACTATCCATATTTATATGTTAATATAAATTTTATTTAAGTGAAAAGTTTAGGCAGGAAACCAAGTGAAAAAGGCACTGCATAACTTTATATGAGCAGTCAGAACGTGTCAAAATAGCATGACTGGCTATACATAGAGGAGTGTTGGTTCCCAGTATTCCCACACTCATGTATGGTAGTGAATTCTGGGTCCATTTTTTGTTTTTATATCTTATAGGCTGGTTTGACCACTATCTTTTCTGTTGGTAAGAGATGATGCGGTCGAAGATGGTAAGCACGTTAGGCCTAGAATGGGAACTGGCTCTCAAGGATAGCTGCCGGAATACAATAGATGTTTGGCGACAGACTTCTACTCAAGTTAGAAGTCGTAGATGGTAGCTGGCCAGGCAGACACTAGATAGTCTCCTACCACTATGCGGAGGTTGTTGGTTTTTAACGATGTTTTTCCTGCACCGGAAGGCCACTGTGAGAAGCGCACATAAAGTTTTCGCTAGCATTATGGACGGTATTATGCAGCTGAAGGATGGACAATCAGTTTCATTAGGAATATTATTTGTACCGTATTTAGTTTGCGTTTTATTTATTTAGTTATTGTGTTTCATATTCATTATTTTTCTGATAAAAACATGTAGTATGGTTGGCAGCCATACATTAATCAGGGGTATTATATACGTTTTTAAGTGTTACGTTCGTTGTTAAGATAAAAGCTGAATGGCTTATAAATTTTGTTTTTTTTTAAATTCAAAGCAATAAATTATGCTTTTTCATATTAAGAATAAATACTATTGCTATTTAATGTCATTTGAAGTGTGCAAGTGCAAATTTTCAATTTGCCTTTATACTTAATTAATGCTTTGACTTTTGACTACCCTCATCTTAAACGTTAAACATGGTAGATACCACCAATGGTCACAAAATGTATCAGGGATTACGTGAATGAAGGAGCCTGTACACGTAGGTAGGTAACAAAGACCTTTCCCCTTCGTGGGTTATGTGAAACTTTATATTATGAAAACACATATTGTCTGCAGTCTGCAGTTATCTACGACACTGAGGTAACTCAAAATGAGTCAATCCCAAAGATATGGGGTACTAACTATATTCACGTAATATGTTAACAGAACTTAACTTAAGTTACTTACGAGTTTAAGTAACTTAAAGGGTACAAGAGGAACTCTATTACAGAGACGTCGCTGTCCTTTGCTTTATATCCGTCCGTCTGTCCGTCCGTCCCCATTTTACAGGGCTGTATATCCTTAACCGTTATAGATAGATACGTGAAATGTTCATGATGTACTATGACTACGGGGGATTTAACAACAAATACTAAAAATTAAATGTGAAAAGGGCTCCCAATTAAAAAAATGTTATTCTAAATGTTTTATTCTAGATCTTACAAACCATAAAAAATACGTACTTTTAATAAGTTCAAAGTGTGTAAAATAAAAATAAAAATTAAAAATTAAAGAGGTCGTATAAAAAACTTATTTTTCCGGAAAATTTTGTACAGAAGGAATCCTACGTGTGAGAGTGCAACTCACACTTGGCTGGTTTATCTTAAACACTTGCTACCTAATGTAGGTTACTGTTTTTCTTGGTTATACTTACTTATCAACGTCATGATGTTGCAGTTTTTAGATTGTTGACTGGTACAAAAACACTGTAAAAATATTGCATCATTTAATTACTTGATTCATACAGGGTGTTTGGTGGTTGGACCGACAACATTTTTGAGGGGTTTGGGTGGGGTGGGAGGGTCATGCACAAGTTTTCCGGTAGAACTGAAGTCCTAAGTGTCTTGGTGTTTTAGATATTATTATTTTGTTTCTTTTTTAATCACCTAAAATCTTGCCTTTAAATCGTGCTTACTTTTTTTGTGAATGTAATACGACAAATAAACTTGTGCGGTATTCTGCAATGTGTTCGAATTCAAAATAAAACGTTACATAACACATTTCTCTTAAGAAAAAATAGTTCTGAGCTTTCAATGTCGTTAATCTGTTTGACTGTTTTAAAAAGTAACAACTTCTTGATTTTGGGGGATTTAAAAAAAATCATAACTGAAACACCGTGAAACTTAGCGACTTCGGGTCTACCGGGGATAACTTGTGCATAACCCCCCCCCCCCCCCCCCCTTCCTCCCTATGGCTCATTCGCCAAACACCCCGTATTTATAAAATCCAAAGTCCTGACGGACTGACTGGGATATCAACCTACAGCCAAAACCGCTGGTCCTTGACGCATGACATTTAGAGGGTGTGTTCTTTGTGAAGTAGGCATCTACTTGGAAAGGGTTTTTCAAAATTCCACCGCTAAAAGCGTGAAATGGAGGGTTGAACTTTCTATGAAACTTTTTATTCTCTGGGTCAATTGTCTCGAAAATTGGTACACATACTCTTCAATTGAAATTTTGAGTTACTAGTATCACAGTTTTTTAAAACCCATCCTCCACGCGTTTGTCTGACGTACTGAATTATCTGTTATATCAACGCACTGCGTAATCCGCTGGTCTTAGAGACATTATATTATACGGAGGATGTGTTATTTAAGAAAGGGTTTTTCGCCCCTAAGGGGTTGAACTTTTATCCTCTAGGGCACTCGATCGACTTGAAAATATGTACACATAATCCTAAATTAATATTATGAGACATGTGCATCACAGATATTTCAAAATCATCCCTTATGCGTTTGTTTCACTAAAATGTCAACACCTTACCCAAACCGATGGTCCCAGACGCATTCAATTTTGAAGATGTGTGCTTTATTAAGTGTAGGCATCCACTATAAAAGAGTTCTTTGAAATTCCATCCCTTAAAGGGTAAAATGGACGGTTTAACTTTCTATGAAACTTTTTAATCTCTGCAGCGCTCGATTGATTCGAAAATATGTACAAATACTTTTCAATTAAAATCATGAGACACGTGTATTAGAGTTTTCCCAAAATCATCAACAAAACATTTTTTTCTGTCCGAAAAAAAAAAAAATTAACGAACTATTCTTTGACTACCCCGACATTATTGAACTACCCCTGCGAGTTCAAAAGAGTGCAGTTTCCCTTCAGTCTGCTTTGCTATGATCTTAAAAATAAATCTCTAGACAAAACTCTTAATTAAACAGGGGTACACTTAGGGAGGACTGCTTTTCTGTGGTTTATTGTCAGTTTGTATATTTGTTTCTGAAGGAGAATAATATGTACCTAATTTGTTTCCTGTAGTCCACGCAAACGAAGCCGCAGGCAGAAGCTAGTGAAATATATAAGCTTGATACCACGCAAGGCTTTCTTCAGCTAAAATTTGCCATCTTTCGTCTTACTTTCAACAAATTATTAACAATACGATTCAGTATATTCCGATAAAGTAGATTCAAAATATCACACACTCTTGATCTTCTATCATTTTCAAGTTACTTCCAAATAGAAGGAGGTTCTCAATTCGTGTTTTTTTTTGTATGTCTGTTACGCGATTACTCCGTCAATTGTGAACCGATTCGCATGATTATTTTTTCAATCAGTAAGGTGCATTTGTGAGGTAGTCCTATTGTAATTTCGCCGAGATATGATATGTATCTCCAGAGATATGACGATAAATTTCTCAAACTTGCTACTAAAATTGTTTTTTATAGTGTGTTGTGTTTTTAATTATGTTTCAAGTAAGTGTCAAGTCAAATAATATGTATTCTGTCATTGCGAAATCGGCGCATCGATAAGAAACTGTTATCAGTGTTTGGTTTGCCCATAGGCAGATCAAGGCAGCATCACCTGTTACAAAACATATTTAGCAGCACACCTACGTCACGTATAGGTAAAGTGCGAATTACATGAACAGTTTTTGCAGAAATCGCGGACAAAGCCGTGGGCACAGATTATTTGAGTAAATAGAATAACTTACTTCTTTATATATTTCAGGCAAGGACTAGCTTGGAATAGGACCTTCCTTCTTATATAAATTATGAGTACTTATGTTCCTTTTATTGAAATCCAAAACCAGAAGTTAATTTACATTACGCATGTTTAATTTCGTTTTTAATTTATTTTTCAATCGAAATAATAATTAAAAATTATAATATCAATTATGTAAAACAAAAAGTTGATACGGTTAAAATAAATAAAATTATTTTCCAATATATAAAATTTTAATTGCATCTAAAGCGACATAAACTTTATTTTATTATTTCCTTACTTGGGGCGAAACTTTTGAAGGGGCTGTATTCAGTGAAACTCACAGTCGACTGGTGGCGTTTGTTTGTATGATGGTGGTCTGTAAACTTTCCAATCCTGTGCAGCCTACCTAATATTATAAGAATCTTTGTCGTGACATACTTATTGAATGATTGATATTCCTACAAACGGATGGTTTTGATTATGATCGGTTAAATTTGACACGAGACGTAAACATTCTTGTGTCAAATTTAAACCATCATAATCAAAATTATCCGTTTGTATGTTATAGGTACCGGGACTTAGAGACATTGCACAAGCCTAAACCACTGGTTGTAGACACTTCAAAATTGGATGGATATTTGCCTTAGTACGTAAGGTGTAAGTACAAAGAAAGGATTTTCGAAGATTCACCCTTTAAGATAATGAAACGGCAGTTCAAAGTTTTTATGGAGAAACAAGATTAGATTGTCTTTTTTATTCGAAACTTCACACTAGCATTTCAATCAATAAATATGTAAATAGGTGTTCAGGCTTTTTGAAAATCCACCCCTAAAAGGTGAAATGGGGTAAAAAAGTCTGGTAATCAGTATGGTTTTTAGGGTTTTAAAAAATTAATCCCTAAATCCCTTAGTAACGCGATAACTTGAAAACGGGTGGACCAATTTGGCTAATTCTTTATTGATGTAGATTTAAGTAAAGGTAAGAAGTTTTTAACGCGGGCGAAGCCAGAAGCAATTTTAGGACTTATACATGCTAGAAACATCAGCAGCATCTCTTAGAGTACATTATTTTTGCGGCGAGACGCAGTGATAGAGATAGTGTGGTAGAATCTGATGAGCGTCATATTACTCGTTGCCTTTGCTTGCTTTAATTTTTTTTTTCAATAAGTGGCAAGTCTTTGAGTTTACGTTCTTCCAGAGCCACAGACAACCATTGAAGATCAACGAATTACCCAAAACTATCCTAAACAAGAGACAAATTTTAGATATTCTGTGATGGCCAAAATTGTGAATATTGGGACCCTTAATGACAAAAGTTTGTGTATGGCATAATTTAAGAAGTGGCAATCAACAGGACGGTGAAAAACTTTTACTGAACGCTCCTGGTGGTTCCCGACCCGGCGCTTGCATCGAGCAGCTTGGCTACAGCAACTCTGATCAGTGTAAGATTTACAAAAACAAATGTTGCAAGTCAACATGCAGATAACAAGAGACGAAGAGAAAAGGAAGCTCAAGCTTTTAAAAATATACATAATAAAACTTTTTAACAAAAAAATTAAACCGCCGAAAAAACTGAAAAGCAAAAATTAATTAAACTTTTTTATTTAACCTTAATAACGAAGTTCTTAAACTACTGTTAGTATACCTAAGTATATAATTTTGTAATTGTTTTGAGTTTTTCATCATCATTATCATCATCATTATCAGCCAATTTTCGTCCACTGCTGGACATAGGCCTCTCCCATGGCACGCCACTGAGCTCGATCTTCAGCTATTCGTTTCCAACCGCTGCCAGCCAGCTTGCGTATATCATCGCTCCATCTAGTTGGAAGGCGTCCTACACTACGTTTGCCAAGCCGTGGTCTCCACTCTAGAACTCGTTTACCCCAACGGGTATAGGTTCTGCGATAGATGTGACCGGCTCACTGCCATTTCATCTTGCTAATCCTCTGAGCTATATCGATTACTTTGGTTCTCTCACGGATGACTTCGTTTCAAATTCGATCCTTCAGAGAAACTCCGAGCATAGCCCTCTCCATAGCTCGCTGAGCGACTTTGAATTGGTGAACTAGTCACACTGTCAGTGTCCACGTCTCGGCTCCGTAAGTAATAACAGGTAGGACGCACTCGTTAAAGACTTTCGTCTTCAGGCTTTGTGGTATGGGCGATGTAAAGACTCGACGAAGTTTTCCGAATGCTGCCCATCCAAGCTGTATCCTTCTGCGAGCTTCCTTCTCGAAGTTGTTTCTGCCCAATTGCAAGATTTGCCCAAGGTAGACATATTCGTGAACATATTCGAGAGGAACTCCGTTTAAGGCAATCGGTTCCAGAATAACATGTTCGTTGAACATGATCTTGGTCTTATCCAAGTTCATCCGGAGACCGATGCGTGCAGAAAAATCAGTGAGGGTGGTCAGCATCTATTGCAGTTCCTGCACGGTTTCAGCCATGATGACGATGTCGTCCGCAAATCTCAAGTGTGAGAGGTAATTGTCATTGATATTTATGCCCCGTCCTTTCCAGTTCAGCGTTTTGAACATGGATATGTTCAAAACACAAAGAGCGTTTGTGAACAATTTAAGGAGAAATAACGTCCCCTTGTCTCACTCCTCGATGTAAGTGGATATGTTCAGTCTGCTGATTTTGTACTTGGACGGTTATAGTCGCGGCGTCATATAGACCTCTCAACACTTGGCCATATCGCCAATCAACTTGTGAATGAGGTCTATGGTGCATCCTCCTCGAAACCCATTTCTGGCAAATCTTCGGTATAGTGGCGGGTCAGAGTGGCTCTAGAATCCTCGATGCCGGGTTGGGGAAGGGACGTTTGTGAGGTGTATAATTGGCTGTAGAAGTCTTTTACTTCCCCAAGAATCTCTGGTTTAGAAGCGACGACACTCCCGATAGAAGTGGTCAACTTCGTCAGATGGCTTCGGCCCAGCTTGACCCCCGGTTTTGCTCGATCGCTTCTTTAATTGAGCGTGTGTTGGAGCTCTGGAGGTCACGTCGTACCAATTTAATTTTTTTTTATTTATGGTCCGTTGATCTGACGAAGTGACTGCAGGGTTTTCACGTCACTTTTGTATTAGCTGCAGAGATTCTTCTGAAAGCTTGGACTTCTTGCCAGCACCTCGCGTCTCACAGAATTTTGTCTCTTCCTCCCTGAGGATGTCCACCACATGGTCGAGATCCTAGTCAACGTCGACGTCAATTGTGGTTTCCAGTGCAGCAAATCGGTTTTCCAGTTTCAGCTGAAACGTTTCAAACCCAACCACGGATTGTAGCATATTGAACCGGAGCGTGGACTTCATTAGACGAACACGTTCAAGTTTACAGTCAATATCTAGAGAGCCTCGGACATGTCGGTGATCACTGCCGGTTTTAAACCTAGTGATCAGTGATAGTGCGCTTTTTGTCCGTCATAATGAAGTCGATCTCATTTTTGGTCATAGCGTCGGGGCTTTGCCACGTCCACTTCCGCTGGGGATCTTTCTGGAAGAAGGAGTTCATCAGAAAAAGCCCCTCTTTTTCTAGGAAGTTGACGAGCATTTGCTCCCTATGATTTCTGCTTCCCAATCCGTGTGGTCCTACTACCGATTCGCCACTTGTTTATACTCCCACTTTAGCGTTGAGATCCCCCATGACAACGTTGAAGTGGGCCTTTTGGGTTGTGTTTAAGGCTTTGAAAATGTCCTCGTACATTTCCTCCACTTCATCGTCCGAGTGTGCCGAAGTCGGTGCGTATACTTGGATAACCTTGAGGTTATACCTCTCGGTGAGTTTAATCACAAGAAACGCTGCCCTTGTCGACACACTGGGGATTTCTAAAACGTTGTCAGAGAGGACAAAGAACCCGACGCCGCCTTGAGATGGTTGTTTTCCTTCTCTGAAATACATAAGATGACCTGATTCTAGGGTAACGGTGTCCTCCCACTCTCTTCGGACTTCACATAACCCCAGAATATGCCATCTTATGTTTTTCAGCTCTTCCTCCAGAAGTGCCAAGTGTGTATCAAGCCGTAGCGTCCGTCCGTTAAATGTAGCGAGGGTCAGTTGAGTTTTTAACTAAACATAATAACTAAGTTCTTAAACTGATGTAAGTATGTATACCTAAGTAATTTTGAGTCGGCGCCAAACAAGCAAATTAATTAATTATGTAAAGGGTGATGCGCGGTAGAGGCATGGTGCGACACACCAGTTTGCCGGAAAATGCCGAGTGTTGACAAAGTTAATGTCAGCGAGACTACAACTCGAACGGGCACCACATATAGTACTGTGACGGCCCGTGATGGGCACACGTCGTTGCGAATGGTCGTGCATCTCTATTTAGTCTGTGGGTCGTGTGGAAGCGCATTTTTTGGAATGTTTGTGTTCATCGCTGGACATTTCACGTTGCATTGTTAATTTGATTTAATTATTTGTTAAATTTAAGAGGTTATTTAGTGATATTTGCTTAATGATTATTTGGCGCATTGGCGCCGACTCAAAATTACTTAGGTATACAAACTTACATTCGTTTAAGAACTTAGTTATTATGTTTATTGTATTATATTGGCCTCGTTTTTAGGGTTCCGTACCCAAAGGGTAAAACGGGACCCTATTACTAAGACTCCGCTGTCCGTCTGTCTGTCTGTCTGTCTGTCTGTCTGTCTGTCTGTCTGTCTGTCTGTCTGTCTGTCTGTCTGTCTGTCTGTCTGTCTGTCTGTCCATCTATCCGTGTATCACCACTGATTTTCTCAGGAACAGGTGGACCTAGCAAGTTGAAATGTATACCTAATACTGACGTCTATAGTCCCTAAAGGGTGTATCAAGGTATTGAGTCAACACAATAAAAAGATATGGGCAAATTTAGATATCATATTAGAATTAGAGAAAAATGATAGTGATATTTTTTGCTCAATCTTATAAAATACTATAGTATGGTACGGAACCCTACGAGTGCGAGTTCGACTTAGACTTGGCCAGTTTATTTATTGTTATCATCTCTTTTTCCTATTCTATAGATGAAATCTATATCTCTGTTTTCGAAGGAAATATTTAAATCTCTTTGGATTTTTTCGGCAGCTATATTCACCAGAACAAATTATGTTTTTTCGTATATTATTACATTGTTTTTTCTTTTGTGACTATCTAGTTTTGAAATTTTCTCTCTTAAAATTTTATTTTCTGACTTTATATCAGCGATTTTGCCCAAGCGGTTCC
Source organism: Cabera pusaria (assembly GCA_954871355.1). Lineage (NCBI taxonomy): Eukaryota > Metazoa > Arthropoda > Insecta > Lepidoptera > Geometridae > Cabera > Cabera pusaria. The sequence goes on from OX940891.1 coordinate 2,305,159, forward strand.
AATTTTTCGTCCATTCGCGTTACAATGTCCTGGGTTTGATTTCCCATTTCAATTTTCATCTGGTCGAAGAAAGCTTGAAAATTATCCATAGCTAGTTAATTTTGTTGTAAAATCACAAACTGACCGCCAAGGCCTCGGTATGCACGACGCTTTTGTCGGTTGGCACTACCTTCACTTAATATCTTTGTTTGTGGTGACTGGTGAGTGTCAAATGTCTTATAATATAACCTCAGAATCACTGAGCTGTTTTGATATCAGAATTTTATTTAGACACTCAATCTACTGTGTAATACGTAGAATATGCACGTTGTATCGTTATTTTTTCCATTCAAGTTGTTTTGCTTTGTAAGACGTGTTTTTATAGTTAATTAATATTTTGAACGGAAAACTACGTGTTGTTGTTATCACAGCCGGAACCGGATACCATCGGGCCGTCAAATATAACTAAATATTATAAACATAGTACCTTACCGCTCTGTCTATTTGTCTGTCTGTTAGTATTTTAAGTTTAATACTAAACGATTTTCATGCGGTCCTCACCAATAGCCAGAGTGATTCATGAGAAAGGTTTAGGTGTATAATTCGTTATAGTTTTGTGTAAAAAACAAATTGAAATACGACGATGATTGTTGAACATTTCATACTCGACGCAACAAACTGATGCAAAATATGTAGGCATATATGTGCTACCCGTGCGAAGCCGGGGCGGGCTGTCACTAAATAAAGTAATATTGAATTTAAGGATACACGCTAATCGCCTCGGGGTCACTCACTGATAGTAACCCGTGGTGTTCCTCTATTTGGTTTAAATATTTTATCAACAAAATTCCCAAAAAGAACGAGGTTCTCAATTCGTCTGTATGTTTTTTAGGGTTCCGTACCTCAAAAGGTAAAAAAGGAACCCTTATAAGATCACTTTCTTGTCCATCTGTCTGTCTGTCTGTCTGTCCGTCTGTCTGTCCATCTGTCTGTCTGTCTGTCTGTCCGTCTGTCCATGTTTCACCACTGATTTTCTCAGGAACAGGTGGACCTATCAAGTTGAAATTTATACCTAATACTGACGTCTATAGTCCCTATAGGATGTATAAAAATCAAGGTCTTAAGTCAACACAATAAAAACATATGGGTGAATTCAGATATCATATTAGAATTAGAATATATATAAGAATATTCGTCCTCCATCGATTAAGTTCCCGATCATCGTATGACGTATGATGCCGCCTGACTTGCTACCACCAAATTTTGAAATGATTTTCCTTAAAATCCAATCATTGATTTAACTTAATATCCGGTAAGTATCGTATAAGTCCCACTTTATAAAGATTCCTTCATAAATCTGATTGAACAACCGGGTAATTGTAGTTTATCGGGCGTGACGAGCGCTTACACGAATATTGATGAATATAATCATAATCATAAACACGAAACACAAAAAACACACCTCCAATTTTCATGTTTCTAAGACCATCAGTTTAGACAATGCGTTGATATATTAATCTGATAAATGCATAAAAGATGATTTTGGAATAATAAAAAAAAATGTGTTTATTGCCATTACAGAGAAAAAATAGGATAGGACAGACATTCATTTGTTTATATACAGTGTCTTCCCAAAATTATCCCTTACGCATTTGTCTGACTAATTTATCGACGCATTGCCTAAACTGCTGTTTTGAGACACATACAATTTGGAGAGTATGAATTTTGTGAAGTGTTGGCATCTACTAAGAAAGGGTTTTTTCAAAATTCCACCCCTAAGAGGGTGTAATGAAAGGTTACATTTTTTGTAAGACGTTTTATTCTTTAGGACGCTTGATCGACTTGAAAATTGGCACACATACTCTACCAATAAAATTATGAGACTCGTGTATCAGAGGTTTCCAAAATCATTCCCAACACATTTATTCTGCTTGAAATAAATTAAAAAACAATTTGGCCAACTATTCTTTGACTGCCCTGACTTTATCGAAATACCCCTGCGAGCTTAAAAGTGTGTAGTTTTCCTTCAAAGTCTACTTGTCCATGATCATAAACACATCTCAAGGTCAAACTCTTAATTAAATAGGGTAGACTTAGGGAGGACTGCTTTTCTTTTGGTTATTGTCAGTTTGTATATTTTTCTTCTGAGAACAAATATGTCATTTGTTTTCTGAAGTCCACGCGAGCGAAACCGCGGACAGAAGCTAGTTATATAATAATTTTCATTTTTTTTAATGACATACTTAAAAATACATGCAGGTATCTTAATCTTAATGGTAAAAAAGACTTAATAATGTATGATCGAACAAATCGAAAAATCCGACTTCACATGCCGCGATAGTGAAAATATCCAGTAGCCATAATCATGTCATCAAGGTATCAAATTTGTTTATATTGTTTACGTCTGTATCTTCGGAGATAATTATCAGGTCTCAATTAAGAGCAAAAGAGACCAAACGGGAGGCAAAATCTCTCAACAAAAAAAAATTCAAATCGGTTAAAATTTGACGGAGTTCTGTGGTAACAAAGATTTTAAAAAATCAGTCGAATTTAGAACCTCATTTTAATGAAGTTGGTTAAAAATATAATGTGGTCTGACTATTAAACCTGATTTTATAGTATCTTTGGCGACTTAACTATTAATTTATCGTTAAAAAAACTGTTAAAAATATATTCACTATACCAATCGAGGCAAACAGATAACAGCGATCAAACAAACGTGGAAAAGTTTCGCTTCGAGTGCTCGACTTAAGACTTGACTTGACTTGACTTATTACTGAAACTACATGCATCTGAAAGAAATTCACGAATATTCTTACAATTGAATAAAGGATTCGGCCCTTGCATCGAGCGGCTCAGCTAGCTAGCTACTCTGATTAGTTTAAGTTACAAAAACAAATATTGCTAATCGACATACATATAACCAGACTTTTGTAAACTTTAAACTTTCGCGATTTGAACACATAGTTATAAATATGAAAATACGGGACTTATCGCGCCTAAAACATTAATTTTATTTAACCAGTCGTCTCGTGACCACGATCAATGCAACTTGGTCGAAACGTCGAGTTAAATAAAATTAATGTTTTAGGCGCGATAAGTCCCGTATTTTCATCTTTATAACTATATAACCAGACTTCCAAAGTTTATAATGTATTATTTTACGTAACATAACGGTGATACGCTTATTAAAAAATTATTATGTATGCTTGAACAAAAGGAAAAAATAAGAGGAGAAATAAAATGTCATTACAATGCAGTCCAAAACTCTATTGATCACCAACAAAACAGAATTTAAAGACACAACAATACTATTGTAATACAATCGGCGGTTTATTCGCTACAAGTGATCTCTTCCATAAAACCTTAGCATTGATCATTTCATTAACATTAATAATTAAAACAAGATAGTATTTAAATTACTGTTATTTAATTATTCCAAATTTTGAAACTAAAATAAGAGCGTATTACAAATCTTTAGCCTTTATTTAAGAAGAAATTCAAATGATCTCATAATGAACGTTCTTTCTTGGCGTCGATTTTTCTATATTTTTTTATATATGGTAACAGAACAAGTACGACGTTCTCCGGATTGGTAAGCGATGATGTCTACGTATTATAAATACACCAGCCCAGCATGTAACATTTTCGATAGCCAGAATTTTGCTTAAATTATTATATATAGACTCTTGTAATTTAGGTTTTTCTTATATTTAACACTTAGGCTAGGTTGCACCATCTTACTTTAACCGCAACCATAACTATAACCGGTGTTTTTACTAATTTTTGTCATTTTTTATAGTTTAAGTAAGATGGTGCAACTCAGCCTAAATCTTTAACAAACTTTGTTTACTATTTATTCATTATAGTACAGACAGCCAATATTTAACTGAATAAAACATGGAAACCTTTTTGAAAATATATATTTAAAATAATATTAATTATATTATAAAACTCTACACTCGTATCACTGCGGAAACAGTAATACGTTAATCAAATTTTATAATATCATGAATTTTTATTAATCTGTAAGGTGAAATTAGTTAGCCCTGAGGATTATTGAAAGAGTTTCCATAAAAATTACACTGCGGGCTCATTGAATAGGGCACTGGATAATAATAATGGGGAATCTGTTGTGATGGGGAGGGCGGATGTGATGGGGAGGGCGGATGTGATGGGGAGGAAGGGTATGATGGGGAGGGCGGATGTGATTGCGAGGGCGGATATGATGGGGAGGGCGGATGTAATGAGGAGGGCGGATGTAATGGGGAGGGCGGATGTGATTGGGAGGGCGGATATGATGGGGAGGGCGGATGTGATTGGGAGGGCGGATGTGGTTGGGAGGGCGGATATGATGGAGAGGGCGCATATGATGGGGAGGGCGGATGTGATGGGGAAGACGGATATTGTGGGGAGTGCGGATATGATGGGGGGGGCGCATATGATGGAGGGGGCGGATGTGATTGAGAGGGCGGATGTGATTGAGAGGGCGGATATGATGGTGGTGCAGGCGCAGGTTGAGGTGCCGCTTCTCCATCTCCATTGATATCAAAGTTATGCTTCGTACCGCCCGAGACATAAATATTTTGCAGAGGCTCATTGCATAACTTTTTATGCAATTTCAGTATTTTTGTGAGATTTTCATTTAATTGTGGAGAGTCATTTAATTTTTGTTGTGACTGAATTTCTGCGATTTTTAGTTGTAATTTCTGAATAGCTGCGAGTCTTTCAGTTACTTTATTGATATCTGTGCCGTCACCTTGCTTATCATTTGATGACTGTAGACGGTTTACGGTTGCAACATTCTTTAAAGCATCCAAAGGAATTCTGAACTTATAAGATTTCAATTTGGGGGGGACATAATTGCCATAATTCGGGGCAGCTGAATAATTTTCAAATGCAGACATGCAGACGAAAAGTAAAACTGTAAATAATAATTGCACACTCTTGTTAAAAATAATGTATAAACTAAATTAAAAAAAGGGTGCGTAGAAAGCTACGCGTTAGAAGTGAAACTTCCAAGTTCATTCAATTTATTTCTCAACATCACTACTTATTTTTTGTACAACTCCATCTGTTGAAACTTTAGCGAATACGTCTTCGTAGTTGCGCTATTCTACAATAGAAGGCGTTTATAAATAATAATATGACGTGACGCTTACGTCACTTCCACTGCTTTCACACACACACTGCTTGCACTGCTTTTACACTTTCCTTCAGATCGTGGCGCTACGTCAATTTCGCCAAATTTTACCGCAGAAGTTTCATTTCAATAAAAAAAACCGGCAATGTCAAGTTAGACTCGCCCACCGAGGTTTCCGTATCAACTTCTTAGACTAGGTTAAAGGACAAATTTAACGTTCTAGTCGATCCATAGAAAATGTATTGCACCAACTACAAATAATAGGATTGTGACTGTAAATTTACTTATTTTTAGGGTTCCGTACCTCAAAAGGTAAAAACAGGAACCCTTTTAAGATCACTTTCTTGTCCGTCTGTCTATCTGTCCTTCTGTTCATGTGTCACCACCGATTTTCTCAGGAACGGGTGGACCTAGCAAGTTGAAATTATACCTGATACTGATGTCTATAGTCCCTATTAGGTGTATAAAAATCAAGGTCCTGAGTCAACACGATAAAAAGATATGGGCAAATTTATATTTTCGCGAAAACTTCGAGTAATTGCCAAAATTTACCTTAATTTTCAACTTTTTTATTTTTCGGAATATTTCCTTTTCTTGTGCAGTAAGACCTTTTTTTTTGACCAATTTTGACCATTCTAGTTCAACCGGAAGTACCCTATAGGTTTTGGATCGAAAACCTTTAGGGTACTTCCCGTTGATCTAGAATCATGAAATTTGGCAAGAAGCAAGGTCTTACAGCACTAATAAAGCAAAAATTACAAAAATTTTAAAAAATAAGGTTTGAAATTAAAGGGTGTTCCCATACAAACATAATATCGCCAATTAAGATAGGCCTCTAAGTTATATGAGCGCTCATACTATTTAGAAGCCTGGCTTAGTTGGTACTAACCAACGTAGGTACGGAAGCCTCGGTGGGCGAGTCCAACTCGACTTAGCCGGTTTTATTTGTTATTAAACTACATATTTACGGTTTTAAGATTTATTGCCTTATAAATACTTTAATACCTTTCTTGACAAATTTCATGAATGTAGGTTAACAGGAAGTACCCCTTAGGTTTTTGAGCCAAAACCTATAGGGTACTTCTTGTTGACCCTAATAGTCAAATTTAGTTAAAAGCAAAGTCTTAGAGCACAAGTATAGGAAAAATTCCGAAAAATAAAAAAAATGAAATTAAGGTAAATTTTGGTACTTAAAATTTTTCACAAAAATTTGCCCATATCTTTTTATCGTGATGTCTCAGGACCTTGATTTTCGTATACCTAATAAGGACTATAGTATTATCTGTTATACATTTCAACGTGCTAGGTCTACCCGTTCCTGAGAAAACCGGTGGTGACACACGGACAGACAGATGGACAAGAAAGTGATCTTAAAAGAGTTATATTTTTACTTTTTGAGGTACGGAACCCAAAAAACTATAAACTACTAACTAATAATAAATTTATTGTAATATGATATGAGGTTACATTAAAGGCAACACGCATGTCAGAGGTTAAACGAAGACTTCTATTTATACCAAAGAATCCTGATGTGATTATTGTTTATGCATAAATATTTATATTTCAGATGAAGTCGTACTTGTCTGGAAATGAAATACATCAGTGGAACGAGGTGCAGGACAGTCCCATCTACATAGCACAACTACCTATTGGGATACATCTGTGAGACTTACTGGTGGTTCCACCACGGTCGAACTGTCGTGGTAGACACCACCAATGATCACAAATGTACCAGGTATCACGTGCTGTATTAGGATCTAAGCCCACACACATGTGTGAATGATGTGATGTGTGAGTGAAACGAAAGCGAATGAGGTTTTTGTTATCTACCCACATAGGTAGGTAACAAAAACCTCATTCGCTTTCGTGGGTTATATAAAACGTTAAATGAAAACACCAGCATATTAGTTATCTTATCAATCTACGACACTGAGATAACTCAAAATGGGTCAACCCCAACGATATGGGGTATTAACTACAAATCGTTTTTACATACATTCAAACTGAACTTTACAAGTGTAAGGACATGTAAAAGTGCGCACTTCTTGTCAATTCCTGTGACAATAAATAAGTACCTTGTCGTGATAGAATTTTTTTCTAGAACACTTACGCTACGTAATGTAGGTTACTGTTTCTCTTGGTTATACTTACTTATAAACGTCATGATGTTGCAGTTTTAAGACTGTCGACTAGTACAAAAACACTGTAAAAATATTGTATCATATTAAAATATAACTTAACAATGAATTGCTAAATGAAATATGTAAGCTTGATACCGCCGAAGGCTTTCTTCAGCTGAAATTCGCCATCTTTCGTTTTATTTTGAAAAAAAATATACGATACGATTCAGTATAATACGCAGTTCAGATAAAGTAGACATTTTTTATATATCAAATAGGCTAGCGTTTGACCACTATCTCACCTGTTGGTGAGTGATGATGCGGTCAAAGATAGTAAGCACGCTAGGGCTAGAATGGGAACTGGCTCTCAAGGATAGCTGCCGGAACATCTTAGATGTTTGGCGACATATTTTTAACTTGAGAGTGTGTCTTACCACCATGCTGGGGTTGGTGGTTTCTTAAAGATGTTTTTCCTTAACTGGAGGGCCACTGTGAAAAGCGCACACACATTTTTCGGGGGATCGAACTCAGAACCTCTTGCATCAAAGGCGACCATTATTTACACCACCGGGCCCTCAGTCTCAGAGAATCACACACACTTGTTCCTCCGTCATTTTGGTTTATAGCAAATAAACACACCCTCGATATCATTTGATGATAAAGACAATAGAATTTTATCCAACATATTAGTTACATGATGATAGAGTCACTAAGTAATATATGCTTTGTGTTTGTTCACTTGGCGCATCGATTAGTAACTGTAATCAGTGTATGGATTGCACATAAGCAGAGCAAGCCAGCATCACCAGTAATAATATTTAGCAGCACACCTACAACATTGGTTGACGTTGATTGGTACCCTGATAGATCATGAGCATCAAGCGCACGCGGAGCACCCATCAGAAGCTAGATACTAAATAAGGTAGGTAAAGGTAATAAATCGCAAACAAAGTCGGGAAATCGACTCAAGAATAATTGAGAAAATAAAATAACTTACACCTTAATATATTTCAGGCATGGGTTAGCCTATGAATAGTACCTTCCTTCCAATGCATATCGTTGAGTATTTCTGTTCCTTTTAAAGAAATCCAAAACCAGAAGTCAATTTGAGTAACGCATGTTTAATTTCGATTCTGATTAATTTTCCAAGCAAAATCATTTTCCCATCAATACATAATTTAACTGCACCTAAAGCGACACATTAACTTTATTTCATTATTTCTATACTTTGGGTCCAAACTTTTGAAGAGGCTGTATTCAGTGAAACTCACAGTCGACTGGTGGCGTTTGTTTGTATGATGGTGGTCTGTAGACTTTCCAATCCTGTGCAGCAACCTAAAGGAAAAATATCAGCGGCATCCATACCAAAACCAATATGTTTGTCCGAGCAGGCACACGCGACTGGGCCGTATCTGATGTGCGTTATATTAATCCGTTACCTTTGCTTGTTTTAAAATATTCTTATTTCAATAAGTGGCTAGCCTTTGAGTATTACGGTCTTCCAGAGCTGCAGAAAACCATTGAAGGTAAACGAGTTCGTAAAAAATATCCTATAGAGACAAATTTCAAATATTCTGTAATGGCCGAAATTGTGAACAATAATATTAAGACCCTTACCGATAGACAAACATTTGTGTATGTCAAAATATTAGGAATTAGCAATCAACAGGACGGTGAAAGACGGTGAACGTGTGAAATTTTTCCTGGACGCTCCTGGTAGTTCCGGTCCGGCGATTACATCGAGAGGCTTGGCTATAGCTACTCTCATTCGTGTAAACTTTGCAAAATCAAATGTTGCAAGTCAACATACAGATAACAAGACATGCAACGTATATTTGTAATGTAAAATTCGAGATAAGAAGCTAAGTAACATAACAGCGACACGTAAGACGCGGTAAGCGTTAGCACAGACTACTAACGTAAGGAGATACAGCTTGCAATGACGCATCAAGAAGCTGCACTGACTTGTCTGTAAACATATGCTCACATCGAGTAGTTTCTCGCTGCAATGATTACTGACACTTTTCAAATGAATTCACGAATAATCTGACAGTCGAGTAGAGGCTCAGGGTTGGTAGTCTCTACATGAATAGCTATGAATTTCAAGCGATGATCGTTGCTCAGAAAAGAGATGCAGGTATACATCTGTCTAGCAGCATCAACGTTAAGAACCACTGAAACGACTCAAATCGCTACAATAAATGTATAAGTTTGTCGTTATACAAAATTATGTTATGTTTAAAGGAAGGGAAAAATAACAATAGAAATAAAACAACATGAGTAATTAAAACATATTATTATTCAAAATACTGTAATTTTTTTTACATATTTTTGTAACTTATACGATAAGCGTATTACAAATCATAGTATTACATGTCTTTATTAAAGGAAAAATTAAAATAATCTCTAAACGAACGTTAAGGAATATATGACCTTTCGTAATATAGGGGCAGTACAGGTTACAGTACATATTTTCACTTATTATTAAATACAAGCTGTGCCCCGCGGTTTTACCTTCGCAGACATCTTTACCGTGGGAATATCGGGATAAAAAGTACTCTATATCTCTAAGCTATCTACATACAAAATATTTAAGAAGTTTTAGCGTGAAGAAGTTACAAACATACTTACACACTCACAAACATTCACCTTTACAAAAATAGTAGAATGATAAACAGACAGCCCATACTTTAACCGAAACTTTCAAATCTATATGTGAAACAAATATAATACAATTGTTAAATTTGATAATGAATGGAATACTTAAGAAACTTCTTCATATGCATGATCATCACAATGGGGCTCACATTTAGGAGCTAATTTCCTTTTTTTTTCCAAATCATCACATTGCGGCTTCATTACATAGGGCACTTTATAGTATAATTGGGAATACGGAAGTGGCGCCCATCCACCTGCGATATTAATGTTATGCCCCTCACCGCCCGAGATATGAATATTGTGCACAGTCTTATTGCATAACTTATCATGTAAATTCAGTGCTTCTGAGAGCTTTTCATTTAATTGCTGTATATTTTCCTTTAATTTTTGTTGCGACTTAATATTTGCGATTTTTAATTGCAATTTCACAATAGCATCGAGCCTTTCAATTACTTTATTGAAACCTTTGCCGTCACCTTGCTTATTATGTTTTGAAGCCCAAATGGTTTCAACGTCTTTCAAAGCATCCACAGGAATTCTGAATTTAAAATTAATCTGTCGGCGAACATCGTTACCACTATATGGGGCAGCTGAGTAATTTTCTAATGCAGTCATGAAGACGAAAAGTAAAACTGTAATTAATAATTATTCTTTTTAATAATGTTTTCGGTGAGGTAATATAGATGAAAAATAAATATAGTATGTGAATTTAAAGTAATAAACATATTACAAATATATAAAAGTACAGCTACTGCAATGTTTCAGTTAAAATAATAGAGATTTTCAACAAGAAATCTCACTTTGAATTCATGTGAAATGGAACTATCAGCATCTAGTGACGTATTAAGTTTTTGTAAATATAAATGTAACGAATATAATAACGTTATTTATTTTATTAATATTTTATATATTGTGTATACAATTTACATTAATTGAAAACTATATGTACAATATAAACTACTCCTAAAACTATAATACAGACTATATAAAATTTACAAATAAAATACTGAATTATGCTCGCTTTTCACTGGTTTTCACCGAAAAGCTGGCGGGATTACCTATTTGAATGGCAAGACTATTTGTTGCCTGAGGTAAACGCCAGCTCTTTGGTCGTGAGAGACATCTATCAGACGTCTGGACAACTCCTTTACAGAACCGCGTGATTGTTGACCCCACGGGCCCATGGTATCTACCCCAAATGGAAGAAAAGCGTAATTGTCTCCAATGTCTGCATATTTCCTCCGCGAGGGCTTCTGCCGCGTCTATATATGTGTATTTTAATATATATGCATATAGGTACTGTTAAGGTGGGATACTGCCAACGTATCGTAAAAAATGTAAATATAATGCAATAAATATATTTTAAATGTAACGGAATCTTTGAACGTGATTTTCACTCCCTTCAAAACGTCGCGCGCTTAATTTGAATGTTTGGACCTAGGACGATGGATTGTCCTAGGTTTGCACACTTGTCAATGACAATAACAATGCAATAATTTAAATAGATTCGGAATAAGCGATTTTTTATTTCAGATTATTATTACCCGAAAATGTTTTTGTGACAAGCCTACCAAATCGCGTGCTGAAGATGCGTACAGACTATGTAACATGTGTTTTACAACATTATACAACTTGTGTTTTATATCACGTCCACATTATGTAACCTTGTTGTTACACATTTCAACATAAACCATACTGTGTGTACACATTAGAATAACAATGATATATAGCGATCGCAAGCGAGCGAAAGGTCCTAGAGTGGCTTCTTGCTTCTCTCGTGATTTAAAACTAAAAATAAATGACAAAATACTGTGTTTTGTCATATTTTTTGATATGACACGTACTTTTGATTTTTCACCTCACAACCACATGCGTAAGCGGCGCTCGCAGTATCAGGTTTGATTCCCTTGGACATACGAGCACACGAAGCCGCAGCTCTTTATAAAATAAAAAGAGGAGCCCCGCTCATGCATAGCCTTGAACTCGAAATAGAAAAGAGGGTGCCGTATGAATGTATTCCACATCTGGCAGAATGGAATCATATCCAGTTCAAAGAACTGGAAGAGCTGACACATTTAATAGAAGAAGAACAGCAAATTAAAGGAACGCAAGTCTACACTGATGGTAGCAGAATAGAGGAGAAAGTGGGAGCAGCAGTCACAGTGTGGCGGGCAGGCTGTGAAATTGAATATTTCACCATGAAACTTGCGAATTACTTTTCAGTCTATCAGGCTGAACTTCTGGCGCTGCTGAGGGCGACAGAGATCACGGAAGGTCTTCAAGATACAGAAGTAAACATATTTAGCGACAGTAAGTCATCACTACAGGCTATAGCTGACTATACCTCGTCTCACCCTGTCGCCTTCAGTATTCGTCGGAACATCAGTAATTTGCAGTACAAAGGTATAGAAGTACGACTATTCTGGCTGAGAGCACATGCGGGCATACCAGGTAATGAAAGAGCAGACGCACTGGCTAAGATGGCTGCTCTTACCGAAAATTCGGCACTGGACTACTGCAAATTTCCCCTTTCGTATGCGAAGCGTACTATCAGAGAGGAATCGATACAACAATGGAACCAAAGATATATGAGTAAAATTGATGGTAAAACTATCCAACTCTTCCTCCCTGATGTACGCTCCGCATACCAAATTTTCAGAAACAGGGAGCCCAACAACCTCATGACTCAAGTCATTACGGGTCATGGGGGTCTTAGCCAGTATCTTCATAGATTCAAGCTTAAGAATAGTCCAGGATGCGTATGTGACCCTGATGCAATTGAGGATGTGCCGCATGTGGTAGTGGACTGTCCGAGATTCGGTGCTGAACGGATTGAGGTTGAGATGAAAATGGGTACTAAATTAGATAGGACGAATTTCTTTGAGCTGCTGAAGAATGGCGAGACTGAACGTATATTCGTAGATTTCTGTAAAACGGTTATAAGAAAGGTATGTAAGGCTAATGGAAGCACCGCTAGATGGGTTCAATAACATTTTAGTTAAGTAAGGAGATAATTATGAGCACAAAATAAATAATACTAGTTAGTTAAGTGTAGTATTTAATAAATTAATATTGTAATCAATGAAATGTAACTATGTATGATATGATATCTGTAATGATGTAGGTTAATTACAGTAAACAGATATATAACTAATATTATAATAGTATTTATCTACACTAATGTTATAACATTCTACTTATGTTTCCAATACTTGACTTATAATTACTACTGTTATAGCGCAGATAACAAAACACTCAATTTAAGCAATTTCACATGATGGTATAATATCCACATCGATATCGTAAAATCTCATTATAACATCAATAAAACGCGACCAATTAACCTGGCGAGCCTTATGTCAAAATCCTCATACAAGTTGTATAAAATTTTGATATTAGGCTGGCTTTTGAAAACAGTTGGGTTATACGTGAAAACTTCGTCGAAACTACTAAACTTACATACACAAAACTCTTTGGTAAGATCTTGTGCCAATTAAATAAAAAAAGAACAGCGCGCGCTCGCTCCTGATTGGCCCTGCGCGCGCAGCTGCGCTCTCATTGGTTAGATTTTAATGGCGGCAAGTTCACTGACAATACACGTACGCGTGAATTTAATGTTTCGCAATGTGTTTTGTTTTTAAAATACAAATTAAAAGTTAAAAATGGATAGCGACGATGATATTTGTACGCCTCCGGATATTCTAGAATTGGCAACAAAAGTAACTCACAATCTTTTGCCAGAAAAATCTAGAAAATATGAAAAAGAATATAATAACTTTTTGGCATTTTAACTTTCAAAATTGTACCATCCAAAATTTGAACAATTATTATAAATAAACTATTGTCAGCTTTTACTCTTGTTGTTTGATTAATTGCATTAGTGAAGATAAAGTAGTGTATGCAACTGCATATAACACGGGTATATGACAGTTGCATAAACTACTATTATTATTAAGAATAATGTATTCTAACTTTTATTATGTCACTTGCAATTTGTAAACCATTTTAGCATGAATGCTTATTGGAGTTATTATAATTAATAGCTATTACATCAAAACCCGCTCTGAAAAGGTCTCCGACCCATGTCAGAGGAATGAAACAAAGCGGAACAAAAAAAAAAAAAAACCACATGCGTAAAGAAAAGGTAAAGAGACAAAGCTTCATACAACTGCATTGTGATGATGACGTAGACGCGCGAGTGTGCCTTAGCACTAGCGGACTGTGTGCTGCCTGTCACGTACGGAGTGAAACCGACGGAGGTTCTCAATTCGTCTGTATGTTTTTTTTATGTTACGCGATTACACCGTCAATTGTGAACGGATTCAAAATGATTCTTTTTTAATAGGTAGAGTACGTTTCCGAAGTGGTCCCATTTTAATTTCATCGAGGTCTGATTAGTATATCCAGAGATATGGAGAAACATAGGAGAATGTACTGGATTTAGAAGAATAGTCCCAAGAAGATTTACACAATGGATGTTGCTATTGCATATACTTTTGAAGACTAAAAAATATGACCATTTAATAATGTTTGTACATCTTTCTGCACGTTGATTTTGGTTTTTGGCAGATATTCTTACGGTAACTGTGAGCGAGATAGAAACAAAGGTGGGGAGAATTAATGTATCTTCACATGAATGTTCCACCGGGCAAAGTCTTGTTAGGGTGCAACTTTTTTGAACATACCTAATATTTTTTTATATGACATGACGTTTGGCGAAGATGGCGGCTATATGGCGGCGATAAATGTTAATAATCGCAAATAATACTTTTTAATATTCATTTTGGAATACAACTAGCCCGTGTTATAAAAGTATTTGGAATTATTGTACTAAAATAGGCAATTCATTATTGTGTGTGTCAGATGCTTTTATTGCACAGGGACATTTTAAACATTGTCTTTTGATACCTTGATGACATTATTATGACTAGTGGATATTTTCACTAGCGCGGCATCTTCTTAACCGTAATAGGCACATACTAGAAATGTTCACAAAGTAATTATATCCGTAGTGTATAACGGCCCAGACACGAAATTTTATAGATGCATGTAATTTAATTAAAACTTGTTTTGCACTAAAAAGGGTTAAATAAATTATAAAAAAAAAACCGACTTCATAACCACAAACAGGCACTCAAAAGCGAAAAATAAATTACTTAATATAATTATTATAAGCGCTACACACTTATCTATTTGAAGTCGGTGCCTGCCGAGTCTAATAGGTAGTAGATAGATAATACCTACATATATCTACCTACTTACTACTACTACATACATAGTATCTTTCTACTATCCAATAGACTTGGCTGGCACCGACATCAAATAGATAAGTGGGTAGCGCTTATAATAATTATATTAAGTAATTTATTTTTCGCTTTTGAGTGCCTTTTTTAACCGACTTCACAAAAAAGGAGGAGGTTCTCAATTCGTCTGTATGTTTTTTTTTTTTTTTTTTTGTGTGTATGTTACGCGATTTCTCCATCAATTGTGAACGGATTCAAATGATTCTTTTTTTAATTGGTAGGATACGTTTCCGAGGTGGTCCCATTTTAATTTTATCGAGATCTGATTAGTATCACCAGAGATATGGAGATAAATACCCCAAACATAGGAGATTGTACTAGTTTTAGTAGAAGAGTCCCAAGAAGATTATACACAATGGAGGTTGCTATTGCATATAAGATATTCTTACGGTAACTGTGAGCGAGATAGAAATAAAGGTGGGGAATTTTTTTTTGTAATATCTTATAGGCAAGCGTTTGACCACTATCTCACCTGTTGCTAAGTGATGATGCGGTCGAAGATAGAGAAGTGGACTAGAATGGGAACTGGCTCTCAAGGATAGCTGCCGGAACACATTAGATGTTTGGCGACAGATTTTCTGACTTGAGGGTGGTAGCTGGCCAGGCGGACACTAGATATGTTCTACCACCATGCGGGGGTTATTGGTTTCTTAACGATGTTTTCCTTCACCGGAGGGCCACTGTGAGAAGCGCACATATATTTTTCGATAGAAAAATTCATTGGTGCACGGCGGTTTGAACTCGGTACCACGGCATCAAAGCCGACTGTTCTCCCAATTACGCCACCGGGCCCTCAATAAATAATTATATATTAATAATTATAATAAATAATTATGTATAAATATAAATAATTTGTCTTCACAGGAATGTTCTACCGGGCAAAGTCTTGTTAGAGTGCAAACTTTTTTAAACATACCTAATATTTTTTGACATGACATGACATTTGGCGAAGATGGCGGCCATTTCAGTCCCGCGACACTGCATACATAATTAAATAACTCAGAATTATGAACGGACTTTGTACCAACCAACACAGCAAAAAAAAATTATAAGCATAAAACCACATATTATATAATAGTTACTACGTAAATAATACTTTCCGTTGTTAGGTTGGCTACACAGTGCTTACATAATTCGGGTATCCACAATATAGGGAAGTGCCTCTTATAACGTAGTAGAGTGATTCAGTACCCTGTTGGCCATATGGCGGCAATTAATGTTAATAATCGCAAATAATACTTTTTTATATTCATTTTGGAATACAACTAGTCCGTGTTTTAAAAGTATTTGGAATTATTGTAATAAAATAGACAATTAATTATCGTGTGTCAGATGCTTTTATTGCACAGGGCCATTTTGGACATTGTCCTATGAGACCTTGATGACATCATTATTACTAGTGAATATTTTCACTTTAGCGCGGCATTTAAAGTCAATTTTTTTAGGGTTCCGAACCCAAAGGCTACCAAATGAACACTTTCTGAGACTTTGTTGTCTGTTCGTCCGTCCGTCCGTCCGTCCGTCCGTGTGTCTATATGTGCGCACTTTACAGATCTGTATCTTCTTAACCGTTATAGGTACACACTTGAAATTTTCAAAAAGTATATATCCGTCAGTGTATAACGGCCCAGACACGAAATTTAATAGATGCATGTAATTTCATTAAAACTTTTTTTGCAGTAAAATGGGTAAAATAAGTTATTTTTCAAAAAAAATAAAACCGACTTCATAACCACAAAAAGGCACTCAAAAGCGAAACATAATTTACTTAAAATTATTATAAGCGTTACCCACGTCTCTATTTGAAGTCGGTGCCAGCCAAGTCTATTGGATATTAGATCCCCATTCGTTAAGCAATTAATGTGTCCCGACTGTTAAAGTCTCTATATTCCATATAACAATGTATAATTTATTTTATGAGTGTATCGACCGAGAAAGAATTTAAATGGTATAGTTTTTTGATATCCCTAAACAGAAGTCTAAACTACTAGACTTACTTGTTTTTTTCTTTTCAGTTCGTTTTTTAACACTTCACTTTTTGCGCAGTCAGGTTCTTTGATTTTTTAATTTAATGTTTTATTTAACACTTTTTAGTTAAGTAAAGGACGGCAAATTCCGTAATCTGAACAAAAAACCGAAATGCGTGAAACAGATAGAGTATTGCTTTTTAAGCTTACTTACTTTACAGTTGTACTATTAAACGACTATACCAAAAGGAAGAGGTTGTTTGTTACCTCAGAACTCCATCAATTCTGAACCGATTTGGAAAATTCTTTTTTTGTTTGAGTTAATATGATTTTCGTTTGGTCTCATTGTAATTTTATTGAGATCTGATAAGTAACTTCAGAGATAAGCACCGCAAACTTGTTACTGAAAGTGACTAACGCGGCATGTAAAATCTTTTTTTTTTCGATTTGTACGATCATAAATTATTTGTTATAAATATATTTTGAATCTCCATTTTAAGACCTTTAATTCGATACCCCACTCGATAGGTTTTGAAAAAAAAAATGTTTGGACCCCAAATTTTGGCGTCTGAAATCCGCCATTTTGAATTTTTCAATTTTTTATGTTTTTGTTGACACTCGCGCTAGCATGGCGAATCTATTGACGTGCCAATTATCAAAATCGGCCCACGCGTTTGGTCTCTAGTGTGCCACAAAGGAACAAACATACATACATACATATATAGACTGATAAACACATTACCTTTCCTTTGCGTCGCGCAGTCGGGTAAAAATAAACTACCGTCTTTTGCTAACTACTCTGAGCGCTGCTCAGAGTAGTTCGCAAATATACTTGACAAAGCATTCCAGAGGTTAATACATTTCTACAAATAAGTAAGTTACTATTTTATTTGTTATACTTACTTATGAACTTTAATGTGAACGTACCGGCTTTTGTTTGCGTGTATTTACTTCGGATATGCTCCGACCAGGTTTTAACCTATTATGCGTCGTGTTGCCGCCATCCTAGCTGCTCCCAGACGATGACCTACGTAATAGGTTGAAACCTGGTCGGAGCATATCCGAAGTAAATACACGCGAACAAAAGCCGGTACGTTCACATTAAAATGAATAATTTTCGCGAAAACTTTCAAACTAAAATGACTTATAAACGTCATGATGTTGCAGTTTTTAAATTGTTGACTAGTGCAGAGACTGCAAAATATATTGCATCATATCAATGCGTGTATATATATTTAATGTAATATAGTAACTGAAATTTCAAATAACCGCGTAATCGCGTTACATACATACAATGTATATATATGTATATATATATATATATTTAAACATACAGATGAATTGAAAACCTTCGTCTTTTTGGGAGTCGGTTGAAAAGGGCATCCATTAAGTTTTATGTGAAATATTACCCAGGTATTGCTAAAGAGAATTACGTAAACTATTAACAGTTTTTGTAGGACGCGGACAAACTCGTGGGTACAGATTAATAAATGAGTAAATAAAATGAGTAAATAAACTTACGTTTTAATATATTTCAGACCAAGGTAAGTCTGTGAATAGTTCTTTTCTTTTAATGTATATCGTTAAATTGTTACGTTCCTTTTAAAGGAAACTAAGTCAAGAAGTCAATTTAAATAACGCATGTTTAATTTCGATTCTGATTTATTTTTCAATCAAAATAATAATTAAAAATATTAATCTGTATTATGAGAAAAACAAAGTAAATCAATTAAAATAAATTAAATTGTCAAGCGTTGGCACTCGCATTGGCATGTCATCATTTTGAGCACTTTTCTTTCTACGTACACGCCTGCGCGGTTTACATGGCGTTATTCTGATATTACGTGGGATGATTCTGAAAATCACAAAATTGTTTTATCAAATATCCGGGTATTAATTAACGCGCGTATTAAAGATTATTAAGTGATTAAGGGTACCCGTTACAATCGACTATGCAAATATGGCGAGTTGTTATCACTTTGTGTACACCTAAAGGGCTGTTTGCAGTGACCAGAACCACGGTAATATAATATTACCGTGCCAGAACTTGAACATATTTTTTTATAAAGGGTAAAGTAAGTACTTTTATTTTTAGGATTCCGTACCCAAAGGGTACCCAAGGAACCCTGATATAACTGAGACTTTGTTATCGGTCCGTCTGTTTGTACCCATCACACAGGTCTGTATCTTCTTAACCGTAATAGGTAGATACTTGAAATGTTTACAAAGTATGTATCACTAGAGGGATTTTACAAAAAATACTAAAATTAAAATAAATTATATATTAAAGGGGTCCCCATATAAGAAACGTGTTTTTTCATGCGTTTTATGCTCGATCTTACAAACCGTAATAGCTAGAGACTAGAAAGGGGAGGGGAGGGGGAGGGGAGGGGGAGGGGAGGGGGAGGGGAGGGGGAGGGGAGGGGGAGGGGAGGGGGAGGGGAGGGGGAGGGGAGGGGGAGGGGAGGGGAGGGGTGGGGGAGGGGAGGGGGAGGGGAGGGGAGGGGGAAGTGGAGGGAAAGGGGAGGGAAGTGAGGGGAAAGAGAGCGGAGGGAAGTAGGGGGAGAGAGGAGGAGGGGAGGGGAGGGGGAAGTGAGCGGAAACGGGAGGGGGAGAGGGTAATGAGGGGACAGGGAGGGGGAGGGGGGAAGACAAAGAGGGAGGGGGGATTAGCATGGCGTGGTACGGTGCGGTGTTGGTGGGATGCGCATGAGTCTTATTTGTAAAATAATTAGCCTACCTACATAATTAAAAATGCTTCCAAAGACACTATTCCACGCGGACGAAGTCGCGGGCACAGATAGTTAATATACATAAGTTAAAGGACGGATAGTTGACAAAATCATTGCGATGTTTTTAGTAATTCTTTCAATATTGTATAAAGTCCAAGCATAAATATGTGTAAGTCCTTAAGGCATAAGTAGCTATCGAATGATCTGGAGATTCAATATCAGAAGCCAAAGCAAAACATGCATCCAGGAAGCTCGGTGTGCTGAACAGAGAAAAGCGATATTTCACATCACGTCGACGGCTTGTGCTTTGCAAAGCACTCATCGCAGTACAAAGCACTCATCGCAGTACAAAGCACTCATCGCAGTACAAAGCACTTATCGCAGTACAAAGCACTCATCGCAGTACAAAGCACTCATCGCAGTACAAATCATACTCGTATTTCGACTGATCGTCCGTCACTAAGCTACATACTATTGCTGAAGTAATAAAAATAAAATTTAGATAGTTTAAAAACTAAAACAACCGACTTCCATGCCCCGCGAGTCAATTTCAGTACCAAGTTTGAGACGTTTTTTGTCATATCTCTAGAGATATGACAAAAAACGTCTCAAACTTGCTATATATATAATGTCTCTAGAGATACTTATCAGATCTCAATGAAATTACAAAGGGACCACTTCGGACAATGTACCCTACCGATTTAAAAAAGAATCATTTGAATCGATAGAAAAATTGACGGAGTAATCGCATAGAAAAAAACATACAGACGAATTGAGAACCTCCTCCTTTTGGAAGTTGGTTGAAAATGGTTAAAATGTCAACCCTAGAAGATCTGCGGATAAAAGAGGAGAACACAATTACTTGAGAGATGGTTATGGAATGAAGAATTTTCTTTCACAACTTAAAAATAATTACCTTATGACAATATCAAAATTATATAAATACAACAATAATATCTATACTACAAATAAAAGATATAACCTAGGTCGCTACCTGCCGGTAATGTTCCCAAAACGCTAGCGAGGTAACGCCTCGTTGTATAGCTAGGCTAATACGTTGGCCGAGGTAAGCGCCAGCTCTTTGGTCACGGGTGATGACAATGAAGAATTGTTTTTGTATGTATGTATATATATGTATGTATATGTATGTATGTATGTATACGTAATACACCTCTGACTCCCAAAAAGGAGGATGTTCTATGTTCGTCTGTACCTATGTATTTTTTTATGTATGTTCCTCGAAATGTTCGCTACTTGTAAACCGATTAAAAAAAATATTTCTTAGTTCCGAAGGGTATACTCCCGAAGTGGTCCCATTGTAATTTCATTGAGATAATTATAAGTAGGTATCTCCAGATATAATATGACGATAGACGTCTCAAACTTGCTACTAAAACGGTCGGTTGTTCTTAATTATTAGGGTTAGCTCAGACCGCAACGCGACGCGACGCGCACTTATTAAGAGAGTGATACAAAAAAGAACTTTATTCACTACAGAAAAAGATACTTATTTTTATTTAGTAAGTTCGGCGGCTTCAGGCTCCGCCACGCTGCACCGTGCGGCTTCTGGCTGCACAGCGCGGCGCAGCGGGAAGCCGCGTGATAAACAATTGAACTTTATTAACTACAAAATAAGATACACATTGCATTGATATAAGTTGATGGCGAAGCGCGTTTTGCTGCGCCGCGCGAAACCAAAAGCCTCTTCACGTCGCATCGCGTCGCGTCGCGTCGCGTCGCGTTGCGGTGTGAACTGACCCTTAGGTATGTAAAGATAAAAAATATGTATTCAAACTCTTAGTAAAAATATCCGCTAATATGATTATTTAACATATATAATTTATCCCTATTCAATTTCATGCCCCTGTAAATATTAAAATCTAGCCAAAGAGGCTAATATTTTTTATTACTTTAACCTAATCTTCATACGTAAGTTAGGAGAATTTTTCCAATGGCACTCTTCCTATTGTCTCTAATAAAGGCGTTAGACATTGTTCAAGTGTTCTTATACAAAAGTAGCACTTTATTTTTTAACCGACTTCACAAAAAAGGAGGAGGTTCTCAATTCGTCTGTGTTTTTTTTTTTTTTTAAGTGCTACTTTTGTATAAGACTACAAAATCTAATTTTGTATAAGTCTACAAAATCAAGTCAACACCAAAGATTGGATAATAAAACACTTGCCAATTTTTTTGGCATAATATTTCACATTTCAAACTTCAGTTGATGACGCTAAGAAATCAACTTAAATTGGTCCACTTTAATCAATTCAGCAACTGAGATCAAAAGCGCACATCAATTTTTTCCGACTGCTGTTTGTGCGCTTTTCACAGTAGCCCTTTGGTGAAAGAAAAAACATCGTTAAGAAATTAACGACCCCCGCATGGTATCAGGACACTATCTAGTATCCGCCTGGACCTCCCTCAAATGAGAAAAACTGTCGCCAAACATCTAATGTCTTCCGGCAGCTATCCTTGAGAGCCAGTTTGGGAACTGGCTGGAAAGCTCAAGGATAGCTGCCGTAAGCTTCCAGGCCTAGCATGCTGACCATCTTCGACCGCATCATTACTTACCATCAGGGGAAATAGTGGTCAAACGCTTGCCCATAAAATATAAAAAAAAACTTCTTCGAGTCTAGTCAAAGCAAAGCACAAAGCCTGGAGACGAAAGTCTTTAACGAGTGCGTCCTACCTGTTATTACTTACGGTGCGACTAGTTCACCAATTCAAAGTCACTCAGCGAGCTATGGAGAGGGCTATGCTCGGAGTTTCTCTTAAGGATCGAATTTGAAATGAAGTCATCCGTCATAGAACCAAAGTTATCGACCTAGCTGAAAGGATACTATTATTTAGATTATTTAGATTATTAGCATTAGATTAGCTGTAATGGCAGTGGACTGGTCACATCTATCGTAGAACCGATAATTGTTAGGGTAGACAAGTTCTAGAGTAGAGACCAGGAGGCTTGGCAAATGTATTGTTGGACGCCCTCAAGCTAGGTGGAGCGATGATATACGCAATCTTAAATTATATTAAGATCGTTTAAAAAAATAAAAGAACCGACTTCAGACGTCGCGCTAGTCAAAGTAGCCAGCAGCTGGTATCATGTCATCGAAATATACCAATGCATCGTAATACAAATGTTGATATATTAAAAACGACTTGACCGATTTCGTCAAAATTTAAATGGTCCACTTAGAAAGGGTACCCTTTTAATCAAGAGAAGAATCTTCCAAATAGATTCAGGCATCTTAGAGTAATTGACGAATTGAGAACCTTATTTTTTTTGTGAAGTCGCTTAAACATATACATTACAATAACTCTATAGATCTTTGTCTGAAGGAGGAAAGAGGGCATTTACCTTGCCGTGGAACACACCAGGCTAAATATAATTAAATAAAAGTTATAATGTTAATTATCTCTGTATTCAAATCGATTTACATCGTAATATTAGTATTTGTTTATGTACGCATTTGTATCGGAATACAGTTTTTACTGTCTAGTAATAACTAAACAAGTAACAGAATTGACATTTTGAATAAACACCCGTGACAATGTTCTTTAGAAAATTAACGTCATAACATCTATCTAAGAACCATCACTGATAAATTACGAACCGTTAAAAGACAAACTCGAACTAGCTTTGGAGAAAAATGGCAACATAGATTTGCACAAACAAATGTTTACTGCAGCGCCCCTTGGTAAGTTGACACCTATTCAAAAACATGCACCGATCAAACACAAACATATAACTGAAAATTGCATCCAAATCATACTATTCGTTTTGAAGAAAAATGGCAACATCGATTTGCACCAACAAATGATTACTGCAGTGCCTTCTAGTGCGTTGTCACCGTAACACTTATTTAAAAACATGCGCCAATTACACCCGAAACCATAACTGAAAATTGCATCAAAATTGGACTAGTAGTTTTAGAGAAAAATTGCAACATGGATTTGCACATACAAACAAACAAAAAAACATCCTCTCACCCCAAACGCATATACAGTCTCCGTTCCGTCGTGGGTAATTAAGTGTCGACATAATGTTGCGATAATAGATTTATTTGTTTACTGCCACGTCACTGTTGCTTGGGCCGTACAATTTCAATAGCTAAGGGTCAGCTCAGCCTGCGACGCGACGCGATGCGGCGCGCACTTATTAAAAGAACCAACTACAATGCAGCGCTATTAATTTTCAGTAGCAATTTTGAGGTGTTTATCTCCATATCTCTAGAAATACTTAACAAGCCTTATTAAAATTACCACGGTACCGTACTTGGAATATCTCCTTTCCAATAAAAGACGAATTATCAAAATCGGTTCATAAACGACGAAGTTATCCGCGAACTAACATAAAAATATATATAATTAAGGTGGAATTGAGAAACCTCCTCCTTTTTTTAGGGTTCCGTAGCCGAATGGCAAAAAATGGAACCCTTATAAAAATTCATCATGTTCTGTCTGTCCGTCCGTATGTCACAGCCAT
Organism: Cabera pusaria; assembly: GCA_954871355.1. Classification (NCBI taxonomy): domain Eukaryota; kingdom Metazoa; phylum Arthropoda; class Insecta; order Lepidoptera; family Geometridae; genus Cabera; species Cabera pusaria. The sequence continues at coordinate 2,329,547 of OX940891.1, forward strand.
TTTATGCCGAAACTGTTAGGACTACAGAATTGAAACTTGGTAGGTAGATGTATTCTGTAAACTGATTTCCGATTTTTATACAAAAATAAAAATATAAAAGTTTAAGGGGGGGCATCCCATACATGGAACTAAAACAAACAAAAACATTTTTCTTCAAACCTATACGCGTGGGGTGTTTATGGATAGGTCTTCAAAAATGACATTAGGTTTCTAAAATCATTTTTTCTCAAAGTCAATAATTTGAAAGATAGGCGCGTCTAAAGTAGTAAAATGTGTGTCCCCCTCACTCTAACTTTTAAAGTATGGGAGTGAAAAATCTATAAAAAATATATGCTGTAGATCTTATTAAAAACTAACAACGAAAATTGGTTTGAACGTGATACAGTCAGCATTTCTAGAGATATGGCGACCGCAAAGATAACTTTGTTTTTCATACAAACACTATGAAAAACAAAGTTAATTTTGTAGTTGCGAAAAATCATAGTTATGGAATACTTAACTTTGTTACGGAACCCTACGAGTGCGAGTCTGAATTGCACTTGGCCAGTTTATTGAATTTGATTAAAAAATAACTTTATTGACTACACAAAAAGATACACATTTCACTGAGTTGATTCGGTGGCTTCAGGCTGCGCCCGCGCCAGCGGCGTCTCGCTGCGCCGCGCTGCACCGTGCAGTTCTGGCTGCGCCACGCGGCTTCTCACTGCGCCGCGCAACACCAGAAGCATCGTCACGTTGTCTCGTCGCGTCGCGGTTTGAACTGACCCTTGGGGTCAGTTCACACTATGGTGCGACAAGACGAGACGCGACGGTTTGAGCTGACCCTAAGTATAAACTCATTGTATAGAATAGGATATACCGGACCTTTTTACTGCAGGCCAAGCCGAAAATTTAAATAGAGATATGATTCAATGTTTCATTAAAAAATCATTAACGCTTACTGAATGCCTGATGTAAGCAAACTGTCTTCACTTTATTTCAGAAATTTATTCTCATTCTGATTTTTTCTCATTATTTCAAAAATACTATATTAATTAAATTACTATTTCTGTTTGTGTAATATTTGTGTTATGAAAAGTCGTGTAACTTTGTGAAATTTTATAATAAGATAGGTAACAACAGAAAGACAAAATTAGTTTCTCAATCATTGTATATTTGTGACCTTAGACATTTCATTTGTCCCAGATAAAACGACACAATGCCTAAACGTTTAGGATTTCGCTTAGTCTTTGATGTAATATTTTCTGGGAGTCTGTTTAGCTTATAATGCAATTTTTATATAACTAATGCAGGATATATCATGGTTTTTAAAACAAAAATATTCATAGTGAAACAAAAATACTAACTTGCACACTAAATTGTTCAATAATACTACTTATTTTTGTGTGTGGCCCAAAAAACTAGGTTGTTATATCAGTGAACACAAATTGTGCGAGCCGAGCGAGCGCAGCAAGCGTGCCTCGGCAGCGTGCGACGAAACTCCAGAAAGCAAATTAATGATATTATATATGGCCGTTGTTAAAACTACGTTTAGTAGGTGATAGAGATGGTAAATTAGGGTATGAATTTTGTTGTGAATCTAATAATTATTTTATTCAAATAACAGATAATCTCTTAGCAAAACAGTTCAGCATAAAGATAAATACCTACTAAGTTTGATGTATTTAGCGTGCATATTTAGTGTGTAATCCAGTATTGTTGGTGCTACTCCATATATTTTTTTCGAAAAAGGGATTTAATAGTTCTAGCATCAAATACTACCCATTAAAATTATACCCATATACCTTAAGCTTTTTCTTTGGTTGATCGCTATTACTTAATGTCTGAGAACTTGTGAGCCCGTTTAACTTTTGTTGCAATTTCTGTACTTCTGCGAGTTCACCTAGGTTATCATTCAATGTTTGTAAGGCTGCACCTCCACTTACACCTGCATTTAATTGCATTGGTGGCACATCCTGTTGCAAAGCTTCTATAGGAATTCTGAATTTAATCTTAGTTGCTCGGCGGACATGATTGTGAGGCGAAGCGAGTGAAACTGCAGACGCGACGACAAAAAGTAATACTGTAATAAATACACAATGCCTTAGTTATAAAAAATGTGTTAAAGGTTTATATTATGGACCCGACATAACGAAACTATGTTTTAATTTATGATAATGAGGATACGAGAAAAGCAGGACGCTGGCCTGATCGTACCTGATGACGTCTATTAATAGCAGAGACTTTGTGGCTGATACTTTGAATTTTTAATGGATCGACAAAATTTTGCGTATCAGCAGTGCTCATACAATGAGTCTCACACGCTGCGCATTTAGCTGTATTCATTGTACCATTATATGATCATAATATTATCTACAAATACTTACGTACACGGCTAACACCGCATGACATGTTTCTACTGCGAATAGACGAGAACTTGACCACAGTCTCAATCTAATTTAAAGTGACGATGCGGGATAAGATGGAATAGTGCTTGTCTGAAAATGGAAACCAGTAGGGAGTCGAGGCGCAGGACTACTGACTTTAGTATATAAATAACCTTTCGGTGTTCCGGCAGCACAGCTCTCGAAAGTCGAGAGTCCTAGCCAGTTCACCTTTTTCGACCAAATCGTTATTTTATACAATAGATCAAACTATATTGCCATCACCAATGTGATGATATATATCGGTTAGATAGATTTATATCGGTTGGAATCTACATGATTGCTATGCTCATATGATGGTTATGTAACTATGATCTAATCTGTGATTCCGCTGCAAATATTTATAGTTGCGATGTGCGTAATTTTAAATCGGTGATATCTTCTAAAGTGTTCATTTTAATTACATACTTTAATCTATATGTGGCCAAGTTAATTAGTTTTTTTTTTATAGAGGAGAAAATAGCCTTAGAACATTTATATTTTTTATGAAATATTTAAGATCTCAAAATAGACATTTATGTCATCGCAAACCTTTTTATAGGTTATTACTAAGGTTTACAAATTTTTCATAGAAACTTTACTTACAACTATTTCCGTTAAAGCAGCATTCCTACTACACGTGCGGACGATTCACGTGATCGAACGACGATTTCTTTTTCATGACGATTTTCTTGACGAATTAGGTTGCAAAATATGTCTCCATGAAAATAACCTCATATGCGTATTAAAACGTATTAATATGAATAGCCTATTTTATCCAACAAAACCATTCTAAATATTATCGAAAGAGTTTTTAAAATCAATTTAGTGGTTTATGAGATTATTTGTTAAAAACACACGAAAATCCATAGTAAAAGTAATAATTTTAGATCGCTTAAAAATGCTGCACTAATCATTTTCAGTACTAAATTTGAACTTTTAATATTTTTACTCATTGAACTATATAATTTTTACAATCGGATCAAATGGGAAGTATATCCTCTCAAACAAAACAGGATTTTTTAATTCGGTTCATAAATGACGGAGTTCTGAGGTAACAGATATAAAAATAAAACTGGCCAAGTTGACTTAAGACTCGCCCACCGAGGCTTCTGTACCAACCTCGCAGACTAGGTTATAAGACGAACTTAACTTTGTAGTTCGATCCATAGAAAATTTATTGCACTAACTACGCGTAGTAAGTTTGTTTTAGTAAATTAACTTTTTTTTAGTTATAACACTACGTATTTACGGTTTTCAGATTTATTTTTATTTAGATGCTTCAAAACCTTGCTCCATGACAAATTTTATCATTCTAGGACAACGGAAAGTACCCTAGATGTTTTGATTCCTTTTTAACCAACTTCAAAAAAAGGAGGAGGTTTCTCAATTCGACCGTATATTTTTTTTTTTTTTTTTTTTATGTTTGTTCGCGGATAACTTCGTCGTTTATGAACCGATTTCGATTATTCTTTTTTTGTTCGAAAGGAGATATCCCAAGTGTGGTACCGTGGTAATTTTATCGAGGTATGATAAGTATCTCCAGAGATATTGAGATAAACATCTCAAAATTGGTACTGAAAATGAATAGCGCGGCATTCAAGTCGGTTGTTTTTAGTTTTTAAACGATATTATTCAAATGGCAAAATATGCGAAAAAATACTACTTAAACGGTCATATACATCACGTTGACTTACAGGTTTAATTTTTTTACAGCCGAAATACACTGTAGACCCGAGTATTTGTTATAAGTTTCAACTTGATACCTCTACGGGTTCCTGAGATAATGGGTCTTGACAGACGGAACCCTTAAAATACTCAGAACTGAGAACCTCCACCTTTTATAGGGTTTCATACCTAAAAAGGAAAAAGAAACCTTGATAGGATCATTTTGTTGTCTGTCTGACTGTCCATCTTTCATCTGTCCGTCTGTCCGTCTGTCAAGACCCTTTATCTCCGGAACACGTGGGGGTATCAAGTTGAAACTTATAGTTAAGTTTGTCCTTTAACCTAGTTTAAGAAGTTGGAACGAAAGCCTCGGTGGACGATTCTAACTCGACTTGGCCGGTTATATTTGTAATCGGTAAAAATACAATATAATTTTCTCTTTATAATATCAGTGTAATGTTTACAACTATAAATGTGACTTGTCTTCTTGTTAACTCTTTTAAAATAAACTAATCTACATACCTTAGAAATGTTTGTCGTGTAAGAAATATAAACTTCCCATGTGTTCTTGGATAATAAGGTGACTTTTTTTTTGACTACGTGACTTACCTATAAACTTCATAATGTCGAAGTAATAAGATTGTTGATGTATAGAAAACACTGTAAAAATTAATTAACATTACTTAATATTCACAAAATTCTAATTGGATAATTTGAGATCGTTTAAAAAACTAATATAACGGACACAAAAGAACCTCTCATTTTTGAAGTCGGTTACAATAGGTTTTGTCACTGACTCTTAGGGTCAGTTTACACCGCAACGCGACGCGACAGTCGCAACGCGACGCGACGCGACGTGACCATGCTTGTGGTATCGCACGGCGCAGCTGCAAGCTGCGCGGCGCAGCAAAACGCGCGATGCCACCAAATCATCTCAATAAAATCTGTATATTATTGTGTAGTACATAAAGTTCTATTTTGTATAATTATCTTAAAAAGTGCGCGCCGCGTCGCGGTCTGATCTGACCATTACGCTAATCATAACGTATGATGGTATTAATATCACGCGAAGGAAACGCGTAGATATAACATACCTAGTAAATAAAATAACTTACAACTCTCAGACCAGGTATGACCTGTTAAGACTCCGTTCGTAATAATTTCATTCGTTGAGATTTTGCTGCGCTTTATAAAGGAATGAGAAACCAAAAGTTCATTAAAATAATTCGTGTTAAATTACGATACCGATTAATTTTCTAATTACCTTATTATGTTACTGAAATGATGTTGTTTCTATTACAGGCACTGCGTACACATATAATTACCATGCTAAATGGATGATGTCCGGAATATATACAGACTTTATGCAAAGAAAGGTTTTAGAAACCTACACTTTGAACTGCGATTTGAGGCGAACGTAGAGCGAATTGGTACAGATTTTTTTTTTCATTGCACATTTAGCATGCATTCGACCATCATGTCACCCGAAGGAAAGTTACGAAGTGATCAAGGATAGCATGCTCACCTAGAAGATACCTGTTCACTTTTCACTGGAAAACAGCCCATTTATAGCTACTCGGAAAAAAGTCTGCCGACAATTCCTAGCGTGCTTTTGCAGTTTGAATAATGAACGTCGAGCTAAAACGTTTAGTTTGTAAAGTTGGCTAGCGTTTGAACAATATCTTGCCTGATGGTAAGCGATGATGTTTTCGAAGATGGTAAACACGCCAGGGTTAGAATACTCTGACTCCGAAGGACTGTGTGCTGCCGGAAATCCGTAACATTTATTTACTTGATAAGTGATGAAAATAAAGTTTCACACTGTATGATTTTCTACTTACAACAGCTTACAACGGACTCAATAAAGAAACATTTCCATACTTATGAATTTTAATCAAGTCTGTTATACCTACATGGATTTTTAAATCTTTATACTGGATTAGACGATTGGTTCAAAAGCTATTTGAAAGACAGATACCAATGCACAGAAGTGGTAATGATAGATAAAAAACTAAGGAAAACAGTATATTCCTCAGATTATTCATTAAACAAATATGGCGTCCCCCAGGGAAGTATACTGGGTCCGATTTTATTTTTATTATACATAAATGATTTACCGAGATGTATACCACATAAATCCATCCTCTTTGCGGACGACACAACTGTTTTAGTTCAATGTAAAGATAACGAAACATTCAACAATGACAGAAATAATTCTATTCAAAGTGTTGTAAATTGGCTCGAGATTAACAACCTAAAAGTCAATATTAACAAGACCAAAATGGTTCAGTTTTTAACTACTCATGGAAATCCTTTACCATTAAAAGTGGTTCATAATGTTGAACAAATAAAGTGTACCTCAACAACAACATTTTTAGGCGTAGAAATTGACAATACATTAAGGTGGAAAAATCATGTTGACTTAGTATGTTCGAAGTTAAATAGATTTGTGTTTGCCCTAAGCAGAACCTCACAAACTGTTTCACTTCAAGCGGCAGTTCAGGCATATCACGGGTATGTTGCGTCCGTGTTACAATATGGTTTTTTGCTATGGGGTTGCTCCACAGATGCCAGTAGTGTTTATAACACAAAAAAAGTGTGTGCGTGCGATATGTAGAGCGCACTACCTCGACTCCTGTCGACCATTGTTCAAAAGGTATGACTTGCTTACGTTGCCTTGTCTCTACATAAAACAAATTGCAATATTTGTAAAGCTCAATCTCACATTATTTAGGTCTTTCAAAGAGCATAGACGTGAAAACGCCCATGTACGTAATACAACGAAGCATATTCTTTGTTTACCAGCCTACAAAGTCTCTTTCCAAAAAAATGCACATTACATGGCAGTTAATGTATATAATCATTTGCCTGATAGTATTAAAGAATTACATATAAACTTATTTAAAATAAAAATACGTAACTGGCTTGTAGATAAATGTTTTTATTCGATGAATGAATATTTTAGTGATAAAATAATGCGTAAATATAATAATGATAATGTAATTTTGTAGAAACTTATTGACATATAAACTTAATTTGACATTTAAATTAATTTTGACATAAAACCATCAGTTAATTATAAACAAAATATGTTTTGGGCAATCGTTGTTTTAATCGATATATGTAATGTTTATGTGATAAGTACTTTAACTTTGATAAATGATATTGTGTGATGCTAAATATTTGCATGCCGAATAGGTAAAAATATGTAATAGAACTGAAAATTATCATTTACTTATAAGATCTTTTTGTACCATATTTTATTGCAAATAAATGAAATTATGATAATGATAGAATCATATAATATAGTTAGTGACATCAACTAATGAATTGACTGTAAATCTTTGTATACAGGGTTATTGGTAATTCGACGCATTCCCGGCAAGAGCAAATAGAGGGGCGCCAAGAGTCGCCCCAATGTATGGCCGAAAATTAATAGGGTACGAGATATTTGGATATTAGATTTTTTTGGCAAAATACCCAATTTTAGCGGTATTTAACAAAATTAAAAAAAATGATGAATGAATACTATTAAATATATTTTTATTCGTAGGAAACTTTGTGATAAAGCTTAAGAAGTAATAAAATATCCAAAACTACTAAAGGTCGGCTTACACCGCGACGCAACGTGACGCAAAGTGGCGCGCACTTATTAGGAGAGTGATACAAAAAAGAACTTTATTTACTGTACAAAAAGAAACACATTTCATTGAGTTAGTTCGGCGGCTTCAAGCTGCGCCGCGCGGCGCAGTGGAAAGAAACAATTGAACTTTATTAACTACAAAATAAGATACTCATTGTATTGAGACAATTTGGTGGCGTCACGCGTGTTGCTACGCCGCGTGGCGTCGGGCTGCGCCGCGCGGCTTCTGGTTGCGCTGCGCGGCGTCGCTCTGCATCGCGCGGAGTAGCGGGAAGTCGCGTGATAAACAATTAAACTTTATTAACTTCACAATAAGATACACATTCCATTGCGATAATTTGGCCGCGCGGCTTCTCACTGCGCCGCGCAACACCAGAAGCATCGACACGTTGTGTATCGTCGCGTCGCCGTTTGAACTGGCCCTTGGAGTCAGTTCACACCATGACGCGACGCGACGAGACGCGACGGTTTGAGCTGACCCTAAGGATAAACTCATGGTATAGAATAGGATATACCGTACCTTTATACTGCAGGCCAAGCCGAAAATTTAAAAAGAAATATAATTCAATGTTTCATTAAAAAATCATTAACGCTTACTGAATGCCTGATGTAGGTAAAATGTCTTCTGCACTTTATTTCAAAAATTGATTCTCATTCTGATTTTTCTCGTTATTTCAAAAATACTATATTAATTAAATTAATTGCACAATTATACAAATTTTAATAAACACAATTATAATATTTGTGTTATGAAGAGTCGTGTAACTTTTTGAAATTTAATCACAAGATAGGTAACAACAGAAAGACAAAATTAGTTTCTCAATAATTGTATTTTGTGACCTTAGACATTTCATTCGTCCCAGATAAAACGACACAATGCTTCAACGTTTAGGATTTCGCTTAGTTTTTGATGTAATATTTTAAATATTATCTAGATGATCTGAGAGTCTGTTTAGCTTTTAATGCAATTTCTATATAAATGATGCAGGATATATCATGGTTTTTAAAACAAAAATATTCATAGTGTCACAAAAATACTAACTTGCACACTAAATTATTCAATAATACTACTTATTTTTGTGTGTGGCCCAAAAAACTAGGTTGTTATATCAGTGAACACAATTTGCGCGAGCCCAGCGAGCGAAGCAAGCGTGCCGCGACAGCGGGCGACAAAACTCCAGAAAGCAAATTAATGATATTATGTATGGCCGTTGTTAAAATGTTTAATAGGTGATAGAGATGGTAAATTAGAGTATACATTTTGTTGTGAATCTAATAATTATCTTTTTCAAATAACAGATACTTACTTAGCAATAAAGCATAATTCATTAAACATAAATGCTAATTTTGATGTACTTAGCGTGCATATTTAGTGTGTAATCCAGTATTGTTGGTGCTGCTCCCATTTATTTTTTTCGAAAAAGGGATTTAATCGTTCTAGCATCAAATACTACCCATTATAATGTAAGCCCCATAAGTTAAGCTTTTCCTTTGGTTGAACGCCATCACTTAATGTCTTTAATGTCTGAGAACTTGTGAGCCCGTTTAACTTTTGTTGCAATTTCTGTACTTCTGCGAGTTCACCTAGGTTATCATTCAATGTTTGTAAGGCTGCACCTCCACTTACACCTGCATTTAATTGCATTGGTGGCACATCCTGTTGCAAAGCTTCTATAGGAATTCTGAATTTAATCTTAGTTGCTCGGCGGACATGATTGTGAGGCGAAGCGAGTGAAACTGCTGACGCGACGACGAAAAGTAATACTGTAATAAATACATAATGCTTTAGTTATAGAAAATGTGTTAAAGGTTATATTATGGACCCGACATTACGGAACTATGTTTTTCTTATGATACAGGAAAAGCAGGACGCTGGCCTGATCGTACCTGATGACGTCTATTTATAGCAGAGACTATGTGGCTGATGCTTTGAATGTTCAATGGATCGACAAAATTTTGCGTATCAGTATTGCTATTCTGTAAGCTATCTCGAAAGCGGAATCCGCGGTGAGATTTGAATTTCGTACTATGAAATTCAACCGTAACACGATCGTAATACGGTTGAATTTCATAATATGAAATTCAATTTTTCACCGCAGATTCCGCTTCCGAGATAGCTTACAGAAATACAATTGTATAATGAATACAGCAAAATGCGCGGCGAGTGAGACTCATTGTATGAGCACTGCTGTAGGGCTATGATCATGATTTTATCTACAAATACTTATGAACACGGCTAACACCTCACGACATGTTTCTACTGCGAATAGACTAGAACTTGACCACCGTCTCAATCTAATTTATAGTGACGATGCAGGATAGGATGGAATAGTATTTGTCTGGAAATGGAAACCAGTAGGGAGTCGAGACGCAGGACTACTGACTTAAGTATATACATAACCTTTCGGTGTTCCGGCAGCACAGCTCTCTAGAGTCGAGAGTCCTAGCGAGTTTATCTTTCTCGACCACATCATTATTTTATACAATAGATCAAACTATATTGCCATCACATTGATTTATATCGGTTGGAATCTACATGATTGCTATGCTCATATGATTTTCATGTAACTATGATCTAATCTGTGATTCCGCTGCAAATATTTATAGTCGCGATGTACGTAATTTTAAATCTGTGAAATCTTCTAAAGTGTTCATTTTAATTATATACTTTTATGTATATTTGGCCAAGTTAATTGGTTTTTTTTTTATATATAGGAGAAAATAGCCTTAGAAAAGTCATATTTTTGTGAAATATTTAAGATCTCAAAATAGACATTTATGTCATCCCAAATCTTTTTATAGGTCTTATTAAGCTTTACAACAATTTCACAGAAACTTTACTTACAACTATTTCTGTTAAAGCAGCATTCCTACTACACGTGCTTTCACGACCATTTTTTGACGAATTAGGTTGCAAAATATGTCTGTATGTGGATTATGAGATTATTTGTTAAAAACACACAAAAATCCACGTAAAAGTAATAATTTTAGATCGATTAAAAAATGCCGCGCTAATCATTTTCAGTACTAAATTTGAACTTTTAAGTTTTTTTCTCTTCAAACTTTATACTTTTTACAATCGGATCAAACGAGAAGTATATCCACTCAAACAAAACAGGATTTTTTTAATTCGGTTCATAAATTCGGCCGGAGTTCTGAGGTAACAGATATAACCATAAAACTGGCCAAGTTGACTTAGGACTCGCCCACCGAAGCTTCCGTTCAAACTTCGCTGACTAGGTTATAAGACAAACTTAACTTTGTAGTTCGGTCCATAGAAATATTTATTGCACCAACTACACGTAGTAAGTTTGCTATAGTAAATTAACTTTTTTTTATTTATTACACTGCATATTTACGGTTTTCAGATTTATTCCTATAAGTGCTTTAAGACGTTGCTTCATGCCAAATTTTATAATTCTAAGACAACGGAAAGTACCCTAGAGGTTTTGATTCCCTTGATTTGAAATGGCAAAATATGCGAAAAAATACTACTTAAACGGTCATATCTTTATATCACGTTGACTTACAGGTTTGATTTTTTTTACAGCCGAAACATACCGTAGACTTGAGTATTTGTCATAAGTTTCAACTTGATACCCCCACGGGTTCCTGAGATAAAGGGTCTTGACAGACGGACCCCTTAGAGTACGGAACCCTTAAAATACAGTCATACTGAGAACCTACATCTTTTTTAGGGTTCTGTACCTTAATACGAAAAATTACGGATTACTTTTCTGTCTGTCTGACTGTCCGTCTGTCCGTCTGTCCGTCTGACCGTCTGTCCGTCTGTCCGTCTGTCCGTCTGTCCGTCTGTCCGTCTGTCCGTCCGTCCGTCTGTCCGTCTGTCCGTCTGTCCGTCTGTCCGTCTGTCCGTCTGTCCGTCTGTCCGTCTGTCCGTCTGTCCGTCTGTCCGTCTGTCCGTCTGTCCGTCTGTCCGTCTGTCCGTCTGTCCGTCTGTCCGTCTGTCCGTCTGTCCGTCTGTCCGTCTGTCCGTCTGTCCGTCTGTCCGTCTGTCCGTCTGTCCGTCTGTCCGTCTGTCCGTCTGTCCGTCTGTCCGTCTGTCCGTCTGTCCGTCTGTCCGTCTGTCCGTCTGTCCGTCTGTCCGTCTGTCCGTCTGTCCGTCTGTCCGTCTGTCCGTCTGTCCGTCTGTCCGTCTGTCCGTCTGTCCGTCTGTCCGTCTGTCCGTCTGTCCGTCTGTCCGTCTGTCCGTCTGTCCGTCTGTCCGTCTGTCCGTCTGTCCGTCTGTCCGTCTGTCCGTCTGTCCGTCTGTCCGTCTGTCCGTCTGTCCGTCTGTCCGTCTGTCCGTCTGTCCGTCTGTCCGTCTGTCCGTCTGTCCGTCTGTCGACAGATCAAACAGTTGTTCGACAGATCAAAAGAGCTTGGCTGCGCTATCAGGAGACCGGTTCCGTCAAGAGAAGGCCTAGTTCTGGCAGAAAGGCATGTACCGAACCACGGGATGATCGTTTTCTGGGGAGTCAAGCGTTGAGAAATCGCAAATCTTCTTATGTGGACCTCAAGAACAGCCTCGAAGAAGTGTGCAAATTAGTCTATGGACGGTCAGGAGGAGGCTTCTCGCTGCTAATATACGCAGTCATCGCCCGGCTCGCGGCCATAAACTACTCCGTGAACATCGAGTTGCCAGGCTTAGCTTCGCCCGAAATTGTGTGTCATGGACTCATGAAGACTGGGATAGGGTATTGTTCTTCGATGAAACAAGGATATCTCTGCATGGTGAAGACTGACGACGGCGAGTGCTACGAAGACGTCGCTTTGCAGTGGCATGTTTTTAAGAAATCCCACCTTATGGAGGGGGCTGTTATGTTTTGGGCAGGAATAAATTCTTTGGATCGTACGGAGTTAGTCTTCATCGAAAATGGTACACTGACAGGACTCCGATACATAACGGAAGTTCTAATTCCTCATGCACAACCTGCATTTACCACTCTTGGCGAAAACTCATTTTTAGGGTTCCGTACTCAAAAACGGGACCCTATTACTAAGACTCCGCTGTCCGTCTGTGTATCTGTCTGTCTGTCTGTCTGTCTGTCCGTCCGTCACCAGGCTGTATCTCATGAACCGTGATAGCTAGACAGTTGAAATTTTCACAGATGATGTATTTCTGTTGCCGCTATAACAACAAATACTAAAAACAGAATAAAGTTAAAAACTATACAAGAAACGTGTTTTTTTTTCGGTATTTCACGCCATCTATGAACGCTTAGTTAGGTAAACGTCCCATAGATGGCGTTATATTGAAATGTTTATAAATTATTATTTTTTTGCTGGCGAAAAATGAAAGTGGTATTTTTTGCTCGATCTTATACAATACTGTAGTGTGGTACGGAACCCTAAGAATGCGCGCCCGACTTGCACTTGGCCAGTTTATTTATGGACGACAACGCTCGCGCCCACCGGTCTGGCGATGTGGAAGCGTATATGCTAGAGGCCGGAATTCGTCGTTCGGACTGGCCAGCTAGAAGCCCCGATCTCAATCCCATAGAGCATGTCTAGGACGTTCTGAAACGACGAGTGAGATCAGTGCAGCCGGCTCCGCAGACCATCAGAGAGCTAAAGAATGTGATTGCTGCGGAATGGAAACGTATTCCCCAAGAAACCATAATAGATATACTCTCTAGTATGCCCAGACGAATGCAAGCTGTGATTTCAGCAAGAGGGGGTCACACTCAATACTAAACTTTTATCTGTTTTTATTGTATTCAAGAAAAACAAAGATATTAACGTGTTTCATTTTTATTTAGCGAGGAGGTACACTACTAGTGATTTGAGCTTTTTGAGTGAATGCCCGTTTTTTTTGCAAAAGAGTGTATATACCCCCCACGTGCCCTTGGATAATAAGGTGACTTATTTTTTGACTACGTGACTTACCTATAAACTTCATGATGTCGAAGTAATAAGATTGTTGATGTGTAGAAAACACTGTAAAAATTAATAACATTACTTAATATTCACAAAATTCTAATTGGATAATTTGAGATTGTTTAAAGAACTAATATAACGGACACAAAAAAACCTCTCTTTTTTGAAGTCGGTTACCATAGATTTTGTCACTGACTCTTAGGGTCAGTTTACACTGCAACGCGACGCAACGCGACGTGACCATGCTTGTTGTTTCGCACGGCGCAGCCCCAAGCCGCAAGGCACAACAAAACGCGCGATGCCATCAAATTATCTCAATGAAATCTGGATATTATTGTGTAGTACATAAAGTTCTATTTCGTATAATTATCTTAAAAAGTGCGCGCCGCGTCGCGGTCTGATCTGACCCTTACGCTAATCATAACGTATGATGGTATTAATATCACGCGAAGGAAACGCGTAGATATAACATACCTAGTAAATAAAATAACTTACAACTCTCAGACCAGGTATGACCTGTTAAGACTCCGTTCGTAATAATGTCATTCGTTGAGATTTTGCTGCGCTTTATAAAGGAATGTGAAACCAGAAGTAATTTAAATAATTTGTGTTAACTTACGACATCGATTAATTTTCTAATTACCTTATTATGTTACTGAAATTATATGGTTTCTATTACAGGTACTATGTACACATATAAGTTACATCTTAAATCGATGACGGGCGGAATATTTTATAGACTTTATGCAAAGAAAGGTTTTAGGAACCTTAACTTTGAACAGCTATTTGTGGCGAATGTAGAGCGAATTGGTACAGTATTTTATTTTTCTTGCACAAATAGCATTCATTCGACCATCGTCTCACCCAAAGGAACGAAGTGATCAACGGGTAGCATGCTCACCTAGAAGAAACCTGTTCACTTTTGCCTCGAAAACAGTCCATTTATAGCTACTCGGAAAAAAGTCTGCCGACAATTCCTAGCATGCTTTTGCAGTTTGAATATTGAACGTCGAGCTAAAACGTTTAGTTTGTAAAGTTGGCTAGCGTTTGAACAATATCTTGCCTGATGGTAAGTGATGATGTGGTCGAAGATTGTAAAGACGCCTAGGCCTAGAATACTCTGACTCCCAAGGACTGTTTGCTGCCGGAACACCGTAACATTTATTTACTCGGTAAGTGGTGAAAATGAAATTTTTGATGACTTTTGCATGTGTACATGCATAATAAGTCTTATTGTCCTATATTTAAAAAAAAACTGAAACAGCCTTAAGGTTTAGGCATAAGAAACAACATTAACCGGTGATTGACTTCCGGAATTTAAAATTGGTGGTTAAACGTCATACAATTTGTAAAGAAAACAAATCAATCAGCGAAAATTCTATTCGTTTTTTTGAAGACGTCAATGGAGACAATGAATTGGCCGCAGCAGTAGTACTATGAGGCGCACTATCACGGAATAAATAATAGCACTATTTACGGTAAAGGATTAAAATGTTCACACACTGATGCCACGCTGTAACACAGAATTAGTTTAACATCGACACTTGAAGACATTTACACCAAAATAGGAATTATCGCAGATATTATCTGCAAACTCTAACTACGATTATTTTTGTAGCAAGCAAAAAAACATTTATCTTAACGTAGTATACAACAAAGTTGCTTCTCGTCGTCTGTACGCTTAGGAATTTCAATCTATGCATCAGATTTTATGGTGGTTTCAATCAAAATATAGAGTGTTTCAAAAGGAAGGCTTATAACAGGATTAAACGTGGGGAAAGCCGCGGGGCGTAGCTGGTTGAGTATAAAACAAATAATCGAAGAATACTAATTTAAATTACAGGCGATCGATACTTGCATATGTAAATACAACCCTATTTATAATCGTTTTACTCACCCACACTGTATGATTTTCTACTTACAACAGCTTACAACTGACTCTGAACTTATGAATTTTATTCGAGTCTGATATACCTACATGAATTTTTAAATCTTTATACTGGATTAGAATCATCTAATATAGTTAGTGACTTCAACTAATAAATTGACTGTATTATCTTTGTATGCAGGGTTATTGGTAATTCGACGTATTCCCGGCAAGAGCAGATAGGAGGGCTAAAATGCGACATATTTAGTCCCCCCAGTGCATGGCCGAAAATTAATAGTTTACGAGATATTTGAAAATTGGTATTTTTTGGAAAAATACTAATAATAATAATAATTGTGATAAAGCTTAGGAAGTAATAAAATATCCAATAATCAAGATAGTTTAAAAACTAAAACAACCGACTTCAATGCCCCGTGAGTCAATTTCAGTAGCAAGTTTGAGACGTTTATCGTCATATCTCTGGATATACTTATCAAATCTCTATGAAATTATAATGGGATCACCTCGAAAACGTACCCTACCGATTACAAAAAGAATCATTCGAATCAGTTCAGAACTGACTGAGTAATCGCGTTACATACACATAAAAATAACAGACGAATTGAGAACCTCCTCCTTTTTTGTGAAGTCGGTTAAAAATACTTAGAATGTAATAACTATGACTTATTACATTTTTTAATCTGCTGGTTTTAGAGACGTCACATTAAGAGGGTGTGTTCTTTGTAAATTGCAGCTATCCACTAAGAAAGGATTTTTCGATATTCCACCCCTAAGTGAATAAAATGATAAGTTGAATTTTCTGTGAAACTTTTTATTCTCTGAGTTGATGGACTTAAAATTTTGTACACGTACTCTTCAATTAAAATTATGAGATAAATGTGTCACAGTTTTCCAAAATTATCCCTAACGCGTTAGTCTAGCTGATTAGCTGACAGATATATTAACGTGCAACATAATCCGCTGGTATTAAAGACATAACATTTAGAGGGGTGTTATTTGAGAAGTGCAGCTATTCACTTAGAAAGTGTTTTTCAGAATTCCACCTCTACGTGGGTGACATGATAAGTTTAATTTCCTGTAAAACATTTTATTCTGTGGATAATTAAAATTAAGAGACAAGTGTTTCACAGTTTTTCCAAAACCATCCCTTACGCGTTTGTCTAACTAATTAACTGACTTATATATCAACGTGCAGCTTAATCTGCTGGTCTTATGCCCGTTTTCACCGACAACCCCTAAGTTTAAGGGATCCCCTAAGTATGGTTAGGGGGCCGTTAAGGGATGGTTTCTGTTTCACCAACAGTTAGGGGTCACTTGAATGCTAAAAGGTCCCCTAAATTCAGGTAGTCGAAATTTGGACCCTTAGAAATATATATAATATTTAGTGGGTGTGTTCTTCCTTAAGTGCAGCTATCCACTAAGGAAGGGTTTTACGATATTCCACCCCTGTGAGGGTGTAATAAAAGCTTATATTTTCTGTGAAAAACTTTTTATTCTCTGAGTCGATTGCTTCGGAAAGAGGTATACATATTCTGTAATTAAAATTATGATACTCTTTTTACAAAATCATCTTTTTAGCGTGCCCCAACCGAACAAAACGGTAATGTCATGATACGCCAAAAACCTATTGTCCTGCGATCTACGGGCGCGATCTCAGTACTTTTCAATTGTTTTCTGATCGCGTTTGGTGTGAACCAGTCGGTATAAATACTACTGCGCTATCTGATCGCCGCCTAGATCGCGCACGCAGGACGCCGCGGTGTGTCCGTACCTTAATAAAGCATTTGTATAGGAGAACTTTTTACAAACTAAATTTTTAGAGTTCCGTACCTCTAAAGGAATAATAAAACTGACCAAGTGCAAGTCGGACACGCACTCGTAGGGTTCCGTAATACAAAAAAAGTATTTTCTAACTTTAATTTTAGCCACCAAAAAATTAACTTTGTTTTTCATAGTTTGTATGGAAAACAAAGTTATATATGTGGTCGCTAAAACTCAAAAACTACTGACTGTAACTCGTCAACCAAACCAATTTTCGTTAAAAGTTTTTATTGAGATCTACAGCATATATTTTTTTAAGTCACCATTTTTACCACTTTAGACGTGTCTACCTTTTAAATGATTGACTTTGAGAAAAAATGGTTTTAAGACCCGTTGGGTACATTGGACATTCAATAATATAATTATATTTTTATTTTTTATTTTACAAAAGACATTTATAATTTGATGCATACGAGCCAAATTATATCAATTATTTAATAAAATATTTTGTCAAAATATAATTTTAATAATGATAAAAATATATTAATAATAAATTCGAGAATAGATGTCTAAAATCATTTTAATCAAAATTAGTATCAGTACCCTTGTCACGATGCATAAATTCTTTAATGTCATAGAAACTTTTAGATATTAGCCACCACTTGAGTTTTGTCTTAAATCTATTTACAGAAGTAATGTCCGAAGAAGAAGTAATTTCCGATGGGGGTGATGCCAATCTGGTCAAGTTTATTGCCGCTAAGACCCAAATGTGTCTTTTCTCCGCCAAAGGGTGACCATTCTACCTGACTCTTACTTTTATAGATGTATCTGTACCGATAACTGACCACCTTGAGCTTCTTGGCATCTCGTTAACACCCACACTGAAATATTAGGTTTCTCTAAGTATTACACACTTTATATTTTTTGTAAATTGTTAAACACACTCCAAAATGTCATCGTACTGACGGGACTCGAACCCGCACCCCCCAGATAACACGTCCAGGTGCTTTGCCAATTAAGCCACGGTTCGATCCATCGATACGACGAAATTTGTGGATGGCATTTTTTGCATTTTGGATTGTGTTTAACAATTTACAAAAGTTAAGAGTGTAACACTTGAAGAAACATAATGTTTGATTCACGCAGTGCAAACATCTCTCGTCGGATTTTAAAACTCTAATGATTTCTTTTGAATGGTTAACTTCCAAAATAAGTAGTCATAGATGGCGCCACTAATGCATAATTGGGTTAAAAATATGCAATCCACTAATTTCGTCGTATCGATGGACCGAACCGTGCCTTAATTGGCAGAGGACCTGGACGTGATATCTGGGAGGTTCGGGTTCGAGTCCCGTCGGTACGATGACATTTTGGATTGTGTATAACAATTTACCCACACTCAACTTTGAATCTATACTTTCGTTTCTTTACTCATGTGTCTATACTGAGAAGGTACAAGGCCTAACTAGCTTAAAAAATGCTCGGTATTTTTGCGTAGTTGAGACGAGAAAAAGCAATTTATGTATATTTCAACTAAAACATAAATGTAAATAAAACCGGCCAAGGGCGTGTTGGGCCACGCACAGTGTAGGGTTCCGTAGTAGCCTGTTATTCAATGCAAGTCTTTACCCGTTATAAACAAGCAACTAGGTACTCCGTCTTTAAATTGTCACTTTAAAGGATTTATTATAAGGATTTTGTATTTGGTACAAAATTATCCAACACCCAAGTTCAATACTATTTACGTAGTATTATTATCTTTTGTATGCTATTACTGCTAAAGTAATAAAGTTATCTTGACGGCTATAATTTTCCTTTAATTATCACGATTTTTTCCAGATTTTTCAAGCCAGCAGTTTAGCTTTTAGAGGGGGGGGAAGGACACCCTACTGGAACAAAAATTTGCACTTTAAAGTTTAATATTTCGTAAATGGAGCATTCAATCGAAAAATGGTAGTAGCAATCCTGGAGTCATTTTAAAAGACCTATTCAACGATACCTCACACGATGGGATAGACGATGAAAAAAAAATTCATCCCCACTTCTCATATAGGGGAGCTACCCTAAAAATAAATATTTTTCAAAATTTTATTTTAGCACTTTGTCGGCGCCATTTATTTACATACCCCCACAAAATTACAGCTTTCTAGTATTAACGGTCCCTTAGCGAAACCTCGGACAGACAGACAGACAGACGGCAGACGGACATGACGAAACTATAAGGGTTCCTTGTCAGGACTACGGAACCCTAAAAAGTATTATTTGCGATTATTAACATTAATTGCCGCCATATGGCCCACATAGTCTGAATCACTCTACTACGTTATAAGAGTTGGCACTTCCTTACATTGTTATAATACCCGAATTATAAAAGCACTGTGTAGCCAACCTAACAACGAAAAGTATTATTTATGTAGTAACTATTATATAACCTGTGGTATTATGCTTATAATTTTTTTTTTTGCAGTGTTGGTTGGTACAAAGTACGTTCATAATTCTGAGTTATTTATGTATGCAGTGTCGCGGGCGGGACTGATATAGCCGCCATCTTCGCCAAACGTCATGTCATGTCAAAAAATATTGGGTATGCTCAAAAACTTTGCACATTAACAAGATTTTGCCTGGTAGAACATTCCTGTGAAGACAAATTAATTCTTCTCTCTAATTAAACCTTTGTTTCTATCTCGCTCACAGTTACCGTAAGAATATATGTCAATATTACTTAAATTCAAAAAATTAAAACCACCCCCGACTTATTTGGATATGTAATCCGAGTTTATAATCAAAGCATATGTATAACTTTGTACATTGAGACCATTCCAAGGAGATGTCTCAGAATTAGATCAAGCTTACCATATTTTTGCAATATCATTGAAGTAACAATATACTGTGACAGCGCCATTTTGATTTTTTACGTCCGCGGTCAAAGTACTACGAGCTTACGAAAGTTGCTATCGTAGTTTTTTTAACCAAAAAAGAGCTGATAATATTTAAACGGCTGAACAGATTTTCATAAAATAAAGTTAAGAACACTCTCGACGAAGACATCTATCAAACAAAACAAACTAAATCAAAATCGGTTCATCCGTTTGGGCGCTACGAAGCCACGATGACAGACACACAGATACACACGTCAAACTTATAACACTCCTTCGTTTTGCGTCGAGGATTAAAAACCAAAATCAACGTGAAGAAAGATGTAAAAACATTAGGTCATATTTTTTAGTTTTCAAAAGTATATGCAATAGAAACCTCCATTGTGTATAATCTTCTTGGGACTCTTCTTCTAAAACCAGTACATTCTCCTATGTTTGAGATATTTATCTCAATATCTCTGAAGATACTAATCAGATCTCGATAAAATTAAAATGGGACCACGTCGGAAACGTACCCTACTTATTAAAAAAAAAATCATTTGAATCCGTTCACAATTGACGGAGTAATCGCGTAACATACACACACACACAAAAAAAAAACATACGGACGAATGGAGAACCTCTTCCTTTTTTGTGAAGTCGGTAAAAAAAATAAAACCGACTTCATAACCACAAACAGGCACTCAAAAGCGAAAAATAAATTACTTAATATAATTATTATAAGCGCTACCCAATTATCTATTTGAAGTCGGTGCCAGCCAAGTCTAATAGGTTGTAGATAGATACTACCTACATGTATCTACCTACTTACTTCTACTAACTACTACATACATAGATATCTATCTACTATCCAATAGACTTGGCTGGCACCGACTTCAAATAGATAAGTGGGTAGCGCTTACAATAATTATATTAAGTAATTTACTTTTCGCTTTTGAGTGCCTGTTTTTGGTTATGAAGTCGGTTTTATTTGTTTTGAATAATAATTTATTTTCAAATCATAAAGGTGTTTCAGGATCGTAACATTTGGAAAGAAGTAGTCTCCCTCATGTATGAATAGATGAACAAAATCTGAATTTAAAAATATTTTAGACCTAGTCAAAGACACCTAGATCTCATTCTTAAAGTAAATCTTTCAATTAAAATAACCCGCACAAATAATAAGGCGTATAAAAAAACTGTTTTGTAGCTTCTGTTACCTTTTTCCTTCCGTACATATAAGAAGGTAATAAATACACAGGAATCCCCGGTGAACAAATAACCCGATTTAATCTCTTTATAAAATATATATGAAATCGTATTCAATGTAACTTTTTTAGCGCAGATGTTTATTTTACCTTCGTATTACAGATTCTTTCAATTGAAGTAAGAAAATTGAATTGCAAATGTCTCTTTACCGTTATTCCGCATTTTTGTAGTATTTGTTTGGTTGTAAAGACTAATAAGACTGTGTAAAACAAAAGCTTATGTTGATGAAAATACACCACGATTGAAAAAGACAAACATTTAATGATTAATACACGTTGTTTTTTGGATCGAGAAAAAGCACTTGAAGATTTACAGGTAAAATGTTTATACATCAAGATCGTTGGTTTTCTTACGTACCTAATCCACTCTTTTTTTTAATATATGCAAAAACCTAATCTTACTTACGTATATGAACATGTAAGAGAATACGTACACAATCTTCTTTGGAAATCATACTTTTTAAACATTTCATGATTTTTAATTTTTCAAATTAAAAACATAACGCATATTTCGTCCATTAACGATTCATATAATAATCAATGAGTTTAGCTCTACTGATACAAATATTGAAACAAAATTTTCTATTACGTTTTATACAATAACCTACTTAATAATTCCCATAAATAGTATCAGATAGAAAACTCATTAATATTATAAGGAGTTCATTCGCTATCATAGGCTATAGATATGCTCTCACAAAACTTACTAACAAAATCAATACAGAAAATTATTGAAACGCGAGATCACAACCCCTGAAACAAATACTTCAAATTTTCTCCTGAAAAAATAAAATTTCCATACAGAGAAGTAAATGTGGTCGCAGAGAAAACTAACAAGAGTTCCCTTATAGTCCCCTAGGGAATAATAACCGGCCAAGTGCGTGTCGGGCCACGCACAGTGTAGGGTTCCGTAGTAGCCCGTTATTCAATGCAAGTCTTTACCCGTTATAAACAAGCAACTAGGTACTTCGCCTTTGTCACTTTAAAGGATTTATTCTAAGGATTTTGTATTTGGTACAAAATTATCCAACACCCAAGTTCAACAAGTATTACTGCTAAACTAATGAAGTTATCTTAACCGCTATAATTTTTCTGTAAAGTTCCTGAAATGCACTATTAATACGAATTTTTCCAGATTTTTCAAGCCCGCAGTTTAGCGTTTAGAGGGGGGGGAGAGACGCCCTACTGGAACAAAAATTTGAAATTTGCATTTTAAAGTTCAATATTTCGTAAATGGAGCATTCAATTGAAAAATAGTATTAGCAACCCTGAAGTCATTTTAAAAGACCTATTCAACGATACCCCACACGATGAGGTAGACGACAAAAAAAAAATTATCCCCACTTCTCATATAGGGGTGCTACCCGAAAAAAAAATATTTTTCAAAATTTTATTTCACCACTTTGTCGGCGTAATTTATATACATAACCCTAAAAACAGATTTCTAGTATTAACGGTCTCCTAGCAAAACCTCGGACAGACAGACAGACGGACATGACGAAACTATTAAGTCCTGAAAAGGAACCCCCTTTTCAGGACTACGGAACCCTAAAAAGGAGAGCCAAGTTCAATACAAAAATTATGCTTGGCTGTGGGCTTCGCCGCAAAAAAAAATGGAGATCTATATGAGTGCCAAGTTCTATGCAAAATCGAAATATGTATTTATAGGAACAAAATAACATTATGAACAAGTATTAAACTCTATTTCTTTGCTTTATTGGATACCTATAACAATTGCTGTTATTTAAAAAATGTGAGATCTTAAAGGAGTTAGATTTGACTTGGCCAGTTTTCATAACATTTTATAAAGTAATTAAACATTTTAATTGTGATAAAAACTGGCTAGATCTCCATTCTTTTTGCGGCGAAGCCCACAGCCAAGCATAATTTTTGTTTTGAACTTGGCTCTCCTTTTTAACCCTCATGTTTTTGGTGGGATATCATTACTTTTTGTAAAGAAAACTAGGCAGGTATTGAGATTTAATGTTTTTTCTTGCATTTCCGCTGCGTGGTCTGGCGCGAATGAGCGCCGCTAAGAGCATACTTTGGTTCGTTCGCATTTTAAGTCGTATAGCGCTTGTGAGCCGCGCGGGCATCGGGTGCGAGCGCCTCTAGTTGTACCTCGATTGCCCCCACGTACAAGTGCAAGGCGCGAGCGATTATGAAAACTATAGGAAATATGCCGGTGGAGGCGTTTTGTGGTTGTGGCCCGTGGCCCGTGTGCGGCGACACTTACGAACGCTGCAATTGAACGCTGCAATTGAAAATAGATAGAAGAATATTTTCTATTGAAGAGTTATACAACTTAATAAGACCTACAAAAAAGTCCGCGACAGCATATGTCTATCTCTTAAGGTTGACTCACAGTTACCATTTTAATCTTAAAATTTTTGCTAAAAAATATTACATAACTTCCAAGGCTATTTTCAAGTATATGGTATTAATCCTTATCCAAATAATTACGTTAATTAGCTTGGCCATATATTATAGATTAAAATTGTCGTTTACAGTATATAATTCCAATGAAAACTCTAAAAGATATCACGAATTTCACATACACGCATCGCAAAATTAATAAAATATTTGCAGTGAAACCACAGATTAGGTCATAGTTACTTCGAAAATATTATTATAAGCTTAGCTATGCTGTAGATCCCCACCGATCACAATCAATTTGAAGTCTATATAGTATAATAATATGATCTATTGTATAAAATAATATTTATCTATATTTATAATAATATAATATTTTAAACCACCCCGACTGATCTATGTATAATCTTTTCATTAAAAGCATTGCAATGACTCTAAACACAACATTTAAAATCTGAGCTGTAAGTTGGTGAGGATTTGAGTATTCTGTAGAGTCCAGGAGATGTCCCAGCATCAGGTCAATGCTTCCATGTTCTTACAATATCGTTGAAGAAGAAGATTTTCGAATTGATCAGATCTATGAAAGTTGATTTCATAGCGCAATTGACTAGAAAAAAGCTCATAGTTTTATAACGATTGAACGAATTTCTATGAATCAAAGCTAAGAAAACTCTCGATGAAGACATCTATCAAACAAAAAAAAACTATCAATAATAAAAACAAAATCAGTTCATCCGGTTAGGTGCTAAGATGCTACAGACAGACACACAGATACACACGTTAAGGTGGTTCGATTTCCATACAAAAGTATATTGACAAATACGAGTAAATGGATCAAAAAATTGCAATGAAATCACATCTATTGGTCTTTATACAACTCTTTACTTACGCGAAATCCAATCTTACTACATAATTTGATGAAATAATATGAAAACTAGGATCGAGATTTTAATTCATTTTTGTCCATATGTGAGTGAAGTTTTTACAGTGTCATACGCTAAACTCATTAGTGTGTATTGCCGCGATCGTCAGACGTTGCCAAACCGTGCGCTCGCTGAAAAGGCGACGATGCCAGACCGCTGAAATGCGAGTCGCCGCTTTTTCAGGACTTTTTCAAGTTTTCGTTAGCATTACAGTACTTATTATTATAGTTTGTGGCCTTCAAATATTTCGTCTATTTATCGGTTAGGTTAGGCTCTAACAAACTCAAATTTAGTTTTATTTTGTTTCTAACCAACTTAAAAAAGGATGTTTCTCAATTCAACCGTATATATTTTTTTATGTTTGTTCGCGGATAACTTCGTCATTTCTGAACCGATTTTGATAATTATTTTTTTGTTGGAAAGGAGACATGATATATGTATGATACATCTTCAGAGATATGGAGATAAGCACGTCAAACTTGGTATTGAAAATTAATAGCGTGGCATTTGAAGTCGGTTCTCTTTTTTTATGTTTTTTTTAATGGATCTTATCGCTTAGTGTTTTTTGGAAATTTTGGACCATATTGGCATATTTTGTAATATTGAAATTGATAGGTAGTTTTGAAATTTCAATATATTTTAACCGACGTCAAAAAAATGTTTCTCAATTCGACCGTATAGTATTTTTTTATGTGTAGATCTTCGTGTCGATCTTCGTCATTAATGAACCGATTTTGATAATTCTTTTTTTGTTGGAAAGGAGATATATAGTAATTTTATTGAGAGCTGATAAGTATCTCTAAAGATATGGAGACAAACACCTCAAACATGGTACTGAACATTAATATCGCGGCATTTGATATCGTTTCTTTTAGTTGGGACTAGCTGGGAAGGGCCTTTGAAACAAAAAAGAAATAGAATTTTTCAAATCGATTTAGGTATCTTTGAGTAATCTGTGAACATCTTTGAGTATTCTGGCTGAATACTCAAAGGAAAAGGCTTCCGTTTTTTACCATTCGGCTACGGAACCGTAAATATGAGATTGATTTTATTATAACGGACAAGAAGCGTATATTTAAAGATGTCACAGTGATCAGGATCACTAGGTTCAACACCGTAGTATTCACCGACTGGTCTTTTCATCGCTCTTATACGAATACGAAATAGCCTCAATACGAAAGGATTTAACGTGTGCGTCCTGCCTGTTATTACTTACGGAGCCGAGACGTGGACACTGATAGTGCGACTGGTTCACCAATTCAAGATCGCCCAGCGAGCTATGAAGAGGGCTATGCTTGGAGTCTGTCTAAAGAATCAAATTCGAAATGAAGTCATCCGTCAGAGAACCAAAGTTATCGACATATCTCAAAGGATGTTCACAACTGTCGTAGAACCGATAACAGTTGAGGTAGACGTGTTTTAGAGTGGAGACCACGGCTCGATAAACGCACTAAAAGTATCTTTTTCGTAATAGTGTAAGGCGCCCTCCAGCTATATGGAGCGAAGAGATATGCAAGCTGGCTGGCAGTGGTTGAAAACAAAGAGTTGAAGATCGAGCTCAGTGGCGTGCTGTAGGTGAGATAGCCTGATGATGGTGATATTTTAGAGGCCAATTTAAAACCAACATCAGCATTTCATTCATAGATAAACCGATCCGATCCTGTCAGACCATCTGTCAGATCATTCTCAAATACGTCTTTGTATACCAATAAACGGACTAACTAACGGAATAACTCTTTAACCGACTTCACAAAAAAGGAGGAGGATCTCAATTCGACGGTATTTTTTCTTCATGTTTGTTACATCAGAACTTCGTCAAATCTTAACCGATTTCAAATTTATTTTTTTTGTTTGAGAGATTATGCCTCCCGCTTGGTTCTATTTAAATTTTATTGAGATCTGATAGTCATCACGGTAATATTATAATATTACCGTGTAATTATCTCCATAGATATGGAGTTAAACAATGTAAACAAATTTGTATACCTTGATGACATGTTTATGGCAACTGGCTATTTTGACTATCGCGGTATTTTGTATGATTATAAATTATGTTGGCTATATTACCGAAACACACATGACATCACTATTATCAAAATTTAACGTGACGAAGATTTTATAACAAACATGTTACCAAAATTAGTGACATTTTATAAAAAATGTGTTTTACCAGAGAGTGTACTGAGGAGAGTACGACTAATTGACTAAATTGTTTAGATATTTTATTTGTGGTAGGACCAAAGAAGAAGTATCAGGCATATAGTTTCCTGATGTCCGGATTAGCAAACTGAAATGGCAGTGGCCTGGTCATATCTGCCGTATAGTAGCGATAACCGTTGGGGCAGACTGGTTCTAGTGTGGAGACCGCGAATCGGCAAACGTAGCGTAGTCCTGTAACCGGCCCCCCTAGACAAAAATTCAATTTCTGTTGCCATTCACGCTAACGCAAAAAAAATAAAACCGACTTCACAATCACAAACAGGCACTCAAAAGCGAAAAATAAATTACTTAAAATTATTATGAGCGCTACCCACTTATCTATATGAAGTCGGTGCCAGCCAAGTCTATTGGATAGTAGATAGATACTATGTATGTAGTAGTAGTAAGTAGGTACATGTAGGTTAGTAAGTAGGTAGATACATGTAGGTATTATCTATCTACTACCTATTAGACTTGGCTGGCACCGACTTCAAATAGATAAGTGGGTAGCGCTAATAATAATTTTAAGTAATTTATTTTTCGCTTTTGAGTGCCTGTTTGTGATTATGAAGTCGGTTTTTTTTTTTTAAATAACTTATGTTTGTAATTTATAATCAGCAAATGCCTTCTACTCGCTCTCGTAGTCACATAGGCTACATTTTATCGCAAATAGCAGTTTCTATTAGATTGTAGGTAAAACCGCAAAGCACAACTAGTACGCCAAATGCTTCACTTTGGGTCCTTAGTACTCTGTGCTTTGGGATCTACAGAACAGACTCCAGCATGCAGCAACGAAATGTACGTTGAACCTCGTCGAAAAACCACCCAATAGCGTTAGTATGAGTAGGTACAGTTCACATCAAAAAGTGATACAAATCTATATGATATTTGGTATTTTGTTATTAGCGAGAGTAATGTAGACAGTAAACTAATAACAATAAATAAAAAGGTAATGTTTAGAATGGAAAACGAAAAAAGTTTGTTTGTAAAGAAGGGTTCGAACCCGGTCCCTGATGCGCTTAATCCAGTAGTTCTCACCAATCGGCTACATCACTCATTTACAAAGTGACAAAATTAGCAAATGCTTTTGTAAACGTCAAATACACTATTAAATAATCTGTGATACGAAAATACTTTCGCGTGTATGCGTGATCAGTCCTGACGCCACGCTTGTTTACAAATAAAAGTATATAGAGAGTGTATATATACTTCAAATTTAGCTGAATAAATTAAAATGTATACGCTTTACTCGCAAAATCAATATTTTTTATTTACCAAATACTATTTCAGTCATTAAAAAAATAAATTCATCAAACACGAGTATCAGCGCCATCTATTGGCTCTGTTGTGGTTAGCTGACGACGAGCAACCACCTTAAGCGTATATTACCTCTACTTTTTGCGTCGGGGAACGCCGTAAGGTTAAGGCGGCAGATGTTCTCCTTGGTGGTAAGCTACTTTTTGGTAGATTTAATGATCCCACTACCACTGTACGAAAACTCGTGATTCATGAATGCACATATAACTTTCATTTGTAGGTATATAGCTAGGATTAGAACCAACGACCGTCGGGTCAGAATCAGGGTAACTATCCTTTACGCCAAAGGGCCGTCCAATATCACTACGTAAGTATTATAAAACAAAGTCCATCACTGCGTCTGTCTGTCTGTCCGCAATAATCTCAATAGCTACTGAACGGATTATCCTGCGGTTTTCACCAATAGCCAGAGTGTTTATGAGGAAGGTTTAGGTGCATAATTCGTTAAGGTCTTGTGTAAATTGGTTGAAATATGACGATGATTGTTAAATAAGTTCATATTTTATATTCGATGCAACAAACTGATGCAAATTTTATAGGCATATTTGTTCTACCCGTGCGAAGCCGGGGCGGGCTGCTAGTCGCTTATAATTTTGTACCATTCGTCAGAGCGTGACGCTGATTGGCTGGGGCGACGGTGGACCGACCGCGTCGCTACAACATAAGTTTGCTGCTGTCAAATGACGTCAGTATAGCGTTTTCTCACTGGAACTAGAACTGAGTGAGTGAGACAACGCTAAACGCGTGACAGTTGACAGCGGCAAACTTATAGCGGACGGGATGTATAAAGTATTTATTTAGTCATATCATATCTCATATATGTTATGTGAACAAATCATCTAATGAACCAAAACCAAAACATCTAATATGTTCCGGCAGCTATCCTTGAGAGCCAATTCCCATTCTAGGCCTAGCGCGCTTACCATCTTCGACCGCATCATCACTTACCAACAGGTGAGATAGTGGTCAAACGCTAGCCTATACAATATTAAAAAAAATGTACATCACTTTTATACTGTTATTGGTTTATGCACGAAGAACGTTTGAGGTTATACTACAAACATTTAATTCATCGTTGAGAAAGAAGCAGGATGAACATAAATGTAATAATATCGTTTAAAAACTAAAAAAGAACCGACTTCAATGCCGCGCTATTCATTTTCAGTACCAATTTTGAGATGTTTATCTCAATATCTCTGGAGATACTTATCAGACCTCGATAAAATTACCATGGTACCACACTTGGGATATCTCCTTTCGAACAAAAAAATAATAATCAAAATCGGTTCATAAACGACGAAGTTATCCGCGAACAAACATTAAAAAAAAAAAAAAAAAAAAAAAATTACGGTCGAATTGAGAAACCTCCTCCTTTTTTTGAAGTCGGTTAATAAAACAATAAATAAATAAATCGGTATTCGTAAGCGGTGCCTATGTGTATGTGTTGCTAGGGAGCGCTTTAATGTAGATTTACTTCTGTTCTGTGTCTGTGTGTGGTGCCGCGCGCCGCCGACGACACACCGTTGGCCGGTTGTTTAGCGCGTAGTACACATTTTTTGTATGGGGACCATTTATTACAAGCTTTTATTTAACTTGCAATGTATGTATGTATGAATAAATGTATGTCACTATGTGTGTTTGGGTGGAATCTTGGAAGCTAAATTAGACCCACTTCCCGATGTGTCCGATTGGACTCAAATTTGGTGTACTTATGTATCTTCGGTGACAATACAATGATATGGTACCATGGAGCTGGTCTGATGATGGAGACGGAAGGTGGCCACGGCATCTCTGTGATAAAATAACATAAACCCACCGAGTTTGGGCTCGATTGATTTGTCTTGAAAAGAACTTTACACCTAGATGACATCCAGGATCTGATGATGAAGTTGGAAGGTGGCTACGGCATCTCTGTGATAAATCAAGATAACCCTACTGAGTTTGGGCTCGATTGATTAGTCTTGCAGAGAACTTTACACCTAGATGGTATCCAGGGCCTGATGATGAAGCTGGAAGTTAGCCACGGAATCTATGTGATAAAACAACAAAACCCTACCGAATTTGGGCTTAATTGATTCGTATTGAAGAGAACTTTACACCTAGATGATATTTAGCGACTGGTGATGAAGCTGGAAGGTAGCTACGGCATCTCTGTTATAAAATAACGTAACCCTAGTGAATTTGGGCTAAAATGATTCGTCTTGAGGAGCACTTTACACTTAAACGATATCCAGGATCTGATGATGAAGCTGTAAGGTGGCCATGGCATTTCTGTTATAAAACAACATAGCCCCACCGAGTCGATTGATTTTCCTTGAAAAGCACTTTACCCACATTTTCACATCAAATATCCTTGAAATATTTTAAAACATCACGCTTTCTCTTAAATACTTAGGTAGTAGGTAGGTAGTCGGTATCTACACCTACCTACTAAAAAGTTAAAAATAAATTATAAGTAAAAAATATTTTTAATAAAACTGGCCAAGTGCGAGTCAGACTTTTGTCCCGCACACGGAGGGTTCCGAACACCATCTAACGAATATCTAACGAACTTCTAACACCAACGAAGTAAACGTTAACACAAACGTAATTAATATTATTAAATTTCTGGAAGACCGAGCTTTGCTCGGTATTTTTTGCCAATTAAACAGAACTTGTAAAAATATGACTCTTCCCGACATCCATTGGCGAATATTAATACTTTTTTTTTAATTGAGAGCATCTAACTGCTTTAATAACACTAAAGCTACTTCTACTCGCCAATAGATGTCGGGAAGAGTCATATTTTAAGTTGATTATCGATAAAGTTGATTATTAAAAACACGAATTAAACAACATTTTCTGAAAATGAATCCTAGCTAGATCGATTTATTGCCCCCAAAATCCCCTGTATACTACATTTTATTTAATCGTTGGAGCCGTTTCCGAGATTCAGATTAAGATTCCGAGATTAAGGTAAACAGGATAGCGCCATCTATGAATCTTCTTAGATGGCGCTATCGTAAAAAACACGTTTTTTGTTTTAAACCCTTTAATTTTTTACTTTGTTCTGTTCTAAGTATTTGTTGTTATAGCGGCAACAGAAATACATCATCTGTGAAAATGTCAACCGTCTAACTATCACGGTTCATGAGATACAGCCTGGTGACAGACGGACAGACAGACAGACAGACAGACAGACGGACATAAACTCTAGTAAGTATTTGGCGTATAGGTACTTACCTATATTTTTAAAAGCTTGAGGCAATGAAGTATAGTAATAACCTAGCTGAACAACGGGTCTTGCTTTAAGCTTTTAAAATATAGGTAAGTACCTACACGCCAAATACTTACTAGAATTTATTTTTAACATTTTAGTTCAATGTCGCATATAAAAGCTTGTTTTTAAAAATATTTTTTACAAAAATTTATTTTTTGACTTTTTTTATTTTTTGATTTTTTCCTATGCTTACACACAATTACCGAGCTGGATTCCAAATTTCATCCTTCTAGGTCATCTGGAAGTAGGTAAGATTTAGGTACTACTATTCATTATTCTGTGACTATATGTCAGTCAGTTAGTCAGTGCTAAAATTTACGACTTATTGACCTTCATATCTTTATAACCGTTTGAGCTAGCTCCAATAAATTTGGGCTTCTGCATGTCCTTATATAAAATAAACACAGTTTTATATAGGTTTTCAGTTATAGAAGGGTCAAAAGTGGTAGTCAAGTGGTTCGTATAATATTACACTCGGCGCTAGCTAGCCAGTTCCTTTGCTTGAACTTGGCTTGGGTATGGTTAAATTGGGTAAAAAATTACGAAAGAAGTTAAACAATATAAAATTGTGTATTGTGACTATAGAAATTTCACTTATCCCAGAAAAAAACAAAGCAATTTGGTATTTTGCTTAGTTTTTTATGTAAAGTTTTAATATATAGATATTCTGAGAGTTCGTTTAGCTGAAAAGCTTAAAATGCTATTTCTAATTCTATATAATTTGAAGCGTCAGAACGCCACTTTTGATTCGATTTCTGAATATCTGCGATTTTATCATTCAATGTCTGAACATTTCTACTTAACTTTTGATTCAAGTTTTGAATATCTGCAAGCCCGTTTAATTTTTGATTCAATGTCTCAACTGTTTTCTGTCTTAATGTTTGACTTAATTACCTAACTTCATTTAATGTTTGGGTTCTGCTCAATGTCTGAATCCACCACTTAATTTATGAGCACGATGACCCAGTTTTGGAACGCCACCACTTAATTTCTGAGCACCTGCAAGTCCGTTTAACTTTTGTTGCAATTTCTGTAGTTCAACTACTCCATTTAGACTTTTATACAATGTTTTTAGCTTTTGACCTCCGCTTAACGTCTGCACCTCTCCATTTAATGTCTGCGTACCACTTTGCGTCTGAACGCCACCATTTAATGTCTGAGCACCTGTGAGTTCGTTTAACTTTTGTTGTAATTTCTGTACTTTTGCGACTCCATTGAGACTTTTATGCAATTTTTTTAACTTTTGACTTCCGTTTAATGTCTGGACCCCTCCATTTAATGTCTGCGTGCCGCTTTCCGTCTGAACGCCACCATTTAATGTCTGAGCACCTGTGAGTTCGTTTAACTTTTGTTGCAATTTCTGTACTTCTGTGACTCCATTTAGACTTTTATACAATGTTTTTAACTTTTGACCTCTGTTTAATGTCTGGACCCCTCCATTTAATGTCTGCGTGCCACTTTCCGTCTGAATGCCACCATTTAATGTCTGAGCACCTGTGAGTTCGTTTAACTTTTGTTGCAATTTCTGTACTTCTGCGACTCCACTTAGACTTTTATACAATGTTTTTAACTTTTGACCTCCGTTTAATGTCTGGACACCTCCATTTAATGTCTGCGTGCCACTTTCCGTCTGAACGCCACCATTTAATGTCTGAGCACCTGTGAGTTCGTTTAACTTTTGTTGCAATTTCTGTACTTCTGCGACTCCACTTAGACTTTTATACAATGTTTTTAACTCTTCACCTTCGCTTAATGTCTGAAACCCTCCATTAAATGTCTGTACACCATTTTGTAAAGCTTCTATAGGAATGCTAAATTTAATTTTAGTCGATCGGCGGAGAACATTGTCAGGCTTCGCTAGTGAATCTTCGAATGCAGACGCGATGACGAAAAGCAATACTGTAATAAATAAACACGTGTTCTTTACTTAAAAATATGTTTCAAGTGAGATAGTAACTTTTGCATGTCATACTTGCACTTTGCATCTTATACACACCGGCCGAACGAATTATGAATGGCAACGAACGCTAAATACAGGAATATGGAGCTTTTATATCATATGGGTTAGCGTTTTACCAATATCTCACCTGTTGGTAAGTGATGATGCCGTCGAGGATGGTATCTCGCTAGGCCTAAAATAGGAACTGGTCTTCAAGGACAGCTCCCGGAACATATTATATACGTTTTGGCGACAGATTTTCCAAACTGAGGGTGGTAACTGACCAGGCGGACACTTGATGGTATCCTACTACCATACAAGTTCCATTACTGCATTGACCACCACTTGTATCCTGCCAGCTTAGTAACTCTATAGAGACCGTCGCTTTGCTAGGTCAATGGGAAGTACCCTATAGGTTTTCGACCCAAAACCTATAGAGTACTTCCGGTTGACCTAGAATTGTCAATTTTGGTCAAAAGCAAGTTCTTACAGCATGAATAAAGGGAAAATTCCGAAAAATAAAAAAATTTAATAATAAGGTAAATTTTGGAGCTAACAAGTTATCGCGAAAATCTAAATTTGCCCATATCTTTTTATTGCGCTGACTCAGAACCTTGATTTTTATACACCTAATAGGGACTATAGACTTCAGTATCTGGTATAAAATTCAACTGGCTAGGTCCACCCGTTTTTGAGAAAATTGGTGGTGACAGACGGACAGACAGACAGACAGACAAACGGATAGACAGACGGACAGACGGACAGACAGACGTATGTCACGTCTGACCGACAGATGGACAAGAAAGTGATCTTATAAGGGTTCTTTTTTTACCTTTTGAGGTTCGGAACCCTAAAAACAACGGGTTGCAACTTGCACTCTGGGAGTGCCGGCGAATGTGAAAACTTGAACATGAACGTTGTGAATTTGGTCTACTCTCTCTCCGTCTTACGAATTTTCGATCAGGTCACGTGTCCTGACGCGAGTTTAACATTTTTTATCCAACCCAAAAAAAGTTCACAACGCCGCTAAAGAAGCTTTTACATCAAAAAACCGTAGTTATCAACATTGTTCAATACAGCTAGACAATATGAAGCATTAATGTGTTTTAATTTATAACGAAAATGTGTTATAATCTTGTCAACTCTTCTTAACCGACTTTACAAAAAAGGAGGAGGTTCTCAATTCGTCGGAATCTTATATTTTAAATTATTATTATTATTTATGTATGTTCACCGATTACTCGAAGATACCTGAACCGATTAGGAAAATTCTTATTTTGTTTCAAAGGGTACCTTTCCCAGGTGGTTCTATTTAAATTTTAACGAAATCAGCTGAGCCATTTTTAACCGACTTCACAAAAAAGGAGGAGTTTCTCAATTCGTCTGTATGTTTTTTTGTTGTGTGTATGATACGCGATTACTCCGTCAATTCTGAACCGATTCGAATGATTCTTTTTGTAATCGGTAGGGTACGTTTTCGAAGTGGTTCCATTGTAATTTCATCGAGATCTGATAAGTATCTCCAGAAATAGGAAGATAAACGTCTCAAACTTGCTACTGAAATTGACTCGCGGGGAAGTTGAAAATTGAAGTCGGTCGTTTTAGTTTTTTAACTATCTTAATTATGAATACATCAATTTTATCACGATGCATTTACTTATCTCGACGACATACTACTAACTACTGGCACAGATTATATAAAAATTACTACGTCTACT
Source organism: Cabera pusaria (assembly GCA_954871355.1). Lineage (NCBI taxonomy): Eukaryota > Metazoa > Arthropoda > Insecta > Lepidoptera > Geometridae > Cabera > Cabera pusaria. Next base: position 2,364,640 of record OX940891.1, read on the forward strand.
GCCTACTTTGACTAGCGCGACGTCTAAAGTCGGTTCTTTTATTAGTTTTTTAAACGATCTTAAATTATTTATCTTGACGACATACTACTAACTACTGGCACAGATTATATAAAAATTACTACGTCTACTGCCTACTTTGACTAGCGCGACGTCTAAAGTCGGTTCTTTTAGTTTTTTAAACGATCTTAAATTATTTATCTTGACGACATAATACTAACTACTGGCACAGATTATATGATAGTTACTACGTCTACTGGCTACTTTGACTAGCGCGACGTTTAAAGTCGGTTCTTTTAGTTTTTTAAACGATCTTAAATTATTTATCTTGACGATATACTACTAACTACTGGCACAGATTATATGATAGTTACTACGTCTATTGGCTACTTTGACTAGCGCGACGTTTAAAGTCGGTTCTTTTAGTTTTTTAAACGATCTTAAATTATTTATCTTGACGACATACTGCTAACCACTGGCACAGATTACATGATAGTTACTACGTCTACTGGCTACTTTGACTAGCGCGACGTTTAAAGTCGGTTCTTTTAGTTTTTTAAACGATCTTAAATTATTTATCTTGACGACATACTACTAACTACTGGCACAGATTATATGATAGTTACTACGTCTATTGGCTACTTTGACTAGCGCGACGTTTAAAGTCGGTTCTTTTAGTTTTTTAAACGATCTTAAATTATTTATCTTGACGACATACTGCTAACCACTGGCACAGATTACATGATAGTTACTACGTCTACTGGCTACTTTGACTAGCGCGACGTTTAAAGTCGGTTCTTTTAGTTTTTTAAACGATCTTAAATTATTTATCTTGACGACATACTACTAACTACTGGCACAGATTATATGATAGTTACTACGTTTACTGGCTACTTTGACTAGCGCGACGTTTAAAGTCGGTTCTTTTAGTTTTTAAACGATCTTAAATTATTTATCTTGACGATATACTACTAACTACTGGCACAGATTATATGATAGTTACTACGTCTATTGGCTACTTTGACTAGCGCGACGTTTAAAGTCGGTTTTTTTAGTTAAACGATCTTAAATATTTTATTATTATCGTTAAATAGTACAAAACAAAGACGCTTCCTCAGTCTGTACCCTTATATCTCCTAAACTGTTTAAATGATTTATCTGAATATTTTTAATCGACTTCAAAAAAAGGAGGAGGTTTCTCAATTCGACCATATATATGTTTTTTTTTTTTTTTGGTTTGTTCGCGGATAACTTCGTCGTTTATGAACCGATTTCGATTATTCTTTTTTTGTTGAAAAGGAGATATCCCAAGTATGGTACCATGGTATATTTATCGAGGTCTGGTAAGTATCTCCAGAGATATAGAGATAAACACCTCAAAATTGGTACTGAAAATTAATAACGCGGCATTGAAGTCGGTTCTTTTTAACGATCACTGGACAAATATTAATTGCATTGACTATGTGACTATATATTTATATTTTGACTGTCTTATTGTGTGTGTAAATAAATTAGTAGGTATATTATTATTATAATTTAATTTTATGTATAAATTATTGTAAAACATTAGAAAAACTCATATCACAAGAAAGACGTCAATGTAAACTCATTTTACTAGTGTTTAACTTTTGCATGCCAAGGTTTGGCGAAATATGCTGAACGATGTAAAAAGAATGTCATCATTATAGACCATATCTATATATATAAAATCCAAAGTCCTGACTGACTGATTGACTGACTGACTGAGATATCAACGCACAGCCAAAACCGCTGGTCCTAGAAACATGAAATTTGGAGGGTGTGTTCTTTATAAAGTGTAAGCATTCACTAAGAAAGGATTTTTCGAAATTCCACCCCTAAGTGGGTGAAATGGAGGGTTGAACTTTGTATGAAACTTTTTATTCTCTGGGTCAATTGTCTCGAAAATTGGTACACATACTCTTTAATTAAAGTTGTGAGTAACGGGTGTCACAGTTTTTCAAAAATCATCCCCTACGCTTTTTTATGACTGACTGAATGACTGCTTGATATATGAACGCACTGCCTAAACCATTGGTCCTACAAATATGATATTTGGAAGGTGTATTCTTTGTAAAGTGCAAGTATCCACTAAGAATTTTTTTTTCAAATTTCCACCCCTAAGTGGGTGAAATGGAGGGTTGAACTTTGTATTTTTATTCTCTGGTTCAATTGTCTCGAAAATTGGTACACATACTCTTTAATTAAAATAGTGATTTACGGGTATCACAGTTTTTCAAAAATCAACCCCTACGCTTTTTTATGACTGACTGAATGACTGCCTGATATATGATCGCACTGCCTAAACCACTGGTCCTTGAGATATGATATTTGGAAGGTGTATTCTTTGTAAAGTGCGAGTATTCACTAAGAATTTTTTTTTGAAACTACACCCCTAAGTGGGTGAAATGATAAGTTTAATTTTCTATGAAACATTTTATTCTCTGGGGTGAGGGACTTGAAAATATGTACACATACACTTTATTATAATTATGAGACACAAGTTTCACAATTTTTCCAAAATTATCCCTTACGCATTTGTCTAATTAACTGACTGATATATCAACAAGCAGCCTAATCCGCTGGTCTTAGAGATCAAGACCAATATTATAAATGCGAAAGTCAGTTTGTTTATTTGTTTGTGTAGGACTTCTTCACAGTCAAACGCCTTGACCGATTTGGCTGAATGTTTTTATAAAGACAGTTCATAGAGCAAAATAGGATATAGGATACTTTTTTGGCAGTCGAGTTTCGGTGTCGAGGTTTTTTTATTAGATATTGTAAGCGTGTGGCCTCTTATCGGCCAAACTGCTTCACTAATTTAGCTGACATTCAGTATAAAGATAGTCAATAAGATACAAAAGAACATAGTATACTCCTTGTTTACAATCGAGTCTGTACGTCCAGTTTTTTTATTGAACTTTAAAAATGTGCGACGTCTTATCAGCTAAACAGCTAAACCGATTCAGCTGAAACTTTGTGCAAAGATAGTCAATGGAACCTTTAAGGACATAGGATTTTTTTTTTCTGGTAGAAAAGTCTGGATATCATGATTTTTTTATTGAATTTTGTAAATAGGTGACGTCATATTTGATAAACGGCTTAACCGATTCAGCTGAAATCATGTACAAAGATAGTCAATAGAACATACAAGGACATTGGATTCTTTATTTCTGGCAGACAAGTCTAGATGTCCAGATTTTCAAAAATTAAATTTTGTAAATGCGTGACGTCTTATCAGATCAATGACTTAGCCGATTCAGCTGAAATTTTGTACAAAGATAGTCAGTAGAACATAGTAGGTAAGACACTTTATTTTGGCAAACACTTAAACAGCACAACTTGGTATATTCCAACCATAATGATGAATGACTTTAACAACAGAGGATATCGAGTTTGACCTTAGAGTCATCTAAAGTGACTTGATTGTTAGGTAGTAATAATCTGTAATGGAATCTAATAATGGATATTAGATAGATACTATGTATGTAGTAGTAGTAAGTAGGTACATGTAGGTTAGTAAGTAGGTAGATACATGTAGGTATTACTATCTACTACCTATTAGACTTGGCTGGCACCGACAAAATAGAGAATTGGGTAACGCTTATAATAATTTTAAGTAAATTATTTTTCGCTTTTGAGTGCCTTTTTTAACCGACTTCAAAAAAAGGAGGAGGTTTCTCAATTCGACCGTAAATATATATATATATATATATTTTTTTTATGTTTGTTCGGGGATAACTTCGTCATTTATGCACCGATTTTGATTATTATCCTTCCCCAAGTGTGGTACCATGGTAATTTTATTGAGGTCTGATAAGTATCTCCAGAGATATTGAGATAAACATCTCAAAATTGGTACTGAAAATGAACATTGAAGTCGGTTCTTTTTTAGTTTTTAAACGATATTATGTGGTTATGAAGTCGGTTTAATTTTTTTGGAAAAATAACTTATTTTACCCTTTTTAGTGCAAAAAAAGTTTTAATGAAATTACATGCATCTATTAAATTTCGTGTCTGGGCCGTTATACACTGACGGATATATACTTTTTGAAAATTTCAAGTATGTACCTATAACGGTTAAGAAGATACAGATCTGTAAAGTGCGCACATATAGACACACGGACGGACGGACGGACGAAATGTCCAAAATGGCCCCGTGCAATTAAAGCATCTGACATACACGATAATTAATTGTCTATTTTATTACAATAATTCCAAATACTTTTAAAACACGGACTAGTTGTATTCCAAAATGAATATTAAAAAGTATTATTTGCGATTATTAACATTAATTGCCGCTATATGGCCAACAGAGGACTGAATCACTCTACTACGTTATAAGAGGCACTTCCCTATATTGTGGATACCCGAATTATGAAAGCACTGTGTAGCCAACCTAACAACGGAAAGTATTATTTACGTAGTAACTTAATAGTTATATAAGTTAGTTATATAATTATAATATGTGGTTTTATGCTTATGATTTTTTTTTGCTGTGTTGATTGGTACAAAGTACGTTCATAATTCTGAGTTATTTAATTATGTATGCAGTGTCGCGGGACTGAAATGGCCGCCATCTTCGACAAATGTCAAAAAATATTAGGTATGTTTAAAAAAGTTTGCACCCTAACAAGACTTTGCCCGGTAGAACATTCCTGTGAAGACAAATTATTTATATTTATATATAATTATTTATTATAATTATTAATATATAATTATTTATTGAGGGCCCGGTGGCGTAATTGGGAGAACGGTCGGCTTTGATGCGGTGGTACCGAGTTCAAACCGCCGTGCACCAATGAATTTTTCTATCGAAAAATATATGTGCGCTTCTCACAGTGGCCCTCCGGTGAAGGAAAACATCGTTAAGAAACCAATAACCCCCGCATGGTGGTAGAACATATCTAGTGTCCGCCTGGCCAGCTACCACCTACCCTCAAGTCAGAAAATCTGTCGCCAAATATCTAATGTGTTCCGGCAGCTATCCTTGAGAGCCAGTTCCCATTCTAGTCCACTTCTCTATCTTCGACCGCATCATCACTTAGCAACAAGTGAGATAGTGGTCAAACGCATGCCTATAAGATATTAAAAAAAAATCCCCACCTTTATTTCTATCTCGCTCACAGTTACCGTAAGAATATCTTATATGCAATAGCAACCTCCATTGTGTGTAATCTTCTTGGGACTCTTCTACTAAAACTAGTACATTCTCCTATGTTTGAGGTATTTATCTCTGGTGATACTAATCAGATCTCGATAAAATTAAAATGGGACCACCTCGGAAACGTATCCTACCTATTAAAAAAAGAATCATTTGAATCCGTTCACAATTGATGGAGAAATCGCGTAACATACACAAAAAAAAAAAAAAAAAAAAACATACAGACGAATTGAGAACCTCCTCCTTTTTTGTGAAGTCGGTTAAAAATAGAGAATATCGAGTTCGACCTTGGAGTTCTCTATAGTGCCTTATTATAGATTATGAGGCCATAAAAAGTTTTCGCAACCATTTTACCAGCCTCATACATCAGACTGATTCAAATATTTAATTAGTACAGCTTGATTCTACCTTACCATACTGATTATTGACTTAATATTCTTTAACAACAAAGGATATTGAGTTCGACCTTAGGGTCATCTATAGTGACTAATTAGGTCATATAACTGTCAGAGTCATAAAAAGTCGTAAAAAATTAGGCCACGCGAGCGAAGCCGCGGGCAGATGCTAGTTTCATGCATATAAACTACATTTCTTTTCATTTCATTTTAACAACAAGCCATATTTAAATGTGGTTTTCATCAATAGGTAGAGTGAGAATAGTTAGAGTACTTCCATAATCCGAACCGCAAAAGAATGGAGCACGTTGCCCGCTCACTTGTTTCCGAGTAGCTATAACTTGGGTCTCTTGAAGTAGAGATTGAAAAAGTATCTTCTAGGTAAGCGTGCTATACCCTCGATCACATCATCACTTTCCACCAGTCATCAAATGCTTGCCTATCTGTGATAAAAAATAAAATAATTAAGAATGTTTAAAAACTAAAACAACCGCCTTCCATGCCGGGCTACTCAGTGTCACTAGCAAGTTTGAGATCTTTATCGTCATATCTCTGGAAATTCTTACAAAATCTTGATGAAATTACAATGGGACTACTTTGGATATGTACCCTACCAAAGAATCATTCGAATCGGTTCACAATTGACGGAGTAATCGCGTAACATACATACAAAAAAACATACAGACGAATTTAGAACCTCTTCCTTTTTTAATTCGGTTGAAAAAGTGATTAAAGAGGAAGGTTTATAACCAGGATTCAACGTGAGCATACCCGCGTGGCGCGGCTAGCTTATAATAAACTAATCTACAGACTTTAGAAATGTTTTCTTATTAGAAAAATATAAACTGCAGCTGTAAAATACCGCCAGGTTAATAAGTCCGCCATCGCCGAGCATTTGCTAGATTCGGGACCTAATCACTGGATTGAACTTCACGACCCTAAAATTCTCTCCACTGAACGTTACTATTACTCCCGTATTGTACGTGAAGCGGTTGAAATAAAAAAAACATCCGAATTTCAACCGGGAGGATGGTTTTAGATTGGCCGCTACTTGGAACCCAGTTATTAGCAAGTGTTCCAGTCGAAGTTTAAATCAACGAAAATCTGCCGATGTTGTCAGTATTGTGTGTCGCAATGGCAACTCCATGAAATGAGGGTAGTTTCAAACTACTCTCATTCATAACAATGCTGATACCCACAACTTCAGTCTCGAAACGTCGAGGTAAATAAAATTATGTGTTTAGCGCTATAAGTCTCGTATTACAATATAATTATGTGTGTAAATCGCGAAAAATTAAAAGTTACTAGATATAAACTTCTCACTAGTTCTTGGATACTTTATCAGATTACTTACATATAAACTTCATAATATCGGATAAGATTGTTGATATCTACAAACACTGTAAAAATATAAATTACGTTATAATAAAACAACTGATAATTAAAACAAGTAGATTATTGAAATAAAACTGGCCAAGTGCGAGTCAGAGTCGCGTCTCGCATCGCACACTTAGAGAGAGTTCCATACTACAGTACAATATGAAATATACAGATTTTCAACCTAATATTTGATTAATTGATATTACCAAAAACATTTTGTTTGGTATACGATTTCACGGAGAATCTTGACAGCGCGATCTCGATAGACGGGGCCCGTTTACTAGCGCCAGCTAAGTCTTTGTAATAGGCTCCCGTTTTACCCTTTGTGGTAAGTAACCCTAAAAACAAAAACCCGACTGTGAAAAATTTAAATGTTGTTATTAGCATTTCTCATTCCAAATCACATTTAAATATATAAGTTGTATATATTTCATTAGTATACAAATTGTAGAACTACAAGGAATAGTAAATATCAAAAGTCCAAAAGTAAACGGAATTTATTTCCATTTAGTTCTACAGTAGAACTAGACTGATAGAACCACGGAATATGCCATCTAAGTCGAGAACAAGGCAACTGCCTTGTTCTCGAATCCATCGATCAGTCGAATCCAGTCATGAAGCCAAAAGTGGATGGCAACTGCCATCCATTTTTGGCTTCATTACTTTAGCAGAATCGTCGATGTATATGTACTACATACCAGATGACGCGTCGCGAACTAGCTCTACGTTCAAATAAAAAGCAGTGTTGAATCTACATCTCGCTTAGTTTAGCGTAAGTACTCCTTACGCCCGATCGCGCGCCGCTCGGCACGTAAGTCAGTTTATGTTAGGCGCCTCTGGTTTACATGTACCTCGCTGAGCAGAATAGATGTTACGAATATCTCACCTGGTGGTAACTGGTAAATGATGATTTGCACAAGAATAAGACAAAATGTAATAAAACTGGCCAAGTGCGAGTCAGCATCGCGTCTCTTATCGCACACTTAGGGAGGGTTCCGTACAATACGAAACATAACAGAGTTTCAACCCCATATATTTGATTAATTGATATTATCAAGAATATTTGGTTTGGTCCTGATCTAAAAAGACGGGGCTCGTTTACACGCGCCATCTATGTCATTTTGCCGAAACTAATTAGATAGATGGCGTTTAAAAACAAGTTTTTTGTATGGGGACCCCCTTTAATTTTTAACTTTATTTTGTTTTTAGTATTTGTTGTTCTAGCGGCAACAGAAATACACCATCTGTGAAAATTTCAACTATCTAACTATCACGGTTAATGAGCTATAGCCTGGTGACAGACGGACAGACAGACAGAGAGACAGACAGACAGACAGACGGGCAGCGGAGTCTTAGTAATAGGGTCCCGTTTTACCCTTTGGGTACGGAACCCTAATAAAAACGGTTACATTATAAAACCTAGTAGGTACATTACAGTTTGAAGTTATTGAACATCGTAATATTAAAGTGTTACACACTTTATATTGTTATGCATTGTTATACACAATCCAAAATATCATCGTACCGACGGGATTTGAACCCGCGCTTCTTTGTTGAACATCGTTGATTATCGCGTTAATGGACACGAAAAAAAAAACAAACCGATAAAGTGCGAGTTTGACTCGCGCACCGAGGGTTCTCGACAAATTTGTCACACTAGGTTAAGGGTCTTTACCTTACCTTTGCCGTTGGATCCATTGGAGACGGATAAGGTACGGTCACACCGCGGCGTCCTGCGATCTGCAGGCGCGATCTCAGTACTTTTCAATTGTTTTCTGATGGCGTCTGGTGTAAAGCAGTCGGTACAAATACTACTGCGCTATCTGATCGCCGCCTAGATCGCGTACGCAGGACGCTGCGGTATGTCCGTACCTTTATTGCACCGACCGCAAATAATAAGATTGTAAGTATAAATGGTAAATTCGCTTTTTAATGTATAAACTACTTATTTAAAGTTTTTTTCCTATAAATGTGCCATAAGACCTTGTTTCTTGCCAAATTTCATGATTCTAGGTCAACGGGAAGTATTGCTATAAGTTTTGATTCGCTTATAAAATCGCAATATAAGCAAAAATATCCAACATAATGAGATCGTTTAAAAAACTAAAAAAAACCGACTTCATATGCTGCGCTATTAATGTTTAGTACCAAGTTTGAGGTGTTTATCTTTACATCTCTGTAGATACTTATTGGGTCTCGAACAAAAAAAAATCTTAAAAATCGGTTCATAAACGATGAAGTTACCCGCGAACACACACAAACATATATATATTCGACCGTATATATATATATACGGTCGAATTGAGAAACTTCCTCCTTTTTTGTGAAGTCGGTTAAAAATATAAATGAAGTTAGGCTTTTGATCGCGTTGATTTACAAGTTTAATTTTTTAACAACAGAAACAAACCGTAGATCCAGATATTTGATGTAAGGTTCAACATAATACGCGTAATGAAAACTACAAATACGTTATTTAAAAACAAATAAACTGGCCAAGTGCAAGTCGGACTCGCACTCGTAGGGTTCCGTAACACAGTTAAGTATTTCATAACTATGATTTTTCGCAACTACAAAATTAACTTTGTTTTTCATAGTGTTTGTATGAAAAACAATGTTATCTTTGCGGTCGCCATATCTCTAAAACTGCTGACTGTATCTCGTTCAAACTAATTTTCGTTTTTAGTTTTTATTGAGATCTACAGCATTTATTTTTTTTAGATTTTTCACTCCCATACTTTAAAAGTTAGAGGGGGGGGACACACATTTTACCACTTTAGACGCGCCTATCTTTCAAGTGATTGAGTTTAAGAAAAGATGATTTTAGGAACCTCAATGTCATTTTTGAAGACCTATCCATAAACACCCCACACGTATAGGTTTGAAGAAAAAATTGTTTTTTTGTTTCAGTTCCATGTATGGGATGCCCCCCCTAAAACTTTAATATTTTATATTTTTGTATAAAAATCGGAAAGCGGTTTACAGAATACATCTACCTACCAAGTTTCAATTCTGTAGTCTTAACAGTTTCGGAATAAAATGACTGTAACATACGGACGGACAGACAGACAGACAGACATGACGAATCTATAAGGGTTCCGTTTTTTGCCATTCGGCTACGGAACCCTAAAAATGTACTATTACTAACTTATTATATGTTTTTAAGTTTTCATGATCAGTGACACTAACATTAGTGAACATGGCGCTTGTAACAGCGCCAAAATATCTGAAAGTCATATTAAACGAAAAACATGGTAAATAATACTAATAATTTGATTATTAAATGTATCGTGAGGATTACACATAATATTATTATTAAAAACGGTTGTACACTCACGGATTTTGGATGTCGACGTTGAGCTTCCGCTTTTGTCCGGGAGGAGACAAACATCGCCAAAACCGCCGGCCGCCGTTCCCGCGCCTGCCCCACGATCAGCAATAGGGATGCGATTTTTTCAAGCTCGATCCGATATTATGGATCGTAATGGATCGCAACGTCTCGATCCGATCCGCGGATCGGATCGTATGCATTTGATCCGATTTCCAAAAGATCGATCCAAAAAAATCGCATGAAAATACAACATTTATATTAAACCAAAAAGGGTTGGTTGGTTCAACAAAGCATTAGGCAACATAAATAACATTACCCTGAAAAGACTAATGTCTAATTTAATCTTATTAAAATAACTTTCAATTATTTAAGGACATACGGGTACATTTGAATGTCTAGGAAGTATAAAAACCACACAACGAAACAATGAATTATGTAATAATATTCGTAGTTATTGATAATTATACTTTGTGTGCAAATTAAAATACATTACATTGTGTGCAAACCACAAAGTTTGGATCGCGATCCGATATTTGATAGAGTTGAATCGATTCGCGATCGGATCGCATGGTTTCGATCCGATCCGAAAATTGATTGGATCGTATGCCTTCGATCCAATCTTCGAAAAGATCGGATCGGATCGGCGCATCACTAATCAGCAAAGCAGTAACGTGCCGAAGCTCATTGCGCGAGGAGCTTGCGGTACACGTGGCTCTCAGAAGAAGGACATCAAACATGACCAAAACTGGTCGTAGCAATTCCGATAAAAAAACCCGTGAGTGTGTACAACCGTTTTTAATAATAATAATATTAAATACTAACTTATTATATGCGGTTTTTGTGCAATGACCGTGTCTTAGAACGATCAATCTAGGGATCACACTGTAAAGTTAAATTTGTCCTCTAACCTTGTTTAACAAGACCCTACGGAACCCTCGGTGCATGAGTCCAACTCGCACTTGTCCGGTTTTTTTGTGATTTTTTTTTGTATGGTAAAAGGTAAAAAGACAAGTACGAAGCTCGCCTGATGGTAAGCGATGACGTCTACCTATAACAGATACAGCGGCATGTAAAATTCTAAACTGCCAGAATTTTGCATGTCACTGCACTGCACCTGTTACCTTGAGACATAAAGATGTTGAGTATCACATGCCCTATAATTTCAATGGACACCTTGCCATTTCAACCGAAAAACATTCCTATTTCACGTCTGAAAATTAATTGGCAAAGTGGTGGTACCGCCTCAGGCGGACTAGCAGAAGTCCTACCACTACAAAAAAACTTGACTTACATCTCTCGGGCCAGGTATGGCCTATGAAGATTACTTGCCTCTTAATGTGATTCGTTGAGGTTATTGTGCGCTTTATAGAGGAATGCAAAATCAGAAGTTAATTAAGATTACGCATGTTTAATTACGATTCCGATTAATTTTTTAATTACCTTAGTATGTCACTGATTGTCACTAAAATGACAATCATAATGATACAACACCGAAGTATGTTTGCTTTAGTCTTTTTTTGCCATTTAGAGTAGTAGGCATTTTTAAAATTTGCCGTTTTTGAATTGGGCAGTTTTAGAGTTTGCCATTGTTAGAGTTTGGTATTTGTAGAATTTGCCATTTGTAGAATTAGTAGTTTTAAGACTCTTATGCCATTTAGAGATTAGCCCTTATGCGCCTTTACCGAATAAAACTAAGACAATGAGAGTATCTATATATCTAATTTGCAATTTTACACATTTTAATAGTTTGTATTACATACGAGCTGGTAATACAGCTGTTATGTGGTTTAATTAGCATGCTTGCCACCAGATTTCCAAATTATACAACTCGTCTGTTTTACCCCCGACGCAAAAATAAGGAGTTTTATAAGTTTAACGTGTGTACCTGTGTGTCTGTGTATCTGTGTATCTGTGTATGTGTGCGTCTGTCTGTGGCATCGTAGCGCCCAAACGGATTAACCGATTTTGATTCAGTTTTTTTTGTTTGATTTGTGTCTTCATCGAGATTATTCTAAGTTTTGTTTTATGAAAATACGTTCAGCTGTTTAAATATTATCAGTTCTTTTTTGGTTGATGAAACTACGATAGCAACTTTTTGAAGGCCCGGTGGCGTAATCGGGAGAACGGTCGGCTTTGTTGCCAGAGGCACCGAGTTCAAACACCGCGTGCACCAATGGATTTTTTTATCGAAATTGATGACTTTTAATGACCCTGACAGTTTTATGGCCTAATTAAGGTACTTATTAAGTTTAGTCATTATAGATGAACCTAAGGTCAAACTTTTATGATTATGCAAACTCTATGTAAAGTAAACAAAAAATATAGGCACCCGCACTTAACTGCCGAAAAAAGTATTCTTTGCCCTTTTATGCCCTATTAAATGTCTTTGTGCAAAATTTCATCAGAATCGGTCAAGCCGTTTGGCTGAAAAGAGGCCACACATCAACAAAATTCCATAATAAAAATATAGACAACCGAAATTTCCAACCAAAAAAAAAGTATTCGTTGTCCTTCTATGTCTGATGTTCTTTGACTGTCTGTGCACAAAATTTCAGCTTAAATGGTTAACCCGTTTGACCGAGAGTTGGCCACACATTTACAAAGTTCAGTTTAAAAATTCTGGACACCTGGACTCGACTGCCAGAAAAATAGTATCCTATGTGATTCTATGCAATATGAACTGTAATATGTGTACAATTTCAGCGGAATCGGTCAAGCTGTTGAGCTGATAAGAGGCCACACATTCACAAAATTCAATAAAAAAAATCTAAACACTCAGACTCGATAGCTAAAAAAAAAGTATCCGATATCCTATTCTGCCCTATGAACTGTCTTTATACAACATTTCAGGCAAATCGGTCTAACCGTTTATTCTGGAAGAGGTCTTATATTTACAAAATTCAATAAAAAATATCTGGACCCCTGACTCGATAGCCAAAAAAAAAGTATTCTATATTTTATTCTGCCTTATGAACTGTCTTTATAGAACATCTCAAGCAAATCGGTCAAGCCGTTTATTCGAGAAGAAGTCTTATATTTACAAAATTCAAATAAAAATATCTGGACCCCCTGACTCGATAGCTAAAAAAAAAGTATCCTATATCCTATTCTGCCTTTTGTTCTATCTTTGTACAAAATTTCAGCTAAATCGGTCAAGCCGTTTGACCGTGAAGAAGTCCCAAACAAACAAACAAACTGACTTTCGCATTTATAATATTGGTGTTGATTATATTATTTATTTATTTGACTGGAGAAGCCCGTGCTGGCTCGTTTCTGGTGCAAAGAATGGCCATCGCCATTCAGCGTGGCAACGCTGCGAGCGTTATGGGCACCGGATGTTGCACCGGAAACGTTGCGGGGCGGGATTCTCAACTATATGTATCTATTTTATATAATTAATGTAACGAGCTTATTAAATAGTGATTTTATATTTTAATTATATTTTGACTTTTTTAATTAAGAAATGTTTTAAGTAAATGAAAATGAAACTGTCTAGCGACCAAACCCAGAAAATAAAAAAAAACAGAAAATTTAAAAAAAAAATGTATTTCATACCATATAGGTATTTACCATTGGTTTTCCTACCTTGACGATTTTGCTTCATTATGTAAGTAGAATCGATCTGAAGACTGATGGAAACTTCAAACGTTCGCGATTTATACACATAGTGATATTGTAATAAGAGACTTACCGCGCTAATACATAATTTTATTTACCTCGACGTTTCGTTCAAGTTGCATTGTCCGAGGTTACGAGAAGACTTCGAAGACTGCCTTGAATTTTTCTATTGTTATAATATGCCTATATTATTTAGCCCTATTTACTAGCCATAAGCGGCAATAGCCCAATGTAAGCAATAAGGTGTCGGACTGGCGGTCGAGAGATCGTGCATTCGAACCCCAACCATTGCACTATTGACGTGAACCAACTCCAGACACAAGTATATTTAGCTTAGTTGGAGGGGTTAACAAGAATACTAGTAATGTGCAACCCACATTGCTAGTAAGCTTTTTTTTAAAGATAAAATATGAAAAACTATGCCTGTAACTGGGAAGTACTAGTTACAGGCACGCGGCTAGGGCAGGTTGGTTATTTCTCGCTGAAGTCGAAACGCGTTGCAGTCAAAATCAAGATATTTTTATTTATTGCCGACAATTTATTTTGTTGCTCATAAAAACATACAATTAATTCCAAAATTTCAGCATCTTAGCACCTCTTATTAGCACACGTAGCGAGCGAAGCGTATCACTTATCAGTTTCGACTAGGCCAAAAATGCTTTAGTTCGGATGTTTTTCTCTGTTCTCACCTACAGGTCGCATTTTTCAACCGATTTTGACGAAAATTGGCACACGAGTTTCTTGATTTATTCAAACATTTTTGTCGAACGCGTTTTACTGATTGGGGGGAAAATAGGGGGGGAAGTTTGCTATAGCGTTATTTCTCATCGGATTTCAGTCCAATTGGAAAGGCACACTGAGGACTTCATTCTACATAAGATGTAGCGGAAAAAAATCCAAGAAGGGGAGTGGAGAGTAGAAAAGGTAGAGAGTAGGTAAAGATTGCTGTAGAGTCATTGTACATTTGGACGGATTTCAATGTCTATAAGGGCACGCGAGATCTACTGTTCTCACAGCACTACTAGTTATACCTACTATATGTTTTACCTACTATATGTTATACCTACTATATGTTATACCGGAACAGGACAACGCCTGCAGATCCTCTGTTATTGATCTAATATTAACATAGTAGCACATCTAAAAATACTCATTGTACTGAAACCTTGTTGTAACAATATTTGCATGTAAATAATGCGCCCACATGATAATCTTCTGCCCACGCAGACTTTCGTAATATCAATCAAAATTCATGGGTCGACTGATTGTTCACTCTATATAGATTACGAACTTCATCCACACCTAATCACTGTGCAGACAGACATGTTTGGTAAGTATATCACGGCTTACCGTGCAAATCCAGACTAATATTGTAAAAACGTTTGTAGCTCTGTCTTTCTGTTTGCTTTTTACCTAATAACGCCTAAACGGATGATCCGATATTCTTACTGAGATTTAACAAGGAGATTGTTTACAGTATGAAGATCTTTGCTCACGTTAAATTATTTTTCTCCTTTTTGAAACATTTTTCAGTACATTTCTTTTCCCAGACTGACTTCCTTCTTTTCTTTTCCGTTCCCATGGCAACGTGACCCATAATAAAGAAACAAATCGTTTTAATACAAAAGAGTCTATATATGATACATGAAAATGTATGAGGTCGTTTAAAGATATGCCACAGCGTGCTTACCATCTTCGACCGCATTATTTACTCACCTACAGGTGAGATAGTGGTCAAACGCTAGCCTATTTAGATATTTAAATAAAACCTACGTCTGTAGACTAAATTTCACACGAGTTTTCCTTTGGTGGTTCTTAATAGTTTTTGAAGTGAAAACTTCTTTAGCGGCGTTGTGAATTTTTTGGCATGGGTAAAAAATGTTAAACTCGTGTCAGGACCTCGCGTCAGGACCTCGCGTCAGGACACGTGACCTGATCGAAAATTCGTAAGACGGAGGGAGAGTATAAACTTTTTTTGGGATGGGTAAAAAATGTTAAACTCGCGTCAGGACACGTGACCTGATCGAAAATTCGTAAGACGGAGGGAGAGTAGAAACTTTTTTTGGGATGGGTAAAAAAT
This sequence comes from Cabera pusaria, assembly GCA_954871355.1. NCBI lineage: Eukaryota > Metazoa > Arthropoda > Insecta > Lepidoptera > Geometridae > Cabera > Cabera pusaria. The sequence continues at coordinate 2,380,620 of OX940891.1, forward strand.
GTTAAACTCGCGTCAGGACACGTGACCTGATCGAAAATTCGTAAGACGGAGGGAGAGTAGACCAAATACACAACGTTAATGTTCAAGTTTTCACTTCTGCCGGTACTCCCGGAGTGCAACCCGTTGTTTTATTTTTATTATTATTGAGCATATTATTTGTAAATACGTCCCTGAAGTCAGTACAATTTAGCCTTTCTTCTAGGCTTTCTAAATAGATGACTACTGTATTATCTCACTTGTTGTAAATGACGATCTGGTTGAGGATAGTAACACGCTAGGCCAAGAATGTATGGAAACTGGCTCTCAAGGACAGCTGCTTTCGGAACACACTGACTTATTTTCCAAATTGAAGGTGGTAGTTAGGCAGACATTTAAAACCGCTCTACCACTAAGCAGGACAATATGTCAGGTTATAGTTTTGCTTTAATGCATTAAATTGTTTATTTTTTGGGCCCGGTGGCGTAATCGGGAGAACGGTCGGCTTTGATGCCGTGGTACCGAGTTCAAACCGCCGTGCACCAAAGAATTTTTCTATCGAAAAATGTATGTGCGCTTCTCACAGTGGCCCTCCGGTGAAGGAAAACGTCGTTAAGAAACCAACAATCCCCCCCGCATGGTAGTAGGACATTATCTAGTATCCGACTGGCCAGCTACCACCCTCAAGCTAGAAAATCTGTCGCCAAACATCTAATGTGTTCCGGCAGCTATCCTTGAGAGCCAGTTCCCGTTCTAGGCCTAGCGTGCTTACCATCTTCGACCGCATCATCACTTACCAACAGGTGAGATAGTGGTCAAACGCTAGGTTATAAAATATTAAAAAAAAATATATATAGTCACTTGTCACATCACTACCGATTTTTTTACTTTGTAAATCCGCTTTAAAGCGGTTAATGATGCACAGAAGCATATCGCATCGCAGATATTATTTATTCAATGATAGCGTATTGTATGCCTCGTATAATGAAAATCGACTATCATCGGTCAAATATTTGGCTTACGCTGATTGTTTCCGACGTTATCGGCGTGCGACAAATATTTGTTTATTGCTACATCGAGCGAGGTATCTTTGTTTTGGAGACAACATAAGATGAAAATAAACTATAAATAAATAATATTTTTAAAAACAAGCTTTTATCTGGGACAATGAACTAAAATATTAAAAATAAATTCTAGTAAGTATTTGGCGTATAGGTACTTACCTATTTTCTTTTATTATTCTTAAAAGCTTGAAGCACTACCCGTTTTTCAGGCTAGGTAATAACCACACTTTAGTGCCTGAAGCTTTTAAAAATATAGGTAAGTACCTACACGCCAAATACTTACTAGAATTTATTTTTTACATTTTAGTTCATTGTCCTAGATAAGAGCTTGTTTTTAAAAATATTTTGTATTTATCATTTATTTTTAACTTTTTAGGAGGTAGGTATAGATAACGACTATATACCTACCACCTAAGTATTTAAGAGAAGGCATGATTTTTTAAAATATTCCACGGACATTTGATGTGATTATGGGTAAAGTGCTCTTCGCGGAAAATCGGTGGGGCTATGTTGCTTTATAACAGAAATGCCATGGCCACCTTACAGCTTCATCGTCAGATCCTGGCTATCATTTAGGTGCAAATTGCTCCTCAAGACGAATCATTTGAGCCCAAATTCACTGGGGTTACGTTATTTTATCACAGAGATGCCGTGGCCACCTTCCAGCTTCATTACCAGTCGCTAAAAATCATCTAGGTGTAAAGTTTTCTTCAAGACGAATCAATCGAGACCAAATTCGGTAGAGTTACGTTGATTTATCACTGAGATGCCGTGGCCACCTTCCATCTTCATCATCAGACCCTGGATATTATCTAGGTGTAAAGTTGTCTTCAAGACGAATCAATTGAGCCCAAACTCGGTAGAGTTACGTTGATTTATCACAGAGATGCCGTGGCCACCTTCCAGCTTCATCATCAGACCCTGGATATCATCTAGGTGAAAAGTTCTCTTCAACACGAATCAATCGAGCCCAAACTCGGTAGGGTTATGTTGATTTATCACAGAGATGCCGTGGCCACCTTTCAGCTTCATCATCAGACCCTGGATATCATCTAAGCGTAAAGTTCTCTTCAAGATAAATCAATCGAGCCCAAACTCGGTGGGGTTATGTTGTTTTATCACAGAGATGCCGTGGCCACCTTCCGTCTCCATCATTAGACCAGCTCCAAGGTACGATATCATTGTATTGTCACCAAAGATACATAGGTCCACCAAATTTGAGTCCAATCGGACATCGGGAAGTGGGTCTAATTTAGCTTCCAAGATTCCGCCCGAACATACATAGTTACATACATACATTGCAAGTTAAATAAAAGCTTGTAAAAATATTATTTTCAGCAATGAGCTTGAATAATGTGTTTCTTATTCTAGTTATATATAAATTAACAGTTATATTTTTTAAACACAAGCTTTTTGTAAAGGCGTTATCATGTATGTAATGAAAAGCACTAATGATAATATTATAATACTATCCCAAATTCGACTGTCCTACCACAGTTTCTACCATTTGCCATTCCGGAGTTCCAGTCCCTACAGCCCGGTTCCATCATCATAATTTGAGACAACAGTAAAGTCCGTATAGCTAGCTGCAACACGTAGTATTTATAGTCTCTTTGGCTACAACCTTCAAGTTAGAAAATCTGTCGCCAAACATCTAATGTGTCCGGAAGCTGTACTTGAGAGCCAGTTCCCATTCTGAAGGGCCACTGTCAAATGTGCTTTGCTTGCCCAACGTGTTTTATCTGCTTTGTGGGAAGTATTTCAAAAACATTCGTGTTTTAACAGCCACATTAAACCTTAGGGTCATCGGTGTTGACTTAGTAGGTTACAAAAACTGTCAGGGTCATAAAACGTAAAAATGTTCGCGCTCACATCGCTCGCGAAGTGATAGCACTCGCTGCGCTCGCGCAATAATTTGTTTGATTTACTTTGTAGGTAATATTTCAGCAACTTTTGTATTTTAATAGCCACATTCATCAAAACGAGTCATAAATTGGAACAGTACAACTTTCAATAATCATAATGATTTTTTACCTTAAAATTAGTGGATATCAAGTTTAACCTTAGGGTCATTGGTGTTGAATAAGCAGGTCATAAAAACTGTCAGGGTCATAAAATGACGTAAACATTTTAGAGCTTGCTTCGCTCGCGCATTGATAGCGCTCGCTGTGCTCGCACAAAACTTTGTTTTATCTACTTTGTAGGTAATATTTCAGCATTTTTTGTATTTTAATAGCCACATGAATCAAAACTAATTTATAAATTGAAATAGTTCAACCTTCAATAATCATAATGATTTTTACCTTAAAATAAGTGGATATCAAGTTTAACCTTAGGGTCATCGGTCTTGACTTAGAAGGTCATAAAAACTGTCAGGATCATAAAAAGACGTAAAAAATTTTGCAAACATTTCTTATATCTACTTTACAGGTAATATTTCAGCATTTTTGTATTTTTATAGCCACATGCATCAAATCGAAGCCTTAAATTGAAACAGTACAACCTTCTATAATCATAATGATTACTTAAAATAAGTGGATATCAAGTTTAACTTTTGTGTCATCAGTGTTGACTTAGTAGGTCATAAAAACTGTCAGGGTCATAATAAGTCGTAAAATGTTTTCGCGCTCGCTTCGCTCGCGCAATGATGGCCCTAGCTACTTACTTTGCACGTAATATTTCAGCATTTTCTGTATTTTAATAGCCACATGCATCAAAACGTAGCTATAAATTGAAACAGTACAACCTTCAATAATCATAATGATTAATAACCTTAAAATAAGTATATTTCAAGTTTAACCTAAGGGTCATCGGTCTTGACTTAGGTAGGTCATAAAAACTGTCAGGGTCATAAAAGGTCATAAAAAAGTTCGCGCTCGCCTCGCTCGCGCAGTGATAGCGCTTACTACGCTGACCCAGTAAAAGCGCTCGCTCCTGTCGCGCAAGCATTTGTAATATCTACTTTGTAGGAAGCATTTCAGCAATTTTTTTATTATAATAGCCACATTCATCAAAATGAGTCATAAATTGGAACAGTACAAATTTCAATAATCATAATGATTATTTACATTAAAATAAGTGGATATCAAGTTTAACATTAGGGTCATCGGTGTTGAATTAGCAGGTCATAAAAACTGTCAGGGTCATAACATGACGTAAACATTTTCGCGCTCGCTTCGCTCGCGCATTGATAGCGCTCGCAGTGCTCGCGCAAAACTTCTTACTACTTTACTTACATACTACTTTGTAGGTAATATTTCAGCATTTTTTGTATTTTAATAGCCACATGCATCAAAACGTCGTACAAAATGTTCGCGCTCCGCTTCGCTTGCGCAGTAATAGCGCTCCCTCTGGTCGCGCAAACATTCGTTATATCTACTTTGTAGGAAACATTTCAGCAACTTTTGTGTTTTAATAGCCACATTCATCAAAACGAGTCATATTTGGAACAGTACAACCTTCAATAATCATAATATTTTTTACCTTAAAATAAGTGGATATCAAGTTTAACCTTAGGGCCATCGGTGTTGTCTTAGAAGGTCATAAAAACTGTCAGGGTCATAAAAAGACGTCAAAAGTTTCGCGCTCGCTATGCTCGCGCAAACTTTTGTTTTATCTACTTTGTAGGTAATATTTCAGCATTTTTGTATTTTAATAGCCACATGCATCAAAACGAGTTTATAAATTGAAACAGTACAACCTTCAATAATCATAATAATTATTAACCTTAAAATAAGTGGATATCAAGTTTAACCTTTGTGTCATCGGTCTTGACTTAGTAGGTCATAAAAACTGTCAGGGTCATAAAAAGACGTAAAAATTTTTCTGCTTGCTGCGCTCGCGCAATCATTTGTCATCAGTGTTAACTTAGCAGGTCATAAAAACTGTCAGGGTCATGAAAAGTAGTAAAAAATTTTCGCGCTCGCTTTGCTCGCGCAGTGATAGCGCTTACTACGCTCGCGCAGTAATATTCGCGCAAACATTTGTTTTATCTACTTTGCAGGTAATATTTCAGCATTTTTTGTATTTTAATAGCCACATGCATCAAAACGAGCTTATAAATTGAAACAGTACGACCTCTCAAATAATCATAATGATTTTATACCTTAAAATAAGTGTATATCAAGTTTAACCTTTGTGTCATCGGTCTTGACTTAGTAGGTCATAAAAACTGTCAGGGTCATAAAAAGACGTAAAAATTTTTCTGCTTGCTGCGCTCGCACAATCATTTGTCATCAGTGTTAACTTAGCAGGTCATAAAAACTGTCAGGATCATGAAAGGTCGTCAAATAGTCGTGGTCGTGTAATAGCGCGTAAATATCGTGTAATAGCGGTTGTGTAATAGCGCTTACTACGCTTTCCCAGTAAAAGCGCTCGCTCCTGTCACGCAACAATTTGTAATATCTATTTTGTAGGAAACATTTCAGCAATTTTTGTATTTTAATAGCCAAATTTATCAAAACCAGTCATAAATTGGAACAGTACAACTTTCAATAATCATAATGATTTTTTACATTAAAATAAGTGGATATCAAGTTTAACCTTAGGGTTATCGGTGTTGAATTAGTAGGTCATAAAAACTGTCAGGGTCATAAAATGGCGTAAAAATTTTCGCGCTCGCTATGCTCGCGCAAAACTTTTTACTACTTTATTTACTTACTACTTTGTAGGTAATATTTCAGCGTTTTTTGTATTTTAATAGCCACATGCATCAAAACGTCGTAAAAATTTCCTATTAATATTTTCGTATACCTAACCAAAATGATTAATGACTTTAACAATAGAGGATATTGAGTTCGACTTTGAGGGTCATCTATGGTGACTTGGCCTAAGAGATCATCGATCTAGACCTCAATGGTCATAAAGACACAAATAACGCGGGCGAAGCCGTGGGTAACAGCTAGTATATAATAATGGAATAAATTGTAAATCAAATGTTGTTCTATGCGTATGTTAAAACCTTCTTAAATGTTGAATATGGCAATGTTAATATTTATTTAAGGTTGGATGTACTGAATTTGTGTTTAAGTTGGTATTACTGTTTAGTCTTTCATAAGCTATTCTGTCCAAGAACGTTTTCGGTTTGATACTAAAGAATCAAGAATCAAAGCATTTATTCAGTATGTAGGCAGTATGAATATACGCACATATACACGTCAAAATCATAAAATAAATCATAACCAATTATCAAGTAAACATAGCAAAAGCAGAATTTAACGCTTTGAATTAGAAAAAAAAAGTAATGAACCATTCAGCTGTCATCCAATCGTTTACGTCAGAATATTTTAAAAAAAAAATTTAAAAAAAATTATCGCAGCATTATCGCGCATATAAAATGTATCGCAGTTCAATAAAGCTAATAAATTACATTGAAGATAACTCTGCTTTTTAACCGACTTCACAAAAAAGGAGGAGGTTCTCAATTCATCTGTATGTTTTTTTTTTTTTTTTTGTGTGTATGTTACGCGATTTCTCCATCAATTGTGAACGGATTCAAATGATTCTTTTTTTAATTGGTAGGATACGTTTCCGAGGTGGTCCCATTTTAATTTTATCGAGATCTGATTAGTATCACCAGAGATATGGAGATAAATACCCCAAACATAGGAGATTGTACTAGTTTTAGTAGAAGAGTCCCAAGAAGATTATACACAATGGAGGTTGCTATTGCATATAAGATATTCTTACGGTAACTGTGAGCGAGATAGAAATAAAGGTGGGGAATTTTTTTTTGTAATATCTTATAGGCAAGCGTTTGACCACTATCTCACCTGTTGCTAAGTGATGATGCGGTCGAAGATAGAGAAGTGGACTAGAATGGGAACTGGCTCTCAAGGATAGCTGCCGGAACACATTAGATGTTTGGCGACAGATTTTCTGACATGAGGGTGGTAGCTGGCCAGGCGGACACTAGATATGTTCTACCACCATGCGGGGGTTATTGGTTTCTTAACGATGTTTTCCTTCACCGGAGGGCCACTGTGAGAAGCGCACATATATTTTTCGATAGAAAAATTCATTGGTGCACGGCGGTTTGAACTCGGTACCACGGCATCAAAGCCGACTGTTCTCCCAATTACGCCACCGGGCCCTCAATAAATAATTATATATTAATAATTATAATAAATAATTATGTATAAATATAAATAATTTGTCTTCACAGGAATGTTCTACCGGGCAAAGTCTTGTTAGAGTGCAAACTTTTTTAAACATACCTAATATTTTTTGACATGACATGACATTTGGCGAAGATGGCGGCCATTTCAGTCCCGCGACACTGCATACATAATTAAATAACTCAGAATCATGAACGTACTTTGTACCAATCAACACAGCAAAAAAAAATTATAAGCATAAAACCACATATTATATAATAGTTACTACGTAAATAATACTTTCCGTTTTTAGGTTGGCTACACAGTGCTTACATAATTCGGGTATCCACAATATAGGGAAGTGCCTCTTATAACGTAGTAGAGTGATTCAGTACCCTGTTGGCCATATGGCGGCAATTAATGTTAATAATCGCAAATAATACTTTTTTATATTCATTTTGGAATACAACTAGTCCGTGTTATAAAAGTATTTGGAATTATTGTAATAAAATAGACAATTAATTATCGTGTGTCAGATGCTTTTATTGCACAGGGCCATTTTGGACATTGTCCTATGAGACCTTGATGACATCATTATTACTAGTGAATATTTTCACTTTAGCGCGGCATTTAAAGTCAATTTTTTTAGGGTTCCGAACCCAAAGGCTACCAAATGAACACTTTCTGAGACTTTGTTGTCTGTTCGTCCGTCCGTCCGTCCGTCCGTCCGTGTGTCTATATGTGCGCACTTTACAGATCTGTATCTTCTTAACCGTTATAGGTACACACTTGAAATTTTCAAAAAGTATATATCCGTCAGTGTATAACGGCCCAGACACGAAATTTAATAGATGCATGTAATTTCATTAAAACTTTTTTTGCACTAAAAAGGGTAAAATAAGTTATTTTTCAAAAAAAATAAAACCGACTTCATAACCACAAAAAGGCACTCAAAAGCGAAAAATAATTTACTTAAAATTATTATAAGCGTTACCCACGTCTCTATTTGAAGTCGGTGCCAGCCAAGTCTATTGGATATTAGATAGATGCTTTGTATGTAGTAGTAGTAAGTAGGTACATGTAGGTTAGTAAGTAGGTAGATACATGTACTCGTAGGTATTATCTATCTACTACCTATTAGACTTGGCTGGCACCGACTTCAAATAGAGACGTGGGTAACGCTTATAATAATTTTAAGTAAATTATTTTTCGCTTTTGAGTGCCTTTTTGTGGTTATGAAGTCGGTTTTATTTTTTTTGAAAAATAACTTATATTTAAATCACATCAGTAAATACCTATATGGTATGGAATAAATTGTAAACCAAATATTCGTTCTATACATATATTAAAACCTTCTTGATTATGGTACCTACGTCTGGTCCAAAACCTGTAATTGTACTGTTATCCCTGTGGATATAAATTATTTGTAAACTCTGTAGTTTGCAAATAATTTATTTTATAACTTGATTAAACGTATCGTGAGCATAATTCATTTTAACTAAGACTGGTATGAGTCCACTTATGAAAGAGCGCGGTCCGCTCCGAAACCGGTCGCACGTCTCAATCGACTTTCGACCTTATTACGTGAGTCATACCGGTCTATAGTTAAAATATTTTTTTCTATATTGTACGTCACTTACCTGCGCATATACTGAAACTTGATGACTATGAATATGAGGAGAGTGTTGGCTGCGAGCGATGCCGTCAGCACCCCCACATACAGCACTATGATGACCACGTCAGCTCGGTAGAACACCTGAGAACACATACTGAACTATACACAATAGCAATGCCAACATTTGACACAAACACTTATGAAACAAATTGGACAATTTACTGCAGTGTTGGGACTCCTGCTAGTCCGCCTGGGGCGGTACGAACACTTTGCCAATTAATTTTCAGCCGTGAAATAGAAATGTTTTTGGTTGAGATGGCAAGCTGTCCAGTGAAATTACAGGGCATGTGAGACTCAACATCTTTATGTCTCAAGGTAACAGGCGCAGTGCAGTGACATGCAAAATTCTGGCAGTCCAGCCGCTGTATCTGTAATAGGTAGACGTCATCGCTTACCATCAGGTGAGCGTCGTGCTTGTCCTGTTACCTTTTACCATTAAAAAAAAAACATTTTAAATATCAGCTCAATCGGTTCAGTAGTTTTAGCGTGATAGGTAACAAACATAGACACAAGCTTTAGCGTGAATAGGTAACAAACATAGACACAAACTTTCGCCTTAGTATGAAATATGATAGTAGGATAATTTAATATCGTAAAAAAAATATATATACGGTCGAATTGAGAAACCTCCTCCTTTTTTTGAAGTCGGTTAAAAAAACCGAATTCAAATGCCGTGCTAGTATCTTCAGTAGCAAATTTGAGGTGTTTATCGCCATATATCTGGAGATACTTATTAGATCTTGGTGTATTTACTATGGGAATACCTCAGAAGTATACTCTTTTGATTGTACGAAGAATTTTGAAAATTGGTCTAAGATTGACCGAGAATTTGGTAACCGTCGCGCGAGGGACGTGCGGTAGGCCTGACTCCTGTGAAAAAGGACATCAAAAATGTCCGAAACGTGTTGGAGTAATTTCGACATCTTAACCCGTGAGTGTAAAGCCGTTTTAAATAATTATATGTGCTATTCTCACGATAATTTTCATAAACAAATGACTATGTCACGTCACATCGTCACTCAATATCAAGTGAGATCTTCGAGCATTTACCAATGGAGATGTTAACGCAAGGCGTACCCCTCTGCTGGCCATATAGCCATTTTTGGCCATATGAGCGTGCGTAACTACGCTGTATTTTTAATACTGTGTGCGTGTTTCAAGTTAGTGTGCGGGATCGTTAAAGTGAGTGATTTGTGTGTGTGCAATGCGTGTTTACCTCGTCCTCCGTAAGTATCGGCAGAAACAAATGTTTGCGGATTACACTGTTAACATCTCCATTGGTAAATGCTCGAAGAGTAAGATAGAGGTACATTTTACTTTATGTCTCTCTATAATTTCAAAATAGTTATTTTAAAAAGAATATAGGCTATAGAGGAAGTGGAAGACCGAAGAAAGTGTGGATGGATGTGAGAAAGAAGATGTAAAGAGAGTGGATGCGTAAATGACTGCGGATAGACCAAAATGGAAGAGAATGACATGTTGTACCGACCCCGCTTAAGTGGGATAAGGGTAGGAAGATGATGATGATGATTATAAAAAGAGTAATCTTAAGCTTACCTCCAAGTCCAACGGCGGGACCCAAGGCTCCGTCTCGTTCCATATGTGGATAGAACCATTCTGTTCATTCTTATACTCCAGTCCTAAAGTTTTTAAATCTGGAGGAGTCACATCCGCCATTTTTTAAATTAATTTATGTTTACACCACTATTTTGATACTTTTTCAATATTCACAGCACTATTTTGACACTTTTTCAATGTTCACAGCACTATTTCGGCACTTTTTTCAATGTTCACTCCATTATTATAGACACTTCTCATATATAATTAAAACTTGTTTTGATTCTAATGTCGAATTTTAATATAATATGTTTTGTACACATTTTAATTTATTTGTATAATATTTTTTTCTCCACTGAATGTTGCCTGTAATGATGAAACCGATTGAATTGAATTCTTATGGAAAATACTGCTTATAGATTTTAACATTATTTTTATAAGTAGTTTCTAATGTAAGTATTGCAATATAAATAGTTACGAGAAATTATATTTATTTTACTAAACACACACGTTAGATTGTTATAAATGTATCATTTTTAACATTTTTCACAAAAAAAAAACCTGTGTGTACTTATGTACACGCGTTAGAAGCTATACTTCTGTGGCGTATGGAAAAAAATAACTAAAATGCAGTAGTGATTAACGATAAATATTAAAATTAATCAAAAAGATTTTATTTAAAAAAAAAGGTTTTATTAACGTAAAAATATGACGTTAAATATGACATATACAACTTGAACATAGTCATGCCACCTAGAACTAACTTCACGGTGTAGAATTTAGGTGTCGGTGTGCGCACGCATCGTACCACCTAGAACTAACTTCACGATGTTAAATTTAGGTGTCGGTGTGCGCGCGCATCGTAAGAATTCACTCTCATCATTTTTCTCTATCGCGTCAAAAGAAGTATAACTTCAAAAATAGTTGAAGTACTAAAACATAGGCGTGAGTGCATTTTGACTTCAAAAAAAGGAGGAGGTTTTTCAATTCGACCGTATATATATATTTTTTTTTTATGTTTGTTCGCGGATAACTTCGTCGTTTATGAACCGATTTCGATTATTCTTTTTTTGTTCGAAAGGAGATATTCTAAGTGTGGTACCATGGTAATTTTATCGAGGTATGATAAGTATCTCTAGAGATATTGAGATAAACATCGCAAAATTGGTACTGAAAATGAATAGCGCGGCATTGAAGTCGGTTGTTTTTTAGTTTTTAAATCTCTCCATTCCAACAAAAAAAAAAACAAAATTGGTTCCCAAACGCCAAAGTTATCCGCGAACAAACATAAAAAAAAAACATAATATACGGTCGAATTGAGAAACTTCCTCCTTTTTTGAAGTCGGTTAAAAAGGCAGAAGGTTTTTATGGCTGGACATTAGCTTTAGTGACTCAAATTGATAAGGGTATAAGTTTTTATCCGACAACGGAGAAGCAAAAAGGTGGGTTGCGATTGTGACTGGTGTGAATAATGTTTTTCTTTTCCCTCGTAATGTACTTATCATAATTTAACAAACTAGGAATCGTTACAATCACGGAACATGATGATCAAATACTATGTAACAATGTTTTATATTATTCTGTTGTTAGAAGCAACTTGAGTGTTTTCTTGCTATCCTCTGAACATCGCTATGAAAATGTAGATATTTACCAAAATACATTAAAATATTACAAAAAATAATATTACAATACATTACAATCAAATACTCTTTATTGATTGCAAAATATTTACAAAATGTACGATTTATCTAAAATAAAGTAACAATAGGGCAATACAATCGGCGGTCTTATCGTACAAAGCAATTTCTTCCAGACAACCTTGGCATGGAAAAAGAAGAATATAAACAGAATCTTGGCGGTATATTACGTGTAATTTGTGAATCTAATAGACGATATATATTGATGTATAAACAATGAATAGTACATATTATTTGAGATGAGAATATTTTCTTAGCTTCTTAATATTTCTTACGAGTAGAGCGTGATTTTTCAGTAGTCAGGTCTTGGTGCGAGATGATGATGTACCTACGGACACAACCGTTGGTTTTTATGTGAGCAATTATTTTTTTACGACTAAAGCAATAAAATGTTTATGTTCTATTTCAGGGTGTATCCGTATGACCTGAGAGTAACAGTTAAAAGTAACAATTAAAGATAGTTTAAAATCTAAAACAACCGACTTCAATACCCCGCGAGTCAATTTCAGTAGCAAGTTTGAGACGTTTATCGTCATATCTCTGGAGATACTTACCAGATCTCAATAAAACTACAGTTGGACCACCTGGGAAACGTACCCTACCGATAACAAAACGAACCATTCGAATCGGTTCATAATTGACGGAGTAATCGCGTAACATACACAAAAAAAAACATACAGACGAATTAAGAACCTCCTTTGTTTTTGGAAATCGGTTGAAAAATCATCCTAAACACAAGTTCTTTGTAAAGACATTGTTATGTGTATTAAAAGTACTAATAATAACATTACATACCTACTAGCCCAAAATTAACTGTCCTACTATTTTTCGACTGTGTTTATTTTTTCTTTTTGTGTGTGTGTATTACGCAATTACTTCGTCAATTGTGAACCGTTTTAAATGATTGTTTTTTAATCGATAGGGTACGTTTTTGAAGTAGTCCCATTTTAATTTCATTGAGATCTAATAAGTATCTTTAGAGATATGACGATAAACCTCTCAAACTTGCTACTGAAACTGACTCGCGGGGCATTGAAGTCGGTTGTTTTAGTTTTTAAACTATCTTAATTATCCAATACGGAGTTTCAGTCCCTACAGCCCGGCTCAATCATCAGGTCTCAGCTCTGTGGTAACATATGCAGTGTCGCCAAGATACACAAGTTTACGAAAGAGTCAAAGAACGTCTGGAAGTGGTTTAACACAAACAAACATACAATGACGGCAAGTTAAATCTAAAATTGTCATAATAAGTATTAATGTAGTTACGCATACAGTTTTTTAACTAACTTTCGAAATAGGAGATGTTATCAAATTCATCTGTTTATTTCTTTTCGTGTACTTTTGTTGGGTGCTTCAGAGATATGGAGATAAACAGATTAAGCTTGCCACTCAAAATATTATCGAGATCAGATGGTAGTATTAGGTAAAAATAACATCAACAAAATAATCGCCAAGATGTTTGCTTCATCCAAAATCACCGGCCAAGTGCGTGTCGGGCCACGCGCAGTTAGGGTTCCGTAGTAGCTCGTTATTCAATGCAATTCTTTACCTATTATAAACAAGCAACTACTTCATATTTTCCTTCAAAGTGCATAATACTTACTATCATAATGAATTTTTCTAGATTTTTTAAATCAGCAGTTTAGCTTATAGATGGGAGACGCCCTAACAGAACAATAATTTGCACGTCAAAGTTCAATATTTCGTAAATGGAGCATTAAATCAAAACATAGTATTAACAACCCCGAAATCATTTAAAAGACCTATTAAACGGTATCCCACACATTGGGGTACACGACAAAAAAATCACCCCCACTTTCCATGTAGAGGAGCTACCCTTTCTTCCTTCCTTCTCAAGATTCCTTGTCAAGACTACGAAACCCTAAAAACGCCGAGGCAAGCATTTGCATAGCACTTTATCGGCAAAGCTTAGCATAATCCACAGGAAAATGTGTGTGTTGTGTGTAGAGCCTACTAAACAGAGGATTTAATATTACTTTACTTTCTTGTATTAAACATCAAATATATTCATTTAATAATGTTACAAGGATCAATAAAATTATAAAGCATGATGTTGAGACGCAACCGAGTGCAGAGACGCGCAAAATTCTGATAATCAAAAGTTTTGCTACAGTATCTGACGGGAGACGATTCCATCTGGTGAACGTTTTGCTTATACTGTAGCTATCATTAAAAAAATCGAGTTAAAATGTAGAAGTACTGCAATATATCTTTAGGTATTGTAACCGTTCGTTTTAGGACCTTCATACCTGAAGACAATTTTTTTAGTTCACATGTATAAAATACTATATCACACTATTGCAGAAAAGCTGGTAGCTTAATTAAAAATCGTAGTAAAGGTGTTTTAATACCACCCTACCCACCAAAGAATCCTAAAAGATGGTTAAATTCAGCTTATATTAAAAATAAATAGACAATTAGCAGATGTAAATGAACCTCAAAGAACGAGCTTTGTAGATTACAATTACTTATAATAAGCTTTCGGCTTTTACATTGAGATGTTATACAAAAAAAAGTTGTTAAACATTTTTTTAAGTTAGATGCCGTTCAATAGTCATTTTTTTCATTTTTTTATTCATTATAGTCAAGCGTTTGACCACTATCTCACCTGATGTTAAGTGATGATGTGGTCGACGATGTAGATTGCGCTTTATAGTATTTTCTTTGAGGATGCTGTTTTGAATTCAGACCGGAGCGAAGGATTCTAGAGTAGAATTCAGAGCACATTGAGGGATCCTTAAGTAGAACCCTGAGCGTTGCGAGGGATCCTTAAAGGTAAGACCACACCGCGGCGTCCTGCGTCCGCGTGCTTGTTTTCGATCCGATGTTCAATCGCTTTCTGATCGCCGTAGATCGTGTTTGGTGTGAACCAGTCCATACAAATACTACTGCGCTATCTGATCGCCGCCTAGATCGCACGCAGGATGCTGCGGTGTGGACATACTTTTAGTAGGATTCTAAGAGTTGCGAGGTATGCAAAAATTCCCCGTTATGAGAAAAGGTGATAGATAAAAGAACTTTAATATTGACCATCGTACAATATTAAAGTTCTCAAAAATTAACCTTTGGATATGAGTCTGACTCGCACTAAGCCAGGGACATTGCTATCCAAACCGAAAAAAAATCCCATTTCGAGGATAAATTGATTAACAAAGTGGTGATACCGCCCCTAGGCGGATTAGCAGAACTCCAAAAGTCCTACAACTGAAAATGACCGAACCGTCCTACTCCGAACTAATAAACCTACGTTTTTATGATACTTTATGATTAAGCACGAAAGTATTTTGAACTTGTCTATTACTGATCCAATTTCTTTTCAACAACACTGATAATTCTATTATAAGTTAGTGTACGAATTCGTGTATTAAATTTAATACACAGTTTAATACAGAGTGTGGGAAACACACGGGTCCAATACCTAAAAACGTTGGTAGGACAAGCAAGACGCCTACCTGGTGGATAGCAATAAAGTTTGGTTAGTGAGTATGTGGTCGAGGATGGTAGCACGCTAGGCTTAGAATGGGAACTGGCTCTCAAGGCTGCCGGAACACATTAGATGTTTTGGCGACAGATATTCTAACATCTCTTTACATAGCACTCATCGGCAGAATTTAGCACATTACTGCACTGCGCCTTTTACCTTGAAACGTCGAGATGTTTAGCATCTAACTTTCTGTGATATCACTGCCCAACCTATAATACCTACTAATAAATATCCTAACATAACAGAAAGCGCTAAACCTTCCTTGAAAAGTCGAAAAAAAGCCCTTGAGAGCTAGAACCCATTCGAGGCCTAGCACTCTCTACCATCCTCAACCACATCGTCACTTCGCCAACAGGCGAGATAGTGGTCAAACGATAGCTTATATGCTAAGTTAAAAAAAAATCAAGTACTTTACAAGGATGAAAAGACAACTAAACCAGGTCAAGGAGTTCACTCATATTTTTCAGATCTGTATTGATACGCATATAAATCATACTAAAACCGAACCAAATGTTTAGATTTAGGTGAAATATTTGGCATTCCAATGTCAGCCAAAAATAGTGACCATTAAGTGTTTCAGTGCTCGTACACAAATGTAATCCAGACACAGGAACTGTGCATCTTTAAATAAAAGAAGTGAGAAATTATCGCCTCAACAAATATGCTATACAAAATGTTCCCGCGCGCAATAAAATACATGTTTTGTTTGTTGTCATGAAAATAATGAATGTGCACGGAATAATATACATAGAATTTTGATGTGTCATTCGGCAGAAGTACTGTACTCTGTAACATTGCAACTTTTCTGTGAGTTAAGGTCTCAACTAATCAATTATATGCTTAGGTATACAATAATTAATTTTATAACTACCAAAGAAACGTATTTCTTAATTACGTATGTTTTATACATAGAATTACTTTTAATTAATTTAAATATTTGAACATATTAATTGTAAGGTATTTTAATCAATTAATCAATTAGTGCACTGACGCTTAAACTAGCCGTAGCTGTGCGATAAACTATACTTGCGAGTACAGACCGTGGTATAGGGTGGATATTTGATATAGAACCGGGACCGAGACCATCTTCTGTTGTATTTTCAGTGAAATTCCCACGGAAATTCCAATAATTTTTACGACGAGCAGACTGTCGATAGATATTGACAGACAATGTAAAAAGTACAGTCAGTAAGAAAATAGACACTTTAGACAAAACTCTTTTTCTATGCTAATCGATCCGACTTTTTATAATGATAGATACTTTTTATCGCAGTAAATTGTATGTCGTTTACAAAATCGTTTACAAAATGACTTCAAATGCCGTGCTAGTCATTTCCAGTAATAAGTTTGAGGTGTTTATCTCCATATCTCTAGACATACTTATGATCTAGATGACATTACAATGGGACACCTTGGAAAATATACCCTATTAAAAAAAAAATTCAAATCAGTTCACAATTGACGGAGTAATCGCGTAACATACATACAAAATAGTATATTACGATACGTGTGACTTATGTAGTCTATATATAATCGACTATTTAAGTCACGGAAAAGCGTGCGTAAAGTGCGGTTTTAGGTTACACTGTGCTATAAAGAAACATACACACAACGCCGTGCAATAATAGACAACATAAGTCACGAGTATCGTATATTATTTTATAGCTGTCAGTGTGACATAAGCCCGCACTTTACGCTTGCTACGCTTTTCCGTCAAATAGAAGATTATTGCACGGAGTGAAGTTGGCACCCGAGCGCAGCGAGGGAGCTAAACGTCGTGCAACAATAAACACGCGACAATTCGTGTGGTTCTCAATAGAACCTCCTCCTTTTTGGAAGTCGGTTGAAGATATAAACTAAAAACCAAGCGGCTTAAATCTAATACTGTACATCTTCTATTTAATATTGTATTATTAAGTTTCATCATACGAGTATCTTTAAATATCTCTGAAGTTATTCAAGGATATTTAAAGTGCGAAACCTTAAATGAGCGACCCTCGAGTCACACTTGACTCGATATTTTCTCATTTATTCTGCCGGAGCTTTTTCAAATAGCCCCAAGCCGATTACGTTGAAAGCATTTCCCTCGACAACTTATTTAATAACAATCTAATACTCTTGTTTCATTAATTAATGGGCCGAAAACTTTTATATGAATCCACATATTTAGCAAATAAATTCGTCAAAATCATATTTAATGAGAAAGTTTTGTAAACAACGTCTATTGAAGTTTATAAATCGCGCCCGACATCTTTGATGTCGAGTCATTTCATCATAAAAAGCGAGTTTTACACGTTTCCAGGTAATTAAAAATATTGGTATAGCAACACCAGCCAGGGATGTGCTGGCTATTGCCACATGAGTAAATTTACTCATGTGCTATTGCGGCTGCGGATGCGGTTGCGGATGACGGATATATTTAAACGATGTTTTGATGTTGTACCAAAATATATATACATATACTACCTACTATTAAAACTGCTACAACAGAACTCTTCCCTTTACCATAGTATGGTAAAAAATCATTCTCTTAATTAACCTGTTTGATCCCACTGCTGGGCAAAGGTCTTCCCATTTTTTCCCACTTATCCCTATCCAATGCCGTCTGTGGCCAGTCTTTGTGAAAAACATCGAAGAATCTATCTCCCTACCGATTTTTGGGCCTTCCTCTCCGTCGACAACCGTCTTCAGGCACCCATTGCGTAACAATTTTAGCCCACCTGTCGGGATGCATCCGACAAGTATGACCCGCCCAGTCCCATTTCAGCCTGGTCTTATCACGCACAAAAAAAAATTAAGTTAGAACTAAAACTGCTTCCCGTTCGAATCTACCTAATCTGCAGGTTTACCGGAATACTGCATTTATCTCATGAAATAACACAATTAAATGTTTGGGAGAACATCTGAAATTCGCTCTAATTAAATGTAATTAATGCCTGTGCTCAACAAATTTATTCACATCAACTGGACTTAAATTGCGGCTGTGATATAAATGTACTGGGAATTCCTACAAAAGATTTACCGAGCTAATTTCATTTTTCACCATGCTTGAAGGAAACAGAAAAGAAAAACGATTAGTCTAAACTCCTTTGTTATATTTTTTAATTTAGTGAATAATAGAAAAGTTACAAATATTAAACATCAATTCTTAAATAGAACATAAATTTTAGTAAAATTATTATTATTGTAACCGACTTCAAAAAACGGAGGATTTTTTCTCAATTCGTCCGTATATATTTTTTTGTTATATGTTTTTTTTATGTGTGTTCCGGATAACTTCGTCGTTTATGAACTTATTATGATAATTATTTTTTTGTTGGAAAGGAGATTTTTAATGGGTACCATTGTAATTTCATCGAGATCTGATAAGTATCTCCAGAGATATGTTGTTACGGCTACATACTAATCCTGGTATCATTAATCCTGTCCAATGACACGTTCCTCCTCCTAATTCAAACTTGCCGCGCGCCCTCTCGCCGCGCGCGCTTCAATATGGCCGATGTCGTTCGTGTGCATACACGCGCGTGTGTTTTTGTGTATAAAAGAAGAAGTCACGAAAATCCTGGTGGCAGGAGACTTAGACTCCGGCGGATATTTCTGCCTGCGGTGCTGGTGAGTCCTATCTATATTCCCGTTTCTAATCCTAGTGGTGGCCGGGGCGATTCCCTCATTACACAGTCAAATATCCGTAGCGTGTCGTCTCTAAGCAGTAGCATCAGGCTTTCTTCGCGAGTATCCAACATACATGGTGCCTCCTGTGAGGACTAAGTCCTCATCTTTGTTGATTACAAGTCTAAATCACGAGTGTTTACTTGTAATAATAATCATCGCCATATTCCCTAGTTCAAACAATCAATGCTATTTTGTTATTTAGCTACACTAAAAACATCAAATAGTCAATATTGTTTACTTTGTATTGTAACAAAACTCATAGAATCTCGTAATTTTGTTGATATCTCATCGTATTGTCGTTCGCTGTTCGAACATACTTACCTACCGGCAGCGGCCGGTCGAGGCGCGGTTCACCCGGGCGAACGTTCCATCGAGTTACTTTATAATCTACCTACTATCTATTTTAATAAACTTACCGACAGACCTACTCCAGTATAAAATATAATCTAATCTGTTTCAATCCTATTGTTGTCAGACATTCTACTTCACCTATTGCGAGGAAAGCCTGATGTTGCAACTTAGTTGTCAAACAGTAGATTTAATTAATGTGTGCTCGAGTCTAGGCTAGGAAAAGATTTAATAGGTCTTAATTGTTAGGTACGTCTGATTCACTAAGAGTGTAAAGTGTTAGTTCAAACTTAAAACCATTGAATTTACTGTAATATTTACATACTACATAAATACGTAACCTGTATTTCGTATATCTTGCAGATAAATTGTAGGTAGGTACCTACCTATCAGCTACAAATATTTCTCGTATTAACTATTCTATAATTTTACTAACGCCTAGTAAATTATAATAGCTTACGCAGCTTTGTTTGTATTAAGTACCTAGTTAATTTGTTTCGTCTTTGTACTGATCTTATTATCGAAATATATTGTATTATAAAAAGATTCAATAATGACAGACAAGATGGAAGCCGAATTACAATCTCTCATTAAAAGACGTGAATATGAATTCACGTGTATGCAAATATTGTTCGATTTGTCTAAGGTGGCTACAACCGATAAATCTAAATTATCGTCGTTTCGTAGTAGATATAAATCTGTCGAAAAAACAAAAGAAAATTTTGTCGAGGTCAACGACCGTATAAACAAGTTGGAAATAACTTTGCGACCGAAATCAATGATTGATAATGCAACGTTATTAGCGTTTGACGAGTTGTATTATGCCGTGGTCGAGTTCGCGGATTCAATGTTATCAGTGACAAGTAGCAGTTCTAATGCTAGTGTTCCAGTGCAGGAGACTCCGAGTCCTCGCGTTCAATTACCTAAACTGGAAATTCCGAAGTTTGACGGAAACATTGAAAACTGGCAAAGTTTTAAAGACAGTTATGTGTCTTTAATCCACTTCAACGCTACGCTATCCGATGCGGAAAAGTTCCGTTATCTGAACTCAAGCTTGTCTGGTTTCGCCTCAACTATAGCGAAAGGTTTACCTGTCACGGCCGCGAATTATAGTATAGTTTACCAGGCTTTGCTCGATAGGTACGATAATAAGCGAGTTCTGGCTACCGCGTATATTGATAAGCTAGTCAACGCTAGTAAAATAAATAAGCCGTCACTCGATAATTTAACGAGCTTATTAAATATATTATACGAAAATGTAAACGCATTGCGGTCGCTGTCGATTCACAACCTTACTGATTTTTTATTGTTTTACATCGCTTCGCGTGCACTGGACTGCGAGACTCGTCAACGGTTCGAGTTGCAGAATGCGAGCGAGATACCTACGTTTGACGATTTAATAAAATACCTGCAAAATTATATTAAAATATTAGAAGTGAGTCAAACCGCGTCTGTTTCTCCTTCTACTCCGGTAAATAGACAAATTCGCAATAATAAGAATACTAACAATAAATTCACGCAACAAGCAAAAACAACTTTAGTCGCGTCTTCGTCGCAAAACGAGCGTAAACTAGTTTGCCCGTGTTGCCAATCCTCACACTCGATCTATCGATGTGCAAAATTCCAATCATTGGATGTTCAGCCGCGTCGGCAGTTAGTGATGGAATTAAAACTTTGTTTTAATTGTTTGCGTGCGGGTCACGAGGCGAACAGTTGTAACAGTAACAATAGTTGTTTGCTTTGCGCTTCTAAACACAACACGTTGTTACATATAGACAAGCAGTCTACATCTCGTTCTAATGATAAAACGGAAAATAAGATTACTAATTCAAGCACGGCGCTCACAAGCGCTGCAACCGCGCCATGCGTGGGAGACTCAAACGTTCCGAGTACTAAAATTCTGGGGTCCGCGGTAGTACGCGTACGTCATGCGAATGGTTCGCTGCAGTGTGCGCGCGCCCTTATTGACAGCTGTTCGATGGATTCCTTTATAACAGTTTCGTGTGCTCGTCGACTTGGGTTACATATCCAGAAATGTAAAATGAATGTTACCGGTTTAGGTCAAAGTTCGGTACTCGATATAAAGGGTGTTACTTTTTGCTCGATTATGCCGCGTCAAAGTGATACTCCCACATTCGAGTTGTCTTTTGTGGTGTTACCTAAAATCACCACATCGATGCCTTCCTCTCCGTTACCCGCGGTGGTACACGATCAATTTTCTCATCTCGATTTAGCGGATGACAATTTTCATCGATCTAGTTCTGTGGATCTTTTGTTAGGAGTCGAGTGTTTCGATCAAATATATACCGGCGCTCGTTACTCGCCAGGTCCGGGCTTACCTTGCGCGCTTGATAGTGTGTTCGGGTGGGTTATTAGCGGTCAGCTCTCACACCACTCCTTGTCGCGGGCGGTATCCCAACCGATGACGTCACTTCTTACAGCCACGTGTGCTCTCGATGATATTGTAAAACGGTTCTGGGAGATTGAAGAACCGCCACGTACTGCCATTTCGATTCCCGAAGATGATGTTTGCGAACAGAAATACAGAGAAGGTACTTACCGAACTCCTGAAGGTCGTTACGTTGTTTCTCTCATGTTGAAGGATGATGCTCCTTCTCTTGGTGATTCTCGTCGTTGCAGTTTAAATCGCTTTCTAAATTTAGAAAGACGTCTAGAGCGTGATTCTGATTTAAAATCTGAATACGCGGACTTCATGCGTCAGTACGAAGACCTTGGTCACATGCAACCAGCAGTCGCTTCGTCTACTGAGGCAAGGTATCTTATACCTCATCACGGTGTAGTCAGACCCGAAAGTTCTACTACACGTCTGCGCGTCGTCTTTGACGCCAGTAGCAAGACTTCCGTCAATAAGTCTTTAAATGATATAGTTCATGTCGGACCCAAACTTCAAATCGACATAATCGATTTAGTCACAAGGTTTCGACTGCATACTATTGTCTTCACTGCGGACATTTGTAAAATGTACCGGCAAATTCTCGTTCGACCTGAAGACAGGTCCTACCAACACATTCTGTGGCGTGACCAACCTAACGCACCACTCGTCGAATATGAGTTGGCCACTGTCACATACGGCGTCAGTAGCTCTCCATACTTGGCTATCCGCACTCTGCGTCAGTTAGCCGACGATCACGGGTCGGAGTATTCTTCTCGTGCCGCCGAGGTTCTTCGAGAAGATACATTTATGGATGACGTTACTACTGGCTGCGCTTCTTTAGAAGAAGCCATGCAATTAAAAAAGGATTTGACTTCTTTGTTGGCTCAAGGTCAATTCGAACTTCGGAAATGGAGTTCAAACAATTCCGAATTGTTAGCTGATATTCCTCCTGAGCATTGTCAAACTCCTAAGACCTTCGACGAAGGTGGTCAGGAATTTATCAAGATTTTAGGTATCCAGTGGGATCCTTCGAGTGACAACTTCTCGTATTCCTTTTCGGATACATTTAATATAAAATTTACCAAAAGGTCAATACTCTCGATCACTGCGAGAATCTTCGATGCTCTTGGCTGGATTTCCCCGTTGATTTTCTCTGCTAAGTTACTATTGCAGGACATGTGGAAACTGAATTTAGATTGGGACGAACCCATTCCTCATGACTTAGCCAAGCGATGGCATGTTATAGCTGCAAATTTGCATGACATTCAACGAATCAAATTGCCACGTAGCGTGCTTCCAACAAATCCCATTCAAATTCATTTAGTCGGATTTTGTGACGGCTCCTCTAAGGGCTACGGTTGTTGTGTATATTTGTGTGCGGTGACGCCAAGCGCCACCGTCTCTCGCCTGTTGATAGGAAAGTCCAAGGTAGCACCCTTGAAACCTACGACAGTAAATAGGCTCGAGTTGTGTGCCGCAGTGTTGCTATCTCGGGTTTTGAGTCATATGTATGATTTGCTCAACGTCAAATTACGTATTGACTCAATCCGAGCATACTCAGACAGCACCACCACATTGGCCTGGTTGAAAACGCCGCCACATTTACTAAAAATGTTTGTTGCAAACCGGGTGGTTCAAATAACCGATGTATTCGACATCCACTGTTGGAGTTATGTATCCACCAAGGATAACCCGGCGGACTGCTGTAGTCGCGGTATTAGCTGTTCTGAACTCGTCGAGCATCCACTCTGGTGGTCAGGTCCTCCATGGCTTTCAAAACCGCCATCGGAATGGCCATCAAAATTACCTTCTCCGGACACTGACTTACCGGAAATGAAACCTTCCGTGGTTCAAACTCTTCTCACGGTGGTTCCGGAAGATGACTTAATAAGTCAACTACTAAATAGATATTCCTCGTTACCTAAAGTCACAAGAGTGCTCGCGTGGGTAATGCGCTTTTCCTCAAATATAAAGCGAAAGAAAGAGAATCGAACGCTTTCTTCTCTTTCAACCATCGAACTTGACTCTTCTTTGATGTTGCTTGTAAAGTACACTCAAACTAATTTCTTGCAAGACGAGCTCGAAAAGGTCGCTCATAATCAGGTTTGCTCTAAACCTATTCAAAAACTGTCTCCATTCTTAGACAGTGCAGGACTGCTGCGAGTGGGGGGACGTATCGATAACGCCAACTTGCCTGCTTGTGCGTTACATCCTCTTCTGTTGCCTAAGGCTTGTGCTTTATCACGCTTGATCGTGGAACATTTTCATATCAAGTATCTGCATTGTGGACCCAGAACTTTGCAGTCGTTGGTCCAACGGAAATTCTGGATAATAGGTTGTCGTCTACTCATTCGCACAGTATGCTCCAAATGCGTACAATGCTTCAAGGTCAAGCCGGTACCTTGTCAACCTGAGATGGGCAAACTTCCAGCCGCCAGGTTACAACCTAGTCGTTGTTTTGAAACTACCGGAATAGACTTTTGCGGTGCTTTTCTTTTGAAAGAGAGTCGTCGACGTAAGGCACCCACATTCAAGGCGTACGTGTGCTTATTTGTGTGTCTTAGCACGAAGGCCGTGCACCTAGAAGCAGTTACCGAGCTGAGCTCAGAAGCCTTCTTGGCTGCTCTAGATAGAATGGTCTCACGTCGTGGTATTTGTAAAACGATTATCAGCGATTGTGGAACTAATTTTGTTGGCGCAAATAGGCTTATGAAAAATATCCTAGCTGAATTGCAGGATCACTATCCTGATATAGCGGACGGATTTGCCACCCGCGGCATCAAGTGGGAATTTAATCCACCGAGTGCGCCTCACTTCGGAGGAATTTTTGAAAGTGGCATCAAATCTACCAAGTACCACCTCAAGCGAGTTGTAGGTACTCAAATTCTGACGTATGAAGAAATGAGCACGGTTTTAACGAAAATCGAAGCCATTCTCAATTCGCGCCCACTTTGCGCTATATCACCGGACCCTAATGAAACAGATGTATTAACACCTGGACATTTTCTTTCCAATGGTCCACTCGTATCGATACCCGAGTCATCAATGATCGATGTTAAAACACCGCGTTCTCGTTGGCAGTTACTTCAAAAGATAACACAATCGTTTTGGCGTATCTGGCAGCGTGATTACTTACATACTCTTCAACAAAAGAACAAATGGTTCAAAGGTGTCCCTAATATCAGGGTCAATGATTTGGTTATTATTATTGAACCCACGTTACCTACGTTGTGTTGGAGGCTAGCGAAAATAGAACAATTGCACCCTGGTCGCGATAACGTAGTCCGCGTTGTGACGCTTCGCTCTGCGAATGGCAATGTTTTTCGACGACCTGTTGTCAAGATTTGCCCTTTGCCTATTGATGCCTAAGCTATTATAGTTTAAACGTATCTTTAGGTAATTTAGAATTAAGTAATTTAATGTAATAAGGCTACAGTTTAGTTCTGTTTTGTAATAGTCTTGAGCACATATTTTTTAGGTTTATACTGTGAAATCTTAGTAGATTTCAAGTGGGGGGAATATGTTACGGCTACATACTAATCCTGGTATCATTAATCCTGTCCAATGACACGTTCCTCCTCCTAATTCAAACTTGCCGCGCGCCCTCTCGCCGCGCGCGCTTCAATATGGCCGATGTCGTTCGTGTGCATACACGCGCGTGTGTTTTTGTGAATAAAATAATAAACTAGAAGAAGACACGAAAATCCTGGTGGCAGGAGACTTAGACTCCGGCGGATATTTCTGCCTGCGGTGCTGGTGAGTCCTACCTATATTCCCGTTTCTAATCCTAGTGGTGGTCGGGGCGATTCCCTCATTACACAGTCAAATATCCGTAGCGTGTCGTCTCTAAGCAGTAGCATCAGGCTTTCTTCGCGAGTATCCAACATATGTCGATAATCGTCTGAAACTTGCAACTAAAACTGACTCGCGCGGCATAAAAGTCGTTTATTTTAGTTTTTAATTAAATATTAATTAGTATATTTATTTAAACTCGCACTTAGCCGGTTTTGTTTATTGATTATTGCAATTTTTTTTAAAAATGGCTGTCATGGCGCGTGTTCTTTCGAGATGTTCCATTATATACTCGACACTCTGTATAATGGAATTCCGCCGTACAGGAGCTTCTCTTTAGGACATTCAAAGAAGAATCAAAGCATTTATTCAGTATGTAGGCAGTATAAATATACGCACATATACACGTCAAAATCATAAATCATAAAATAAATCATAACTAATTATCAAGTAAACATAGCAAAAGCAGAATTTCACGCTTTGAATTAGAAAAAAAAAAGTAATGAACCATTCAGCTGTCATCCAATCGTTTACGTCAGAATATTTAAAAAAAATTAAAGTAGGTTAAAACCAACCCTAATGTAACTGTGTGTCAGTATTATCATTGTTCATTATTGCTGTAAGCAGCATAGCAAGGCTAAAATAAGAATGAAAATATTACTTATTATAGTAGACCGTCAGGTCGTAGTTTCGTGATGAGTCATGAAGTCAAATTCTTTTTGTCTCTTTTCATTACTATATTTACGAGGCTTGACTTATGGCCTGTTTCACCGGTGTCTGATAGCCCTATCAGGAACTTATCTGACAAATTTTAGACAACTTTTGTATGGCGTCATCTGTCAGATAACTATCTGAAACTCTATCAGGGACCGGTGGAACTGGGCCTAAGTCTATTGATTGTTTGTATAATTACCATGACATGAAAAGGTATCGTAAATAAATGACCAATAAACAATACTAGTTCAGCCGTTATACTTAATATGGAATACAGAGATCAAGGTTTCACTGAATCTAATTTCCTTAGATATTTGTCAATGTCAAGGAACATTCATAATAATATATCGGCAGTATAAAATGTATGTATGTACTAAAACATTATCATATTCAGTTAAAATACTTACATCTAATATATAAAATTCTCGTGTCACAGTTTTCGTTGCCATACTCCTCCGAAACGGCTTTACCGATTTTGATGAAATTTTTTGTGCTTATCCGGTATCTATGAGAATCGGCTAACATCTATTTTTCATCCCCC
Source organism: Cabera pusaria (assembly GCA_954871355.1). Lineage (NCBI taxonomy): Eukaryota > Metazoa > Arthropoda > Insecta > Lepidoptera > Geometridae > Cabera > Cabera pusaria. Next base: position 2,407,651 of record OX940891.1, read on the forward strand.
TAAATGTTAGGGGTAGTCCACCCCTAAATTTTTAATTTTATTTTTTAGACAAAATTTTTAATTTCTATTTTTTTATGATACAACATACAAAAATACATACAATCCTCAATTTTCACCCTTCTACGATCAACCCTTATTTTTTAATAGCCATTTTAGTAATTTAATCATTTTTCCTCCATACATACTTACAATAAGTAAGCTATTTTTTGTCTACACTAGAAATTACTACGAAATTATTTATATGGCAAAACAACGTTTGCCGGGTCAGCTAGTAATATATACAATATGTAAGTATTTTAACTGAATAAATTGGACTTTACGCTACTTTCCTATCAATTTATCGACGTCAGACTTTATATTTAAGATATTTTAAAAATTTTTTTTAGTTTTAAAACAATTGTTGGAGTAATTGGGTAACAAACATTATACAAAAAAAAATAGACGAATTGAGAACCTCCTGAAGAATCCTCTTTTTATGGAAATCAGTTGAAAATTAATGAAAAAGATGTTGAAATATTTTATTTTTGAGATTTGCATAATGAGTTTATGAATTTCCATCCCACGCATTTTCTTACAATTTTCCGTCATCTATTGATTGATTACTGATTTATAATTAGATAATAATAATGTATGTTACAATATAATGTTCCGCCTTTATGTGGGGCCCATTCAGTGAATGGAAAGTCACCACACGCCATTTTGTAATGGGGCATAATTGGCAGGTGCCGTACCTCATTCTATACCTAAACAACAGATCACTGACTATTAAAAATGTGTAACAATACCCCAAATTCTGTACCATCTTTCACTATTTTGTCATATCTTCCCATCCATAGACCATTATGTATAAATAAGTAACAAATTGTGAAGGCCCTTTCGGCTTCGGCTCCGTCAATGCCTTCTAAGGGACCTGGCGTATTACGACTGACGACCCGAGACATTTTATTAAATAAATAAATATTACTTTTCTAATAATAATAATAGCTATTGCAAAATATAATAAGCAGATACCTTTATAGTAGGCAGTGCCGGATTTTTTTTTTAATGAGTGTAGGCTGTTTTATTTACTTTTATCATCTGTAATCGAGTGGGTATCTTCTGAAATCTGCCGCCCTTTGGACGCTGGCGACCTTGAGGCCGCGGACTATACGGCCTATTGACAAATCCAGGACTGACAGTAGGTATTGTAATAGAGAAATGGATCGATCAGCATTTTGTTTCAGATACGTAAACAAGGTACATACATTATGTATTTCTAAGTGTTATTTACAATTTTTATTTTTGTGCATTATATACAATTTAAAAATTCTCCGTCCAGCGGAACTTGAACCCACGCCAACTGGGTAACAAAATCTGGGTAAAATTAATTATTTGCTAATATGATTCTAATATTCTTTTATCAAGTATATTCTACCGTTGCCGGTGTAAAAACACTTTGCAAGCAAAATATATTTTTAATTTAAAACTCTTATCTATGATTTAACAATTCCATGAACAAGAATACGCGATTGTTATTACCACGGAGTCTATTCTCCGTGATTATTACACTCAGATGTGCTTCAAGTAAGGGCTTTCATATTTGTTTATATTCGTGACTTTCATTGACTTTATTATATAGTGACATATAGTCAAATATGAAGTCTGTCAATCAAATTTGATCACTGAAGACAACGATGAAGCTCGATAAATAGAAAATAAGGTCATGTTTACTTGAAGGAGGATTAATTACGATGAAGATATTTTTAATGATTTAATATATATTGTTATGTTACGGGGTTTTTTTATATCATATAGGCTAGCATTTGACCAATATCTATGGACATGTTGGTAAGTGATGATGTGGTCGAGGACGGTAGCACACTAGGCCTAGAAAAGGAAATGGCTCTCAAGGATAGCTGCCGGAATACATTAATATATGTTTGGCAATTTTCTAACTCGAGGGTGGTAGCTGGCCAGGCGGACACTTGATAGTGTTCAACCACCATGCAGGGGTTGAGGGTTTCTTAACGATGTTTTTCCTTCACCGGCCAGCGTGAAAGCGCACATAATTTTTCTGATAGAAAAATCCATTGGTGCACGGCAGGGATTGAACTTGGTGCCTCTGGCGTCAATGCCGATCATTCTCCCACTACACCACTGGGCCATGGTACGGCATCCTACGAGTGCGAGTCCGACTTTGTGCGCAAAAAAGCGAGTTGGAAACAAATGTGGGGTAAATAAATCTATCTTCATAGCATGGACGTTTTTGGTGCCAACCCTACAAGAATAGGTAAACATTTTGGCCGCTCCTTAGAAGCTTTGTCTCTGTTCCGTTTCTTTACTCATGTGCTCATACACTTATATTATTACAAATATTATTAATTAAAAAAAAAAGTAAAAATAAACTAAACTAATGTCAATTGTCATGTGTCACTAGCATAGATATCAGATGCGATGCGCTTAAACAACTAAGCAATGAAAGACTTCTACTGAAGCGACGAAACTTTTAGATTGAATTTTAACCAACTATGCATCGGTGGCTACTCAGAACAGGGATGAGTGGCGTAAGAGGGAGTAGTCTTATGCCCTGCAGTGGGCGGAAATGAGCTGTCAATGATGATGATTATGCATTGGTGGCACCATATGTAATTACTGTTGTTAATTTGAGGGCCCGGTGACGTAATCGGGAGAACAGTCGGTTTTGATGCCGTGGTACCGAGTTAAATCCCCGCCGTGCACTCATGGATTTTTCTATAGAAAAAGTGCGCTCTCACAGTGGCCCTCCGGTGAAGAAAAACATCGCATCATCGAAAACTACAACCCCCGCATGGTGGTAAGACACTATATAGTGTCCGCCTGGCCAGCTACCACCCTCAAGTTAGAAAATCTGTCACCATTTTTTTTTTCTAATATGTTCCGGCAGCTATCTTTGAGAGCCAGTTCCCATTCTAGGCCTAGTGTGCTTACCATCTTCGATCGTATCATCATTTAACAACAGCTGAGATAGTGGTCAAACGCTAGCCTATAAGACATAAAAAAAAATATTTCTTGGATGGTTACAGATTTCAGATTCGATAATAGATATTGCACTGCTTAAATCAAATATGATGTCTCTTTAAGTGTTATCTACACTTTATATTTTTGTGTAGTGTAATAATGTATTATTACACATTTAGCTATGTTGGTTAAAGCGCTTGGGAGTATTACCCAGGAGGCATGGGTTTGAGTCCCGATAAATACCTTAATTTTGGGTTGTATATAATAACTAACTGACACCTACGATTTCGCTCACGTACACCAATAGTTTGATCACTGCTGACACTTGCGACTTCGTTCAAGCTCGGGCAATCAACATTTGTGCGATCTGAGTTTTCAGTTATGTGTAAAAATTATGATTTTATTTTCACAAAAAGTAGCCTATGTTCATCTTAATGCTATAAAGTATATCCTTGTTAAATTTCAGTAAGATCACATCGTCCGTTTAGGCGTGATTAGGTAACAAAGAGACAGAGTGACAGAGTTACACAACTTTTTATAATATTAGTATGGATATCTAGTATGGATGGATTTACATTGTACAAGGTACATACAGTTCGTTAATCCGCCTCAGTAACCCGAAGTTCTGAAGGGCGTTAAAACAGATTAAAAAAACGAAGCTCTACACAAACATCGTATATTCACAGATCATCATTACAGACTTTATGATGGATCTGTTTATTGATGGGCTTTTACGTATAAAAATTGTACGTAAATATTTGCACAGGTCTAACTCACGTTAACAAGCGTATAATAAATGGCTGGGCTTGTGAGTGAGATACGCGCGATATTAGCTGTCGAAAAAGACTTTGAACTCGTCTTATTCCGAAGGGATTTTCCAAGTCAGGTTATAAAAGAACTTGACAGCTTTTTTGGGACTTGCTCGGAATTTGCATGTTCGATTCCCAGTGAGCTTTCAAGCACACGTAACGAGTGAGTGACTCAGGCAGGCTGTCACGTAGGTCTGAAACCTATATCAGTCTTATTCCACAGAATGGAGTAAGATCTTGCTCTATTGACATAATTCAGCAGCACGCTTTTTAAGAGAGATTAAAATAAAAATATTTGAAGCCTATCTCAGTCTTATTCCACCGAAGACAGTAAGATCCTGAACCTGCTCTATTGACATAAATCAGCATCATGCTTTTGGCAGCGTAGTAAGTTTTTTTTTTTTATAATGATTTATCTACTTGATGCAGATATCTCACTACTTTTTTTTTTTATTATAAAAACTCACGTTCATTTTAAACTTATAGATTTAAAAACGGGAATTTAACGTGACTTACGCGATGTCGATATAGCGATCGACATATGTTCGGCCTCATCCGGAGGCCTTCTTCAGGATCTTGAGTGCTTGGCGCTCGTCGACGCGTCGCACCTCGCACTGCGGGCCGCTGCTCGTGCAGCGCGGGCGGACGGAGCGGGCGGCGGCGGCGGCGGTGGTGGTGTTGGTGGGGGGTAATGATGCGGTGTACATAGTGGAGGCGCGGGATTAGGTTGGAGGGCTTCGTCTTCATCACTGCTGTTTACTTCAGACGAGACCTCATCCAACCGGCAGACGGAACTCACGGTGTCCTCCTCACTGTTGCCACTGGTGACGTGCTTTCCATGAAGAACGGTTTTCCACGTATTTGACAGGTACCACCCTCTGTCTCTGTTGAAGTTACGACGACGACTGATCTCAATGGCTTCTCGGATTTTGCGGGGTACAAAGTACTTTTCACGCGCCAAAATCCGTGCCTTGTCAAATCTGATGTAGTGCGTCGTCCCAGATGTGAGAGCGTGCTCTGTAACCGCCGAGCTACCGCTGTCCACGTTCTTCATGGAAGAACACATTGCTTCCATGAAGAACGTGGACAGCGGTAGCTCGGCGGTTACAGAGCACGCTCTCACATCTGGGACGACGCACTACATCAGATTTGACAAGGCACGGATTTTGGCGCGTGAAAAGTACTTTGTACCCCGCAAAATCCGAGAAGCCATTGAGATCAGTCGTCGTCGTAACTTCAACAGAGACAGAGGGTGGTACCTGTCAAATACGTGGAAAACCGTTCTTCATGGAAAGCACGTCACCAGTGGCAACAGTGAGGAGGACACCGTGAGTTCCGTCTGCCGGTTGGATGAGGTCTCGTCTGAAGTAAACAGCAGTGATGAAGACGAAGCCCTCCAACCTAATCCCGCGCCTCCACTATGTACACCGCATCATTACCCCCCACCAACACCACCACCGCCGCCGCCGCCGCCCGCTCCGTCCGCCCGCGCTGCACGAGCAGCGGCCCGCAGTGCGAGGTGCGACGCGTCGACGAGCGCCAAGCACTCAAGATCCTGAAGAAGGCCTCCGGATGAGGCCGAAACATATGTCGATCGCTATATCGACATCGCGTAAGTCACGTTAAATTCCCGTTTTTAAATCTATAAATATCTCACTACTATTACAATCTAGCCTTATAACAACTAGGCTAATGAGTAATTTTATTTTCACTTAATTTACTATTAGAATATTACTAAGAAAGTGTCCATTAACACTTTTCTTAATGTCTCTATTAAGGGGAAGACACTTTGTTCTTGTGTTCTTTTTATAGCGTTCGCGTTCACTATCACTACACTTTGTTCACTTGATAAAGTATCACTAATGTAACTCGAAGGGTTTGACCCTTTTTAGTCTTCTCACTATTTTCGTGTTGTCGAGGAGCTGGATTGCCTCGACATTCACATGATTGTGAAGTCTGCGATCGTGAGCTTCAGCAAACTGTTTGATTGTTTTAGCAACGTGCTCCACTTTTAGGTCACGGTGAAGATCGTCATTTCTGATGTACCACGGTGCACGTACAATACTCCTGAGTACTTTATTTTGGAATCTTTGTATTATCTGTATGTTGGTTTGTTTGGTGCAGCCCCATAGCTGGATACCATAAGTCCATATTGGTTTTAGGACTTGTTTATACAATAATAATTTATTATTCACAGACAGGGAAGAATGTCTTCCGAACAGTCAGTGCATATTCTTGTAGCGGAGCTTCTATTCTTCTCTTTTCTTTTTGACGTGCAGCTTCCAGCTCAGCTTTGCGTCTAAAGTCATACATAAGACATACATATATTTTGATTTATAGTCGTATGGTATTGCTTGATTATTTATGAATACCGGATGGTAGTTAGGTCTTTTATTTGTAAATCTATGTGGACAGATTTAGTTTCATTAAGCTTTATTCGCCACTTCTTTGTCCAATCAACTATGGTGTTGATTGCTGTCTGGACCATTGCGACTGCTTCTTCATGGGTGACCCCTGTAGCCATAATGGCTGTGTCATCCGCGAAAGTTGCAATGGTGTTATTTTCTAACTCAGGGATATCACAGGTATATAATAAGTACAGGACCGGACCTAGAACAGTGCCCTGTGGTACGCCAGCCTTTATTTGCATTAAGTCTGAGAACGAGTCATCTTGTCTTATTCTAAACATCGTTTGTGTTAAGTAAGACTCTAGAATATCTGCTAACTGTTTCGGAAGCATACTTCTCAATTTGTGTATGAGCCCCTTATGCCAAACTTTGTAAAATGCTTGCGCTACATCTAAGAAGACTGTGGTGCAAACTTTCTTATCTTCTAGTGCGTTTTCAATGATGTTGGTAATTCGATGAGCCTGGTCTATAGTGGAGTGTTTTTCCCTAAATCCAAACTGGTAGTCAGGAATGAGATTTCTAACTTCTATGATAGGTTTTAACCTTTTTAAAAGCAGTTTCTCAAATAACTTTGATATTATTGGTAACAAAGAAATTGGTCGGTATGATGTTGCATCTTGGGGTGGCTTACCAGGCTTTTGGATCATAATGACCTCAGCTATTTGCCACAAGTCGGGCACGTACTGAAGTCTAAATGATGCATTAATTAGTGTAGTAAGATTAAAATCAAAATGTTTATAGCCCTGTGGTGAGCCTCTACATACATACATACATACAATCACGCCTTTTTCCCGTTGGGGTAGGCAGAGACTACTTCTTTTCACATGCTACGATCTTGACATACCTCTTTCGCTTCTTCCACTTTCATGAGCGCCTTCATACATGCTCGCCGGTTATAAGTACTTTTGACTTGGCCTTTCTTTAAAACGTCTCCGATCTGTTCGTGATACGTTCGCCTAGGTCGGCCTCTACCGGCTGGCCCATTCACACTTGTCTCATAGATCTGTTTCGTCAGTCTTTCTTCATCCATTCTCTCTAGATGTCCAAACCATCTAAGCATCCCTTTCTAAATCTTTGTCACCACATCTTCTACCACACCACAACATTCCCTGTTCTGTTCTCCACCTTATCCATCAGAGTCACTCCAATCATACTTCTCAAACTTCTCATTTCTACAGCATTAATTTTACTTTCATGCTTCTTCTGCCATACCCAGCATTCACTACCATACATGAGTGTGGGAACCAACACTCCCTTATGTATAGCCAGTCGTGCGTTTTTAGACACGTTCTGACTTCTCATAAAGTTATGCAGTGCCCCATTCACTTGGTTTAAGCCTCTAGTAACTAATAATTATACGTTACACTTATTTCTGGTACACATAGTTCTAGTTTAAGAACTGATTTGAAAAATCTACTAAAATAAGTTTCTGAACCGTAAAAAAATCCCTAATTAATAGTACAATCGACAATAGCACTGAAAATTTTACATCTGGTGTAGTTTACAATGAGAATGAATATTCTAACAAAATAAAAGTGTTACACACACCTAGAATGACATAGATTAGCGAAAATTGATGTTTGAATGTACTTTTTTAGAAATAAATAAATTTGAATTGCCATACCCTGAAAAACCTGATTCATAAAGTTCCACTTATATTTCTGAGACTTTAATATTTATCGTAGTGAAATAAGTAACATTTTCATTCAAATTAATAGTACTATATTGTCTGTACCATAGAATATAGTAGTGAGTACTTCAACAGTTTTTTGTTGTCTGTACAGTGTAAGCTTAAAAAATATTTTCTATACAAGTGTAAAAAAATAACAACATCTCATGACACACACAATGGCAGGTAATGAAAATGCAAATACAACAAAAACTAAAACCGAATGTTACCCATAAATTGGCACCGCCCAAATACTCACTTATATTCACATAACGCTTATTCGAAAGCTATTCTCTAGATAAATATGGTTGCTATTAGTTTAATCTACATTTTATTGAGCAAAAGTGTTATAACTCCATTATTTTACTATGGGGCATGTCTTGTTTTTATGTCTTATTGCACTTTTTATTGATAATTTAGTTCAGTTACTTCGGTATTGCGCCAAGAGATGTATCCCAAAGAAAATAGTTGATTGTTTATAAGAGGATCATAATAATAGTTGTGCTATCGGAGATTGCATCAAAATGTATAGACAAATTCTATTAGGTAATACAGTTTTTATGTGTTGTTTGTATTTGAAACACATTCTTGTTCCGCGAAGCTTTTGCATTAATTTCAAATAAATTATTTACAACTGTAAATAATTGGTTTAAAATTGATTTAGCTTTCCGAGAAGTTAACTGAATGATTGCTCAAGAAACATTTACAATTTGAATTGAAATGAGTTTGAATTTACCGAAAAAGTTGTGTCCACAATTAGATTAAGTACCTACTTTAAGCACTCACAAATTTGATGTATCACTGCTTAAGACACTACACAAGGTTGCGTCCGTTATAACAGTTTTATTGGTTGTTGAAACTTTCTCGAACTTTCGTTATTTTCGATGCAAATCGACCGCGACCGCGTCCTGGCCTTAGTAAGGTTCCCGCGCGACTGCGGCGAAACTGAAAGTTTCAGTACTTTAGGTTCCGTACATTGGCTTGGCACTTTCGTTTTTCATCGGTATTGCCAAGGTAGGTAAGTTCCAGGGCAACAACTGTTACTCGTCCACAGTTTTATGGTAACAATAAATTATTGTGCGGATTTAATGGTGCTCAGATTTACGATTGTATTGACAATATGCTTTCTTTAGATAATGATGCCGTAAAAAGTTTTTGTAGTCATTGAGGACTTTTGTAATGATTTTTCTGTGGAAGAAAATACATTTTTAGAAATAGGATGCGTATCCCAACTTTACGAATAGGTAAATATAAAAGAGTGATATGACACGGCATTTTTTTGTCAATTCCGTTTTCTTGGAGTTTTTCTGGATAGCGGCGATATGGGGGTTGAAATCATAAATAAACATATATTTCTACATCATCATACAATTTGAATTTTTTTTTGATAACGATTTGACAACTTTTGTGTCCGAATAAGTTTTTCATCCGTGAAACTTCCTTTTATCTTTTTGTTGTAAGGATTTTGGTTATATGGTGCGCGGTGAACATATTTATTCAGTTTTAAGTTATGCAAGGTAGAAGAAGCATAAGAGGTATGTCAGGATTGTAGCATGTTGAAAGACTACTGTCTCAGCCTACCCCAACAGGAAAAAGGCGTGATTTTATGTATGTATATATGTTAAGTTATGCAAAGACAGACTCACAGGGGTCTACAGCTTATAAAGCCTCTATAAAATTAGTTAATTACAGGTACAATTTATTGTCAGAGGTAAAATAAATGTGAGGGTTTGGGGTAATATTATAAGAGTGAACGGACAATAAATTCGGACATTAGTCTTGAAAAACTCTCCAACCACATCATCGCTTACCACCCGACAATATGGTAAAACGCCTAGCCTATAAGATAAAAAATATATATTTTAGTAAGATGTTAGTCGAACTTAAAAGATGACTTAGATTATTCCATGGGTAAAACATGTGACCCGACAGTCAAACATAAATATACAGTCCAAATCATAAGCAATAACTATAAACTTGCCCATAAAGCCGAGCCCTAGGCCGGTAGCCTTTACATGCATAGCGATGAATTTCGAGCAAGAAATGAGCTTAGAAAAGAGATGCAAATATGTAGCTATATCTCCTATTAGATGATATCAAAGTAGAGATTTCCACCCCTGCGCTGATATTTTGAGGGTGAGCTTACGTAGCGTTTCGGGTAACAGAGACAACACAGTGGACTTCTACAAAGAAGGCACACTTCAGGTAAAAAAAGGTATTAATGTTTGTTTTTACTGACCGTTTAACACGTTCAATGCGGACTGAGGTCTAATACGCCTCGTATGTGTCTCCCTTGCTAAGAAAAACATAGACTTCTCTGTCGTGTGGAGGCCGTAACATCTATTTGATATATTGTAGGAAAGAGATAAATATTATATATATATATATATACAAGATCCCTATTGAAAACAGAATGCGGTGGTGTACCTACTTTAATACGGGGTCACTTTGACCACGTACCGATTTAACAAAAACAAAGTTTTAGTTTCTTAAACGTTACGGGGTGTAATAAGCTCCGTACCGCTATTATGATAGTTTTCATACGAGGTCTTGAACGTCCCGTACCGCAGGAATGGAAAAAATAAAAAATTGTGCCGCTGCCAATGTGTACTTACATAGGTAATACATAAGTAAACTCTTCAAGCTTTTAAAACTCTTTAAATCACAGCTGTAAACTAAGTATTGTATTGTCATAAATGACTATAAAAGTGCCGACTATTATTATATACTCACTAGTATTTGTTGTTGACTGTTTCGAGCTAGGTTTCGTAAATGTCCGATGCACTATGCTTTCTGCTGAATCAAACTCAATAATAATATTATGAATCAAAATCACTATAAACATAAAATATAAGTAATATATATATAGATCTTCAGAACACTAAGTTACAGTCGGACATCTTATCGCTAATAGCGATTTTTTCTAGATGAATATTGGATGGAAATGGATAGAACATATTTCACAGGTTGTATCGATGTTCTGCCTGACTTGCTACCAAAAAGAAGCTTACCACCATCAAGCAGAACCTCTGCCGCCATAACCTTCGACCACATCATCGCATACCACCAGGCGAGATAGTGGTCAAACGCTAGCCTATAAGATATAAAACTAAAAATAAAATAAAAATGAAATGGACTGGGTGTATTTTTCTTCCTTTCTATCTTTTTATACCATCATCAATTAGCCGGGATTAAAAAATGTAAACACTTTTAAATATACTCGTTCGAACATACAAATATTGAAAGTTTAACAAAAGTTTACGAGTCTATCCCACTAGTCCCATCGTATTATCCCATTACACTTTTTTGACCCAATAGTCCTATGGGAAAAGTGACACCAATGATTTGATTATAAAAGTCTCATTCCTGCAGTGTTTAATAGTTATAACACTAATTGTACTAATTATGCTGACAGGTACACAACAGAAAACTATATTAAACTTAATTTTTAACCGACTTCAAAAAAAGGAGGAGGTTTCTCAATTCGACCGTATTTTTTTATTTTTTTTTTTATGTTTGTTCGCGGATAACTTCGTCGTTTATGAACCGATTTTGATTATTCTTTTTTTGTTGGAAAGGAGATATCCCAAGTGTGGTACCATGGTAATTTTATCGAGGTTTGATAAGTATCTCCAGAGATATTGAGATAAACACCTCAAAATTGGTACTGAAAATGAATAGCGCGGCATTGAAGTCGGTTCTTTTTTAGTTTTTAAACGATATTATTTCGACTATACCCTGTACCATTCATTAGGCGCGCGAGAGACGGCATCAAGATTGTCATAATCTTTTATATTATTTAGTATTTGATATTATTATTTTTTTAATTGTACTTTTACGTACATACATCGTAATACGAGGTCTGTGATAATAATAGATAACACTAAACACTTGAAAATACGGTTTGAGTGCTCATTTCCGCTATATTTGATTTTCCCTTGCAATTTGATCCTCTCGAATTATAAATCTAATATCTCGAAAATCTCAGCAAATTAATTGGAGAACACAATTATTTTCTATTGTTAAATGAAAGAAATACAACATTTTAAGAAGATCAGATAACAGACTTACTGAATGTTAAAAACAATTTGCAGTTAGTGTTATTATACCCTTAGGTAAAGACTTTTTGATAGCCAAGATGACTTTGCACAGTATCTTTTACCTTTAGGTGTACTTTTTATATTTCACTTGTCCCGTCCCTATTTTGCATACCATGTCGGATGACACTGCAATATTATGCTATCATCAAGCTGGTGTAATGATGGAGGCGGAAGGTGGAAGAATTTAGGTATGGTCACACCGCGCCGTCCTGCGTGCGCGATCTAGGCGGTGATCAGATAGCGCAGTAGTATTTGTACCGACTGGTTCACACCAAATGCGATCTACGGCGATCAGAAAACGATTGAAAATCAGATCGCGAACGCGCCGGACGCAAGACGCCGCGGTGTGGTCGTACCTTTTGTTTTGATAAAAACTTTGGTCCTAGATTATATAAAAGCTTGTTTAAAAGAATAATTAAGTTTGTTTAAAAACTAAAACAACCGACTTCTCTGCCCCACGAGTCAATTTCAATAGCAAGTTTGAGACTTTTATCGTCATATCTCTAGAGATAATTATCAGATCTCGATGAAATAACAATGGGATCACTTCGGAAACGTACCCTACCGATTACAAAAATAATCATTCGAATCGGTTCACAATTAACGGAGTAACGGGTACTCGCGTAACATACACGCAAAAAAAAATATGAACTCGAATTGAGAACCTCTTTCTTTTTGTATGTCGGTTGAAAAGGGTTTTTGTTTCAAATATGACTTGAATTTTCAATTAGTTCTACCCTGCTGCTTCATCCGGGTTATAAAAGTGTCCCTTGCCCTATTCTGTAAACTGGCTATAGGTACCTGTGCAATAAAATCATTCAAAGCGGTCTAGCTTTTAACTGTGTAAGTAAAGGTACCAGACAGACTACTACTTTCTCATTTACAAATTAAATACTTATTAATTAAATGGAAGGATGATTAGATAAAGATGCGACACAACATTTGTGAGCTTTCGCATGTGGATAAGTCTATGCAAAGTAACATAATCGTAATCAATCTTGAACTAATATTACGTTTGACAACTTTATGTCGTATCAGTATCAGATAAGTACCTCAAACTTTATCGAAAGCCGGTGATATTGGCCCTAAATATTGTGTTCTTATCAAGATACATCTTTATGTAATACCTATTCCATACTATTAATGTAGATGTTAGATAATCGTATTATATCCATAATTTTTTTTTTATGTTAATAAAAAACGTTGATAATGTTAAATAATCATTATGATAAATGCTTTCTATTTAGAATTTTTTAGCAGGTATGTATCTGTAGAATCCAGAGAAAGCAGTAACATTACAGCAAACGACATACAATGTGTTAGGTACGAAGTAAATAAAGATGAATGTAGGTATTACCTATCTTAAGTGCCAGCGAGCTCGGAAGGTTATATTTGTCGCACAGTGCTGCCATTAAATTTACCTGGTTTATATTATCTGCAGTAGTATTTGGGTTTATTCGTACTTGGACCACAGCCTCCTCAGGGGCCTTATTCAGTATGATCAATGAGATAACGCGTTCCTTAACGCGCCACGTTACGTTATTGAAAAATTGTATTCTGTATGCCACACGATAGGTAAATTATTCAAAACGCGCGCGTTACACGTCCTCATATGTCACGATTTGACAGCTCAAAACGCGCTCATAACCTAAGCCGAAAGCGAGCCGAAGATCGGGCTCAGTGGCGCATCTAGGGAGAGGCCTACGCCCAGCAGTGGACTGACACAGGCTGATGATGATGACGTCTACCTATTACAGATAAGCGACATGCAAAATTCTGGGTAGCCAGAGTTTAGCATCTCACTATACTGCACCTGTTACCTCGATACAAAGGCCCTGTAATTTCACTGGACTCTTTTCCATTCAAACCGTAAAACATTTCTATTTCGCGGCTGAATTAATTGGCAAAGTGGTGGTACCGCCCCAGGCGGACTAGCAGAAGTTCTACCACTACAAAAACTCTACTCGAAGATAATATCTATATATTGTCGGTTGCCCTAGAAATCTAAACATTTTATTCTTCAAACCAAAAAACATTTCTATTTCACGGTTGAACCATAGATGAAGGAACTTTATTCTATGGTTGAACTGACAAAGCGGTGATACCGTCCCAGGTAGATTGGAAAATGTTCGACTTTTAAGAAGCACATTGAACCCTGAGGGATAGACAAAATTTAGTTTCTTTTCATACCCAATATATTTTCGGTGGCAAATACATCGGTTGAATCTACTACGTAGTACAATTCCAGGTGTGTTTGTAAAACGGTATTATTGTCTAGTACGTAAAAAAATAGAACTCTTCTATTTTTTTTTATATCATACTATCTGATACTCGCGACTTTATTCACGTACACCAATAATATAGTAGCCTATGTACATGTTATGAAGTGTCCCCTTGTTAAATTTTTTAAAGTAAGAAAGGATTGTCCGTTTCTTTAGGCGTCATCAGGAAACAAACAGGGTGACAGAGCTACAAATGTGTTTATAATTTTAATGTGGAGTAATAGATAGTATGGATAGACGTTTGACCAATTTCTCACCTGTTGGTAAGTGATAAGGTCCTAGAATACCTACTCTAACTGTCAAAGGCTATGTGCTGCCTGAATACAGTAAGGTTATGGTGACGGATTTAACAGACAAAGAAACTGAGAACCTCCTTGAATTGTTGTTAATGATATCGGCGTAGGACTAGTATATTTTCTGTGGTACCGGCTGGTAACGTTGTCGTAAAACTATGTTACGGTAATGCTTTGAGACCGGATTTTTAACGGGCTTCCAACAGCAACTTGAATTTGTAGATTTGAATATAGATTATATTATTATAATTACCAGAACCATAAAAAAACGAATGTGTATGTTTTTCCCTGTAAAAATGCGATTTGTTAAGGTCGGCTCACTCCGCGACGCGACGCGACGCGACGGGGCGCGCATTCATTAAGAGAGTTAATACAATTAGATTAGAGATTATTAGAGAGTTAATAAAATAACTTTATATCCTATACAAAAAGATACACATTTCATTGAGTTAGTTCGGCGGCTTCATGCGGCGCCGCGCTGCGCCGCGCTGCACCGCTGCGCGTGCAGCGGAAAGAAACAATTGAACTGCGTGTTAAACATTATAACTTTATTAACTACACAATATTATGCAAATTGCATTGAGATAATTTGGTGGCATCGCGCGTTTTGCTGCGCCGCGCGACTCCAAATGCATCGTCGCGTCGCGTCTTGTCGCATCGCGTCGCGGTGTGAACTAAACCTTATTATTTTCATGCGAGTATTTTGACAATTTGAATTTGTAGATTTGAATATAGAAATTTCCAGAACAATAAAAAAGCAAATGTGTATTTTTTCCGTATAAAATGCAATTTGTTATTATTTTCATGCCAGTATTTTAGGGCTACTTCGTAAGAAAGTCTAGATTTAGTTCTATTATTAGAGTAAGATTAGATTAGATAGTCTTTTTTTTAGATTTGTCGTCATTTAGTTCTATTATTGCAGCATATTTTTGCTGAAAAATGGAAAACATATGCATAAATATTAAACTATTATAGCAGGATATAACTAATATAGGAGCATATTGCGTTTATGCAAACAAGTCGATCGATTACCAGCCTTATAAGTGAGATTATGTTTATTTTTTTACGAAATTATAGAGAACTACTCCAAATACGAGCATATATATAGCTTTATATGCTTCTATATGTCACGCTTAGAAACACAAGTCTGTCCAATCAAGCGCTACGAGTAGGTGAGGCAAAGGGACGTCGTCTCGACAAACACGATCACCGACTTTATTATGATTACCCGAGGTCGGATTGTTTAACGGTATTAGTGGATAGCTCACGTCTCTTTATGGCTGTTTTGTTCCATCACCCACTATATGCATACAGGCTAATGTGCTATTTGGAGATACAATTGGAGATTAGGTTTGGGCAGAAACGAGCGTTCGTTGTTTACTATGTAACTATGCATTTTTAATGTGGTTGGTATTATAAGCTAGTTTTTGGTAGTAAGTCAGACAGAACATCGATACAATTTGCTCCTACTTATGGACGAACACTTGTGCTAGGATTTGAACAGGTGACGTCTCGATTAGAAGTCCACCCATCCGTGCCCACGGGGCTCGCATTATGCCACAGGGATCTCTTCATTATGATGATCATTAAACGACTCTGAGTGCGGCAGTAATACATCTTACTTAAACGTTAATGAAATATTTAAGATCGTTTAAAAACAAAAAGAACTGGTTTCAAACGTCGCGCGATTCATTTCCAATACCAAGTTTGAGGTGTTTATCTCCATATCTTTGGAGATACTGAACATATCTTGATAAAATTTAAATGGAGCCACATGGAAAGTTTACCCTTTCAAACAAAAATAATTTTCCAAGTCGGTTCTTCGAGTAATCGGTAAACATACATTAAAACGAATTGAGAACCTTCTCTTTTTTGTAAAGTCGGTTAAAAGTATCTTAATAAACCTATAAAACCATCGAGACGACGTATTTAATCACCAATAATTTTAACACGAACGCAGCGATTTCAAAGACGTTGAACTTCTACCAACCCTTGTGATTTGTTTTAAACTTTACTATCAGGTGTAAATAGTACGTAAAAGTATTCCTAGTTAGACGCCCCGAATTCAATTAAGAATAGTTATTCTTAATTGAATTCGGGGCATCTCATAAAATCTAGGCTTCATTTGGTTTCAATATTCAATATAATTGTTATATAAATATCTATGATTGACCTTTAGGTGATAATAGTTCATTAGCATTGGTCGATGAAGGTGTCGCAGGTATTTTCTATTTTTTGATCGGTTGTTTTTTTGAAGTGAAAACTTCGTTAGCGGCGTTGTGAACTTTTTGGGATAAATAAAAATTTTACTCTTGCGTCAGGACCTCGCATCAGGACACGTGACCTGATCGAAAATTCGTGAGACGGAGGAAGAGTAAAAACTTTTTTGGGATGGGTAAAAATGTTAAACTCGCGTCAGGACAGGTGACCTGATCTAAAATTCGTAAGACGGAGGGAGAGTAGACCAAATGCACAACGTTAATGTCCAAGTTTTCACTTCTGCCGGCATTCCCGGAGTGTACCCGTTGTTTTTTTTTGTATTGAATTAAAAAGACCTGATTTTTTTACATAGAACTGAATGATAAATTAATCATCGATATATATTATTATAATTATGTTTTATTCGATATGCCCCGTGGCTTCGCCCGCTTAAAAAGTATTATATAGCCTAATCCCATAGTACTGGCTATCCCTATACAAAATTTCAGCTAAATTGGTTTAACTGTTTGACTGTGAAGAAGTCTCAAACAAACAAATAAACAAACTGCCTTTCGCATTTATAATATTGGTGTTGATTGGTGTTGATATTATTATCCTATCCTACTAATATTATAAATGCGAAATGCTATGTAGAACGTTCCTCCCCTCGTGCAACGTGCAACGTGCTCCCAGCCAACCTCACCTGCCCGTGGTGCATCCTGCTGACCAACGAACGGGGCTCTGGCGACCGACAAATGGCGGTATAACCATAACATACTACAGGCCGGTGACGGGCAGCAGCGTCACCGGTGCAAGAAGCTACGTCCTGCGATCGCCAACACGCATGCCCAGCATGGCGATTAGGGCATATCCCTCCCAAGGGATGAAAGAAGTAGTATGGAAAGTCACAATATGCCGCGGCCCCCAGTTCCCGCCCGCCCTGCTATTCCTGACCACGGCGGCGGTCACGGTAACGGCAGGGCAGGGGGTGCTAAGAATCTCCGGGCTAAGGTAGGCCGGCAAAACAAACTGACCCTCGCAACATATAATGGACGCACGATTTGGCTGGATGATCATCTGGCGCAGCTGGAGGAGGAGCTGGGACACATAAGATGGCACATTCTGGGGTTATGTGAAGTCCAAAGACAGGGAGAGGACACCATAACTCTAGAATCGGGCCATCTTATGTATTACAGAGAAGGAGACCAGCCATCCCAAGGCGGCGTCGGGTTTCTGGTCAACAAGGTTCTCAGTGACAACGTTGTAGAAATCTCCAGTGTGTCGACCAGGGTAGCGTACCTCATAATTATGTTAACCAAGAGGTACAGCCTCAAGGTTATCCAGGTTTACGCACCGACCTCGGCACACTTGGACGAAGAGGTGGAGAGCATGTATGAAGACATCTCTAGAGCTTTACATACCACCTCTAAGGCTCACTACAAAGTTGTCATGGCAGACTTTAACGCCAAAGTGGGAGTACAGACCTGCAGTGAATCGACAATACGACCACACGGATTTGGCAGTAGGAATCACAGGGGGCAAATGCTTGTCAACTTTCTCGAGAAAGAGGGGCTTTTCTTGATGAACTCGTTCTTCAAGAAACAGCCCCAAAGGAAGTGGACGAGGCAAAGCCCCGACTTCATCATTACGGACAAACGGCGCATATTCAGAGACGTCTCAGTGATCAGTAGGTTCAATACTGGAAGTGATCACCGACTTGTACGAGGCACTCTGGATATCGACTTCAAAGCCGAAAGATCCCGATTGATGAAGTCTACGCTCCGACCGAACCTACTCCAAACCGTTGTTGGATCCGAAACATTCCAATTAAAATTGGAAAATCGATTCGCTGCCTTGGAAACCACAGATGACGTAGACCAGAAACTCCAAGAAGTGGTGGAAATCCTCAGGGACGAAGTTTTGCGAGAGCAAGCGTACGGGAAAAAAGTCCAAACTTTCGGCAGAAACACTTCGACTAATGGAAGAGAGACGAACAGACCCTTTGTCAGCTTTGTCAATTAATCAGGTGCGCAACAAAACCATTAAGAAGCTGGTACGACTAGACCTCCGATCCTCTAACACGCTCTTGATTAAAGAATCAATTGAGCAGAATCGGGGGTCGAAAGTGTTCGCCCAGCCTCTGGTTAGAAGCCACCTCACAAAGCTGACAACGTCAACGGGGAACGTCGTCGCATCCAAGTCGGAGATTCTGTCAGAAGTTGAAGACTTCTACGGTAAGCTCTACGCATCGCATGCTTCAAGGCCCGTACCCGATACTGAGGATTGTAGAGCCACCTTGACCCGCCATTTCACAGAAGACCTGCCCGAAGTCAGCCAAGATGAGATCGTGATGGCCCTTAAACAGCTCAAAAATGGAAAGGCCCCAAGTGAAGACGGAATCACAACGGAGCTTCTAAAAGCTGGAGGAGGACCATGGACCACATCCACACAGTGCGGCAGATTGTACAGAAGACCGAAGAGTACAATCGGCCCCTGTGCTTAGCGTTTGTGGACTATGAGAAGGCCTTCGACTCAATCGAAACCTGGTCTGTTCTGGAGTCCTTGCAGCGTTGCCAAGTCGACTGGCGATATATCGAAGTGATGAGATGTCTGTATAATGCCGCAACGATGAGTGTACAAGTACAGAACCAGCGTACTAATCATATCCACCTGCGTCGAGGAGTGAGACAGGGGGACGTCATATCCCCGAAACTGTTCACTAACGCCTTGGAGGATATGTTTAAAACGCTGGACTGGAAAAATTGTGGCATCAACATCAACGGCAAGTACATCTCTCACTTACGATTCGCAGATGACATCGTCATTATGGCAGAGACGCTGCAGGACCTACAGAGGATGTTGAATGGCCTAGCTGATTCTTCTCGTCGCATCGGTCTCCGGATGAATTTGGATAAAACCAAAGTCATGTACAACGAGCACGTTGTTCCGGAACCGATTGCCGTAGATGGAATCCCACTCGAAGTTGTCAATAAGTATGTTTACCTAGGGCTCCAACTAGGTAAACATAACTTCGAAAAGGAAATCCAGAGAAGAATTCAGCTGGGCTGGGCAGCATTTGGAAAACTCCGTCGAGTCTTCTCGTCGCATATACCACAGTGCCTAAAGACAAAAGCCTTTAATCAGTGCGTCCTACCCGTCTTGACATACGGAGCCGAGACGTGGACACTCACGGTTCGACTGGTCCACCAATTTAAAGTCGCTCAGCGAGCTATGGAAAGAGCTATGCTCGGTGTTTCTCTGCGGGATCGAATCCGGAACGAAGTAATTCGCCAGAGAACTAAAGTGATGACATAGCTCATCGGATTAGCAAGCTGAAGTGGCAGTGGGCTGGTCATATCTGCCGTAGGACCGATAACCGTTGGGGTAGACTGGTTCTAGAGTGGAGACCGCGAATCGGTAAACGTAGCGTAGGACGCCCTGTTACCAGGTGGAGCGACGACATTCGCAGAGCGGTGGGCAGTGACTGGAAACAAAGAGCCGAAGATCGGGCTCAGTGGCATGACTTGGGATAGACCATTGTCCAGCAGTGGACTGATACCGGCTGATTATGATGATGATGTAGAACGTTCATATTTTAAGATTTTGACAGGGCCAAAAATATAGCACCAACCCCCAAAAAGTTATTTTTCATAGGTGATGAAGAAAAGCTTCTAAGAAACCTTTCATTCCAGAGAAATCACATTTCCGTGAATGAAAAGTCACATGCCATCTTCATATTAATAACGGTGATTTAGCGATCTTTTACAGAATCTCTCCGTACTAAAAGGAAATTCAATAGAAAAGGTATTGGAATTATAAATTGGTAGAATGTCGAGCGATCGTCAGGGGTAGAATTGCATTCATGATATAAAAAGAAAATGATTAAATGAAATGATATGAATGTTTATTCCACAAAAAATAGAGTCGACACTAGGATGTTCCGAAATATTAATAGTCCTATTTTATCATATTTATTTCATGTGAAAATGTATAAGTTAGATTCCAGATAACCCTTTTTGGAACTTAGCTAACAGATTTTTAACAGCTTTTATATGGCGTCATGAATATGTCTGTGATAACTATCAGAATCATAATCAGGGACCGGTGAAACTGGCCCTAACAGTAGGCAGTAGGTCAACCTAGAATACATAATTATATTATAATTGCCATTACAATGAAGTACAATTAGATGCCTAATTGAGCCTCCTAGCTATGTGGTCATAATATGTATGTGAAAAGATTGTGGGCCACCTAGAATAATGAGGCTGTAGAAACATGACACTGTTGGTTAAGACTTGTTTGTCCTTACGTGGGTGGGTCAAGGTAAATTAGCCAGTTTTTTAGGGCTTACCGCGCAGTTAGCTTGTTCTTAGCAAAAACTAAAATAACACATTTCAGTTTTGCAAAAAACTGTACATTTTGAAGACTGTATTCTTTTTATTTCAATTGAGCAGATTTTTTAGACTTTGTGGTTTGGTGATTGTCGTCAATAACAAAAATTAACTAACTATATGTTGATGCTATACATTAGCAATTTATGATCGTACAAAACGAAAAAAAACCGACTTCACTGGCCGCGATAGCGAAAGTATCCAATAGCCATAATCATGTCATCAAGGTATAATAATTTGTTTATATTGTTTATATCCATATCTCGGGAGATGATTATCAGATCTCGATAAAATTTGAACGACACCAAATGGGAGACTGGGAGACCAAACAATCTGCGCAGTTTCTTAACATTTTATGAAAATATTCATGAACATTTTGTTGCAAAATTGGCTATTTCTACAACTTGGAGATCAAAGTGTCATCTATAAAGTGCCTTATCATGAAGCGGTTCGCTTTCTCGTTCACCATCCATTAGTACTGGCAGGAAGTAGAATTCTTTGCAGTCATTACATAACCAATACGCAATACTGTGAACACTAAAGCATTTATAAATAGCAGTACTCTTGACAAAATTGCTTTCTGCCACAATAGCCTGCATACCTCTACCATTTGAGCATAGATCATCAAGAGAGCAGTTCAGTCTAGATACAAAAGGACACAGGTATTTATTATTATTATTCGTAGACTAGATCAAAATTATGTTTCTTTGAAGTGTCTCACACTTTATATTTTTGTAAATTGTTAAACACAATCCAAAATTTCATCGTACCGACGGGACTCGAACCCGCACCCCCCGGATTACACGTCCAGGTGCTCTGCCAATTAAGCCACGGTTCGATACATCGATACGACGAAATTAGTGGATTGCATTTACAAAAATATAAAGTGTGAGACACTTCAAAGAAACATAATATTTGATTTACGCAGTGCAACATCTCTCGTCGGATTTGAAAACTGTAATGATTTCTTCCGAATGATTAACTTACGTAATAAGTAGTCATAGATGGCGCCACCAATGCATAATTGGGTTAACAAATGCAATCCACTAATTTCGTCGTATCGATGTATCGAACCGTGGCTTAATTGGCAGAGCACCTGGACGTGTAATCCGGGGGGTGCGGGTTCGAGTCCCGTCGGTACGATGAAATTTTGGATTGTGTTTAACAATTTAAATCAAAATTGCAAAATTCAGCCAAATCCGTCGAGCCGCTCGACTGTGAACAAACGAACATTAATACAATATAGATTTTCACGTTATAATATTGCTGTTGATGTTGTTGATTGCGACACACTGTAAAAGTAGCTATACTTTTACATGGAAACTTCTAATCAAGCTTAGTATGCTCCAAAAGGGTATATTTCCATTATCCTCTCTGACAATGCTACGACTGCTACGCCGGTGGGGTGCGCTACGAAAATTATTCATTTTACGAGTATGCTCACTGCGTAGAAAGTTATGTTATTTTATGTACTCATAACTTATTGTTAATTTTGTACTTTCTTACGAATCCCAAAATCGAGGCGTTCATTAATTTGCCTGTACCTATATTATGTTTTTTTTATTTATTTAAGGTTATTATTTTATTTTTGTGTGTATGAACGCGATTTCACCGCCCTAATTATTTTTTTTCGTATCAAATAATTAACTAAAATAATTTTAACCAAGAATAAAATGTATGGAGATAAACAGCTCAATACAATGTGAAGTCAGTCCTTTAGTTTTTCTAGTAAATATTGTTCTATAATTATACTATAAATATATATTATACCATAAATATATATTCTAAGAAAACCTTTTGAAAATTCTACATTTTCTGTACCAAGTTTCAACATTTTCTCAGTTAATAATTCAATTTGTTAGCTGTTGCTTGAATAACATTCAATTAATATAACTTAAAGCCAGTTTACACAGCGCGTTACATCGTCACAACGCATTTTTTTTCACGATTTGCTGGCCCCTCGGTCCTTTCGTCGTCGCAGCGTTGTTACGACACAGTCACTTCAGTCGTGAATGCGTTGCGTCAACGTAGCGCACCGTGTAAACACTGTGGATATTTGTATGCACAGAAATATGACTACCTTATTATTATTAAGTATGGTTTACACGAGGCCTGCGCTGGCGGCCAGGCTCACTGGCAGCCAGCGCTGGCTTGGTATTGGCCTCGCATAAACAGTTTTTCAAGCCAAGCCAGCGCTGGCTGCCAGCACTGGCTAAAATAGAGCGCGCGTCTATTTTTCAAGCCAATGACCTCCGCCCGCGTGCCCCGCAGCCCCCGTGCCAGCGATGCAACACGTGTAGACGCATCGCGCCAGTCAATGGCACATATCCATAGACTGTTCACACGACACCACCATAAGAATAATACAGAAATTAAATTAATCCCTGTAACGTAACGCAACTGATGTGGATGGAACCTAAAAGGGGAAATCTAAACAATAAAATATAAAAGACGGGTTATTACAGTTATATTCCAATAGATTCTACCATACTTATCTACGATACTTATCTAAATGACACTTAGAGTTTATCACTGCTCTTCTACAAAAATCCTCTATGTAGACCTTGTGACGTATATCAATTCATTAGCCAAAGTTTGCATCTTAGCTTGTCGCAACTTCTCCCGTATGAACATCATTTGTGACATATATCAATTGATTAGCCAAAGTCTGCATCTTAGCTTGTCGCAACTTCTCCCGTATGAACATCATTTGTGACGTATATCAATTGATTAGCCAAAGTCTGCATCTTAGATTATCGCAGCTTTGCGACGTAGCGGTTGGTGAGCCTTCGGACCCATGCCGATGGTCAGTTGAGGGTCTATGCCCGCTAGCTGCTGGTTGAATCTGGATCCCACATCGGCTTCCAGGACGGCAGCATCTATCATCATTATATCGTATTCTTTGTTCACGTTGAATTATTTTTCTCCTTTTTGAAACATTTTTTAGTACATTTCTTTGTCCAGACTCAAAATCGAATCCCCTAGACTGCCTTCTCCCTCTAATCCGTCATAGTTTTTCCTTTTTCAAATTTTAAAACGTACCGTAATATGAAAAATAAATGATTTTAATACAAAAGAGTATATGTATGATATGAACATGAAATAGGTGGTTTACGAAATGCCACATCCCTTGGCCTTATCTAAACAACATGGGTCAAGCCAGCGCAGGCTTGCCTGAGGACTGGCGCCAGCGTTACTGGCTTCGTCTAAACCTTGCTTTATTCATATTTCTGTGATTGTATGTAAAATGACGCAGTGACAGCGCTGCGTCACCGCAACGCTGACGCTTCATAATTAGAGAGAGAAAATAAATTTGTCAACACACTACTTATTAACAACGCTGTTTCTAAATAAAAAAAAGAAAAATGTAAAGAGCTAATACAACCAGATTACCTAATATTTATTTCAAGACTCAACTTTTAATCCTTCCGGTATTATATTTTTTTGGTATCATCCAAATTTCACAAAAATAAATTTAAAAACAAATTTTACTTTAAGAAAACGGAATCGTGTACAGTCTCAACAAAACGGGTAAACACCGTTTTGCTGGTAAGATAATATCAGAAAATGTATTGGAGATGTAAAACCAAAACCTTCGGTTGTCAAAACAGCAATTCCATATTTAATATCCGTCGGATATCGTTTCAAAAAATAACATTTCAGGGGCTTCTTTTTTTTAACAGTTTTACTCTGACTTTTTGCGGGTGCCCAATTTTATTTTGGCTTTACCTTATATATCTACCAATATACAATTAGAAATGCTAAAATCTGCCTGTGACCTCTACTCAACTAAACAGCTGAATCGATTTTACTGAAATGTTGAACAGGGAAAGCCTGTATAGTGAAATAAATATAAATACTCAACGTAGAATAAGCCGCGTGACCTAACACTAGTTAGTCGTGTTAGTAATCGTGTACTAACATGATAAGTAGAAAAAAAAGCAGCACAGTTAAATATTTAGGAAATTTTCGGCTAAATTATCTTCACACGCGTAAGCAATATCTTGTCTAGATTTCACTGGGTAGCGTTAATTGGGTGGATGATGGAGGATTGGGTGCTTATCTTTTCTATTTTATAAGGCTCCGGGCTTGTTAGAGGTTACTTGTAAGCCCGGTGTGGCCTTATTAAGAGATTTAGTAGCGATTTTGTTCACTTTAATCAGATTCTGCAGTGACTTAAAGTTGATAGGAGCTTCAAAATGTTCAGCTCAGGTAACTATTTAGATGGCATGCATGTATCTATTTTACAGATTTTATTTTTTTATGACAATCCCAATTTCACCTGGATGTTAAATGATAATGCGATCATATCGGTATTAATTAGTTATCACCGTAGTCAAATCTGCTGAATACTTATTAGATCTATAAAACTAGCCAAAAGCTTGCAAGCGCAAATTGAAACTACTAAACTAAACTGGACTAAAAACCAAAATGAGCATAGTTCAAGAAATACAGCTGAACAAAAAGCCGCTAGTTGAATGCTCGTGAGCTGAGCTAAGTTGTAAACCTCAAGTTAGATACAATTTCTTAGAGACAGACATATTAGTAATAAATTAGTAAATTAGTAATAATAGCATTTCACATATTTCAAGCCAAAATGTTGCCTTATTAAAAAATGTTATATTCGAAAATTTGAAGGAAGCATTGTTATGTTGGCAAGGTGGCTGGCAAGAGCCGGATTAGAGTAGCCGAGGATCGTGCTCTGTGGCGTGCAGTTGGATAGTCTTATGTCCAGCAGTGGACTAGTATAGACTGATGATGATGATTGCTAAGTTGCCATTATCAATAACAGCTGTAGCATATACGAGTAAATTCACAGTTTAAAACAGTAGCTACCTACTTCAAACATCCACTCGTAAACGCAACAGCGGAGTTGATTCATTCACACAATATGCTGACTTTACGACTGGGATGTTACCAACATAATGCTCGACAAGAGAAGGAGGTACTCGTATTTACGGTATTTACTCGTGTACAATACATCCGATCTCGGATTCTCGTTTGCTCTGACATCCATTATAAGGAAACCAATACGCATGAGCAGTGCCATATGTGACCTCACTCCCGAGGAAGAGCGACTGACTCGCTCGAAACCTAGGTCGAGAAAATTCGACTAAAGGTACGTGAATTACAGCCGGTATATAACAATAATAGTACCATATGTGTAATAATTTTGACTATACATATTATGGCAGTGTATCAATAGACAGTAATATAAGAATACAGTAATACTTAAATTCAAAATTTAAAACCAGCCCGACCGATCTATTCATAATCTGTTCTATAAGACCATTGCGATGAGCCCAAACTCGACATATCTGCTGTGAGCTGGTGAGAAGTTGAGTATTCTACTGATTTTATTATATGTCCTAGCATTAGATCAACGCTATCAAGTGCTTAAAATATTGTTTAAATAAGAGTATATCGAATTTCAAATTGATTAGACCTAAAAAAGTTGATTTCATAGCGACATCATCTAGAAAAAAGCTCATAGTCTTCAAACGGTTGAACGAATATTCATGAAACAAAGCTAAGAACACTCTCGATTAACACACCCGTCTAACAAATAAAACTGGCTAAGTGCGAGTCAGCATCGCGTCTCTTATCGCACACTTAGAGAGGGTTCTGTACAATACGAAACATACCAGAGTTTCAACCTCATATATTTGATTAATTGATATTACCAAGAATATTTGTTTTGGTCGCGATCTAGGAAGACGGGGCTCGTTTACTAGCGCCATCAATGTCATTTTGCCGAAACTAATTAGATATGTTTAAATAGGTTATAGGTTATAGTTTAGGATTATAGTTATAGGATATAGGTTTAAAAACACGTTTTTGTATGGGGACCCCCTTTATTTTGTTTTTGTATTTGTTGTTCTAGCGGCAAGAGAAATACACCATCTGTGAACATTTCAACTGTCTAACTATCACGGTTAATGAGCTATAGCCTGGTGACAGACGGACAGACAGACGGACAGCGGAGTCTTAGTAAGAGGGTCCCGTTTTACCCTTTGGGTACGGAACCCTTAAAACTAAATCAAAATTGGTTCATCCGTTAAGGCGCTACGATGCCACAGACAGACACACAGATACACAGATATACAGGTTAAACTTATTGTTTATATTATGCGATCTAGATTTATTGCTTATTAATTAATTAATGTACATTCATGTTCTTTAAACTATTTTATTATAAATTCACGTTCATTTTAAACTTATACATTTGAGACGGGAATTAATTTAACGTGACTTACGCGATGTCGATATAGCGATCGCACTCGCACGTGCGATGCTGAACGCGTCGGCGAGCGCCCCGCACTCAAGATCCTGAAGAAGGCCTCCGGATGAGGCCGAAACATATGTCGATCGCTATATCGACATCGCGTAAGTCACGTTAAATTCCCGTCTCAAATCTATAAGTTTCTTTAAACTAGTCCAAATTAGCCTCTGTCACAGAATAAATAATAGTACACACCTCAGGTACATAACTCACATCTTTTGCCAACAACCTTGCGAAGTTATAAATAAAATATCTAACTGGAATATTTAACTGTAAAATTTAATTGAAAAACTCAACTGAAATATTTAACTAAAACATTCAACATAAGTATCTAACTGAAATATTAAACTGAAACGAGTTGGGAGCGACGGAGCCGGCAGTCGCAGCGTCGTCGAGTGAAGGCAGCGACGCAGCAAGTCGGCGCGTGCACCAGGGACAACGACCTGCGATGCTCTGCCACCCACTGCACCCGCACGCACCACGAGCTCCACTCCCAGCCACCTGAAACATGAAATAGTTGGGAGTCCGCTATGGATGTGTTGTTGAGTTGGGAGCGACGGAGCCGGCAGTCACAGCGTCGTCGAGTGAAGGCAGCGACGCAGCAAGTCGGCGCGTGCACCAGGGACAACGACCTGCGATGCTCTGCCACCCACTGCACCCGCACGCACCACGAGCTCCACTCCCAGCCACCTGCCAACTGTAAAATCTAAATTTTACAGTTAAATATTCCAGTTAGATATTTTATTTATAACTATGTGTTCAAATCGCGAAAGTTTAAAGTTTACAAAAACCTTGCGAAGGTCGTCGCTCCATTATAGCCAGAGTAGTCTTACAGTACACTTATCGATCCGTGATATTAAATCAAGAACTCGTCTACCACATCGGCTGTCACTTCAATAATAACAAAGCCTAATACCACACAAAGCTTGAAATGTATTTATTGATTTGTAAATTCAGTAATCTATTCTATTAAAATTCAGCCTCGTCAAGCGTACAAATTCTTAGTTAGGATTCAAAACTATTATTTGATACGTACCTACAATTTATAATTAATTCGTAGTTTTTCATAACTTATAATTACTGTTTTCTTATATATTATTTTCCAAGCTTTTCTGTCTCATCAGGCGTTGACATTCTTAGTTAGGATTCGAAACTATTATTTGACACGTACAGTTTATAATGAATTCGTAGTTTTTAATAATTTATAACATAACTGTTGTCTTGTATATTACTGTCCAAGCTTAATTAAAAAATATTTAGACTCATTTATAAAATTGCAAATTTAACGTATCAATATCATCAAAAGAGAAAGAAAAAAAAGTAATGTTCGAATGTCGAGAAATTAATAATTATATTTTAACTTCATTAATAAATTCTTTCACTGTGTAATAGCATTTATCAAGCAGAAATTCATTCATTGACATTCAACTCGGCTCTCGGCTTCACTCTCGACAAATTCTTAATTTATTGAAAATTTTAATAGACTAATTACATTATGACTGTTCAATTTAAATCTTTGTGAAGGAATGTATAATTCATTATTGCAGCTTCTAAAACTTCTTTCTAAACTCTTCTTTTTAAAACTGAATGGGTCTGCATGACTTCGAATCGTTTAGTAAGTAAAGAAAGCACAAAATCTTGCAAAATTTAACATTGTGAATTATCGTAATTATAGAAAACGAATGTTTGATATCATGGAGCAGCGATAACAAGTGATTGTAAGACGGATTTTGTATTCCAGCTCCTCATTTCATTACAGTTTTTCACTTTCAGACATATAGCTAGATGAACACGTTATTGCATACCAAACATAATAAAATCGTAGAACAAATACATTACTAGATAGGTTTAAACATGGGGAATCGTATCGCTTAAAAGCGATCTCTACCAGACAACCTTTGGATGGGCAGGAGCTAGATAAATGCAGTCGGTGGCATTCAATGCCTGCAAAAACATGTACATGATACGGATCATCATTATAATCTTGACCGTCACTTAATTAAACATCAAGAGATCGTGAATATTCGATAATAAGATATATTGAGATCATGATACAATGCAAGTCTATTACTGGCCGGTTTCTTAGTTCAATTATTGAGAGTTTATCTATTCAATAAAGGTACAAATGAGTAGATAAACTCTCAATAAACCGACCTCAGAAACTGACCATAAAAGCTTTAATTAACTTGCAATGCAAATGTATGTATGTTCGGACGGAATCAATGCAAATGTATGTATGTTCGGACGGAATCTTTGAATCTAAATTAGACCCACTTCCTGACGTCTGATTGGACTCAATTTTAATGAACTTATGTATCTTCGATGACAATACAATGATATGGTACCATGGAGCTGGTTTGATGATGGAGACGTAAGATGGACATAGGAACTTCTGAACTAAACAAGATAAACCCATCGAGTTTGGGCTTGATTAATTTGTCTCGAGGAACACTTTACGTTTAGACAATATCCAGGGTCTGATGATGAAGCTGGAAGGAAGCTACGTCATTTCTGTGATAAAACAACATAACCCCACCGAGTTTGGGCTTGATTGATTTGCCTGGAACAGCACTTTACCCATAATCACATCATAATATCTGTAAAATATTTTAAACATCACGCCTACTTTAAAATAGTTTTAAAAAAGGTAAACCTACTAAAAAGTTAAAAATAAATTCAAAGTAAAAAAATTTTTAAAAACAATCTCTTATCTGGGACAATAAACTAAAAAGTTGAAAATAAATTCTATAAAGTATTTTGCAGGTAGGTACTTACCTATACTCTTAAAAGCTCGAGGCACATAATTATAGTACTGAAGTTCCTAACCTGCAAAACGGTGCTCACAAAATATTTACTAGAATTTATTCGTAACTTTTTAGTTCATAATCCAAGCCAAAAGCTTGTTTTTTTTAGAAAAAAATATGTTTAATTTATTTTAAAAATATCTTTACCTGCTATTTCGTACTGTAGCTGCCAAATAAATACTAGGCTCAATTTTTTTCCATGAGCCACGCCAAACTCAGTCGGAATCTATTTGCTCGGAAACAACAGATTGTGACATGCCCAAATAATTCACAGAACATGAGATTTTATGAATTTAGCCCTATTTTCTGTGTTTGTTGGTATATTTAATGATATTGAAATGTCAAAAATCGACTTTCTATATATCTTAGCTTACGTTGACGTATTATTTGTAGGACTTCTTCTAGTCGGTCGGTAACACTGTCATTCATTGAATCGTTAAATATTTTCATTATGAAAAACAAAAAGAAATGAAACCTTTTGTAAAGACATTAATTATCATGTATAATGAAAAGTTTAAATTATAACAATACATACTACTCTAAATTCGACTGCCCTACCATTTGCCATTACGGAGTACTAGTACCTACATCCCGGCTCCACCATCAGGTAAACTCGATGGTACCATATTATTGCACAGTCTATAAGATACACAAGTATACCAAAGAGTCCAATGGAACATCAGGAAGTGGTTCTAATTTAGCTTACAAGATTTGACTCACACAAACATGCATACATACATACTAACACGGAAAGTTAGTTATATAAACATTCTATATTTAGCTAAAAACATAACCAAAATACATAATACGAGTTAACATTTTCTAATGTAAACAACATCTTTAAAAATCTATTTTTATCTATAGTTCTGCTTTCGTTGCATTAATGTCATCCATGTTTAAGGTCAAAGGTAAATTAATTCAAAGGGGTGTAAAATCTGCTCACGTCGCAGCAAAGCGGGCTGGAGTTTATTAGGGTTCCTTGCCTGAAAGACTGAACCCTGTTACGTACTATTTACTACAATTGTACTACCTTTTTTAAGAGTTTAATTATTTTAAAAGTTAGTCACAGAATCCGTATTAAAATAATGAGTATAACAGTTTGCATATCTACAAAAAAAAATGGGGATTTTCTTTTCCACCGACTTTGAAAAAGAATGGAACCTCCTTTTCAATTCTTTTGTATGTTTTTTTTGTTGTATGTATGTTGCGCGATTACTCCGTCAAATTTGAACCGATTCGAATGATTCTTTTTTTTATCGGTAGGGTACGTCTTCGAGGTGGTTCCATTGTAATTTCATTGAGATCTGATAAGTATCTCTAGAGATATGACGATAAACGTCTCAAACTTGCTACTGAAATCGACTCGCGGGGCATGGAAGTCTGTTGTTTTAGGTTTTAAACTATCTTAATTATTTTGCTCTACAGTTATAACGGTGATACGTAAAAATACGCATTCAACTTGATGTGAATATAATTATATAATTTTATCTGTAAAACCAGACCAGTAGACAGCGATCTTAATGCGATTTTTCGTGTTAAGTCTGTATTATTATCTTTGTTGTAGTTAATCATTGTTTTTAACTGTGCCCCGCAGTTTTACCCGTGTAGACATAGCTCACATGGGGATATCGGGATAAAAAGTACCCTATGTATATATTCCAGGATCTACGCTATCAATATACCCAATTTCAGCTCAATCGAACGAGTAGTTTTAGCGTGAAAAAATTACAAATATACGCACAAACTTTCGCCTTTATGTTTAACTAGCTGGCCCGGCGAACTTCGTACCAACTAACAGACAATGAATGTCGTGTTACATTTTATATGAACTTAATTTAGGCTTTTATGAACGTAATACAATGAATAAAAAAGGGATATTAAGTTTAGTAATGTATTATGGCACTTTGATTATCAAGTAAATAATTAAAGTTATGGCAATACAGAAATAGAA
Source organism: Cabera pusaria (assembly GCA_954871355.1). NCBI lineage: Eukaryota > Metazoa > Arthropoda > Insecta > Lepidoptera > Geometridae > Cabera > Cabera pusaria. The sequence goes on from OX940891.1 coordinate 2,439,816, forward strand.
ATACAGAAAAATACAGAATACAACAATCAAGTACTCCAACCGCGTGTCAGCAAGACATGATGCAATGAAACAATGTTTTTATTGTTATAGATAAGTTATTAACTTGAAATTAGTTCCATTGAGTTTAATTTTAGTTGTAATAATATAATCACCAGCATTTAATTTTAATTCTGAAAAAGTATACATACTTCATGAATAACTGTCTAATATTTTTTGGCTTATGGATAAAACTGTATACATACGGCACTCATAAATTGGCTATCACATTCCTTCATATCTCTGTATTTACCTACATTCTTACAAAATATAAAATTGATTAGGCATTGATTAGGCATTGATTATTATTGTCTTGATTGCTTGTAAGCTAGGACGATGGTTGTAATCCATCGTCCTAGCTTGTAAACATACATTTTTTTTAAATTTCATTATGGCTCCACACGATTAGTGTATTTAGCCAGTGTCAAGTATTAAAATTCTTCAAGTTTTTATCAATTTTAGTCGTAGAGAGATGAGTTAAAGTCACATTTAAGCTCAGTTTTCAAGTAAAACTCTAGGCTAAGTCTTACCACCAGTAAAAATGTGGTGTTTACTGAAGATTTTCAGTGGAGTTTTGGTGAGAACGCAAATAGCATGTTTTTCAACATTGTGCTGTTTCCCTACACTCGCACACATTCACCGGCACTTAATGGTTAATAATCCACATTTATTACACATTAGCACGCGGAAGAACACCAGTTTTAGGAAAACATACAATGATCACACACACTTTTCCACGTTCCCGCAAAAAACTGGTAAGCATACATTTCTGAACGCACGCATATATGACAATCAATAAATATGTTATACAATTGTCATTACCTGTGTCATTACTGACAGTATTAAAATTATTTAACATTTTTAAAATGTACATGACTTGAAATCATAAAAACCTTGAAGAATTTTTGTACTTAACACTGGCTATATACACTAATCGTGTGAAGCGATGACCCTTATTAATTTGAGGTTTACCGTATCGACGAGAAAAACAATTGAACATCAAATGATTGGCAGTTTTTTTCCAGTTTCCACTCGACTAAACCAAACTAAACTTGACATTGGCGAAATTGTGGTGGTATTATCGCAAAAGCCAAAAACAAAGAAAATAATAATAACCCAGGAACATTTTGGCAAAATAATTTGCGTTATATATTTTTTTTAGGTTAATTATTCATTGTTTTTAATACTTATTATCCTATTCCTGACAAAGACAATTCCAAAAATATAAAAATAATAAAAATTGGTTCAGCCGTTCTTGAGTTATAAGTGTAGTAACTAACAGGACTTTCTTTTATATATATATATATATATATATGTATAAAATATAAATAGATTATATAGAATGTATTCCCGCCTAACAAATAATATGAGCCGTGTTCAAACGTCAAAGAACGTGGAACACAATTACCTGCCGCTATAAAATCCATGGGATCAAATATTTCGCAATTTTTCTGTCTGTCATGAAAGCTTTAGGCAGCATTGGGTTGTCAACAATCATAGGTAGGGTCTTGCTTTAATAATGTAATTTTTGCCAACCATGTTTCTGTCATTTCAAAGGGATTTCGTGCGTAAATTCTTCTTGTTTGTATTTTATTTTTTGAATCATACGCCGATTGAAGTTGACAGTAGAAGCCGTATTACATTTTTATTATGTCAATAATATTGTATTATTTGTTTGTTAAGTATAAGCCAATAGGTTAAGCGTCATGATATTTTCCTATAAAAGAAACAAATAACATCGTTTAAAAAAACTTAAAGAACCAACTTCAAATGCCACGCTATTAATTTTCAGTACATAGTTTGAGGTCCAGAGATACGGAGATACTTTATCTCCATATCTCTGGAGACACTTTTCAGACCTCAATAAAATTACCATGGTACCACACTTGGAATATCCCCTTTCCAACAAAAAAAGAATAATCAAAATCGGGTCATAAACGACGAAGTTACCGCAAACAAACATAAAAAAAAATATATACGGTCGAATTGAGAAACCTTTTTAGGGTTCCCTAGTCCTGACAAGGAACCCTTATAGTTTCGTCATGTCCGTCTGTCTGTCTGTCCGAGGTTTTGCTAAGAGACCGTTAATACTAGAAAGCTGTAAGTTTGTGGGGGTATGTAAATAAACGACGCCGACAAAGTGCTTAGTTATTTAGGGTAGGTGAGAAGTGGGGATGAATTTTTTTTTCATCGTCTACCCCATCGTGTGGGATATTGTTGAATAGGTCTTTTAAAATGACTTAAGGGTTGCCAATATCATTTTTCGATTGAATGCTCCATTTACGAAATATTAAACTTTAAAGTGTAAATTTTTGTTCTAGTAGGGCGTCCCCCCCCCCCCCCCCCTCTAAAAGCGAAACTGCTGGCTTGAAAAATCTGGAAAAATTCGTGATAATAGCGCATTTCATGAACTTTAAAGAAAAATGATAGCGGTTAAGATATCTGTATTAGTTTAGCAGTAATAGTCGTTGAACTTGGGTGTAGGATAATTTTGTACTAAATACAAAATCCTTAGAATAAATCCTTTAAAGTGACAAAGACGGAGTACCTAGTTGCTGGTTTATAACGGGTAAAGACTTGCATTGAATAACAGGCTACTACGGAACCCTACACTGCGCGTGGCCCGACACGCACTTGGCCGGTTATTTTTTTTGAAGTCGGTTAAAAATATGAATAATTTCATGCGTCATGTCTATGTCTTGAGAATGATTTTTAACAGACTTCAAAAAAAGGAAGAGGTTTCTCAATTCGACCGTGTATATGTATATATATATATATACATATTTTTATGTTTGTTTATTGTTTGTCGAGGCGAGGTGATTACGTTACGATGTATCTGCGGCAAGCTTGCCTCGCCCAAAGCCTACTGAACTCATTTGCATTTACACATTACCACCTGAGATTTTCCCGCTACGTTATAACATGTAGCGATTTAAGAAGAGTTTTAATAAAAGGTAGGCAAAGCGCCGGCAAAAATAATATCTTTAGTATTGCAGGAATCCATAGGTGGCGATGACCACTGACCATCACATGGGCCGCTTGCTTCTATGTCACTTATGACATAAAAATAAACTGGCCAAGTGCAAGTTGGACTCGCACTAGTAGGGTTCCGTACCACACTACAGTATTTTATAAGATTGAGCAAAAAATACCACTATCATTTTTCGCCAGCAAAAAATAATAATGAATAAACATTTTATTTCTTATAACGCCATCTAACGTCTAACAAAGGTGTTAGGGATCGACATTTCAATATAACGCCATCTATGGGACGTTTACCTAACTAAGCGTTCATAGATGGCGTGAAATGCCGAAAAAAACACGTTTCTTGTATGGGGACCCTCTATTATTTTTAACTTTATTCTGTTTTTAGTATCTGTTGTTATAGCGGCAACAGAAATACATCATCTGTGAAAATTTCAACTGTCTAACTATCACGGTTCATGAGATACAGCCTGGTGACATACGGACAGACAGACAGACAGACAGACAGACAAACGGACAGCAGAGTCTTAGTAATAGGGTCCCGTTTTACCCTTTGCGTACGTGAAAAACGTTGCCCCTAAAAATTACCAAATTTAATTAGTGTCTAAATAATTATCAAAAACTTCCGTGTTTCTTGCGTGATGAGAGCATATTATTAGAAGTATTTTCTACATTATTAAAGGCAAACAACGCAAGGCAGGGAATACTAAAATAGAGTTTACGAGCTGATACAACAATATATTTATGCCTTGAATAATAAATTGTTGTTAGCTTTATTTAGTATCTACAGGTTCATTCAACACTTTGATATTGATACGAGTAGTGTTATTATTACCCGACTACGGTGAGGCAAATAATTGGGTTATGAACTTATGATTTTGACCGGTAAATATGTATTTGGGTATGTATGTATGTTCATTTGTTTCCTCAACATTCTTAAATTACTAATTATAATTTGACAAATGAGGCATCTTTATGAGTATGATATATTGTCATGATTTCTTATTTTTATAAGTTAAATTTACTTATATTGATGTATTTTAATAATGAATTGTGCTCATTCGACTTATGTTTTGTGAAACTGCCATTGGAAACGTTTTGACTCACACTGTCAGTGTCAATCGATGGTGCCAACCTGCCAACTTCAAAACTACCGCGAATGAGAATTGTCTGTGGCCTCTAAGCATGGATGCCAACCTTAAAAAGAAAACAAGAAAGTTAACGCGGTAGAGTGTTGGCAGTCGGGCTTCAGTTCGGTCTTGGCGTTTAAACTAGTAGGTCGTGGTTATAAAAGTACCTTTAAATTCTCGACATTTATTGTATAGTTTGTGATGTACCGACATTGGTCGGATGTATATTATACGAAGTTTGCGCCCATTACACGATGTTTCAATTGGAAGGTGTTTTACTGACAATTCAGAAGCGGGATAACCCAAAGGGTATGTTGATAGCTTTTAATAGATTGTTTTTTTTCTCCTATATTTGGTATGCTTGATATGCGTCCACTAAAGTAATTTATCAGAAGTAACTGACATTTATTTGAAAATTGAACTGGATCATGACACGTGCAAGTTACATGATTGTGTTGGATTTGTGCAGCGTGTCTGGTCAGGGCAACCCTCTGGTGATGTGCTGCTTAAATCAAGATCATTCGTGTGCGGTGGTGTGCGTGGGTTCTTGGCCAAGGCTACCCTCTGGTAGAACCTAGCGCATGCTTTCGTACGCTTTTGAGTTGGGCGTGTTTGTGTTTGGTCGGGGCCACCCTCCGATAGCATATAACACGTTTGACATTTTATTTTTATTTTTATGTTGCGGTTGCGCGTGCTATAAGAAAGTATTAAACCATTGAAATTCATTGAACTATATAAGTTTTGATTTTAATATTTACAAACGTTTCAAACAAAGTCTAACAAGCATACAGAATATAAAGTTTCAAGTATGTTAAAATAATATATTGATTTTCTAATGGATGGGTCGACTGGTTGTCAGTTTATTGGATACATTAGAGGGCGTGCCAGTTGACTCAACGGTTAATTGGGCGAGCACCTGAGTGTTTCGCTAGACGTTGGTTGGACACGTCGGATTGTTAATTAGGGGGCGTTCTTATTATACTCAACGGTTAATTAAGCGGGCACGGGAGTGTCCCGTTGGATGTTGGTTGAGTCGATTAGACACGTCAGATGGTTAATTAGGGGGCGTTCTAATTGTCCTCATCGGTTAATTGAGCGGGCACGGGAGTGTCCCGTTAGATGTTGGTTGAGTCGATTAGACACGTCGGATGGTTAATTAGGGGGCGTTCTAACTGTACTCATCGGTTAATTGAGCGGGCACGTGAGTGTCCCGTTGGATGTTGGTTGAGTCGATTAGACACGTCGGATGGTTAATTGAGCGGGCACGGGAGTGTCACGTTGGATGTTAATTGAGCGGGCACGGGAGTGTCACGTTGGATGTTAATTGAGCGGGCACGTGAGTGTCACGTTGGATGTTGTTTAAGTTAATTAGACACGTCGAATTGTTAATTTAGGGGGCGTTCTAATTGTACTCATCGGTTAATTGAGCTGGCACGTGAGTGTCACATTGTACGTTGGTTGAGTCGATTAGACACGTCGGATTATCAGTTAAAGGACTAGCTGTACTTATTGGTAAATTGAGCGAGATAATAATGATAATGATGGTGATGATGGTGATTATGACGGTGATGATGACGGTGATGATGACGGTAATGATGACGGTGATGATGACGGCGATGATGGTGATGATGATGGTACTGATGGTGATGATGGTGATGATGGCGGTGATGATGATGGCGATGATAATGGTGGTGATGATGGTGATGGTGATGGTGATGGTGATGACGATGGTGATGACGATGGTGATGATGATGGTGATGACGATGATTATGACGGTGATTATGACGGTGATTATGACGGTGATGATGACGGTGATGATGACGGCGATGATGACGGCGATGATGGTGATGATGGTGGCAATAATGATAACGGTGATGGTGTTGATGGAAGTGATGATGATGGTGATGTTTATAAAAATATTACAGCTTACTAAAGTAAATATGAATTGAAAAATGGGTTAAATAGAAATAAGAGAATTTCATTTATTTTTTTTTAAATACTGGATTCAGTATGCTAGATAATTTTGGAAAATTTAAATGTTTAATGAATCTAAATTGAATATTGTCGGTGTTTTGTTTGTGAATGGATTATGCCGTTGGCAATGTGTGTAATTCAGTGTGTTGCCAATGATGTCTACTGATGATGATGGAACCCTGCCTGACTCGCCACTCGACGGCGACCAGAAGAGAAGGTCGCCTTCTACTACTAATACCAGCGAAGAAGTTGCTACACCTCGTAAGACCTGTAGGGTGTCAAGGAATCGTTAATATGCTATCTTCGGCAAACAGAGTCATTGGATATTGATCGGATTGCTCTAGAAAAATCATTAATGTAGATGATAAATAGATGTGGGCTAAGTACGCTAGCTACTCCATACTTCACCTTGCGTTGAATTGATGTGTATATTTAATTAATTATATTTAGATGATAACTTACAACTTATAGTAAGCTGGCTGCGTGTATTGTACAACACTGTAAAAATGACGTGTAAATTTGACGATTTAGGAATAAAAGAATATGAAATATGAATAATTATGCCAAGTGCATTTGACGCCATGGGCGTCCAGCTTGTAACTAAGTAACTTTTTAACTAAGTAGTATGGTCATGGTCACAGTAGATCGCATAAACTGCATTATGGTTGTCAACATCGAAACTTATATTCTGCTTTAAAGTTAATTATTGTGATAATGTGTAAATCTATATCCCTTTTTCGTTACAGAAAATATCATATTACTCGAAGTAGTCGTTTAATTGTAGAGGAAATATATGTATATATATGCATATCTATATTACATACTTTTCAAATAGTTTGGATATTATTGGCATTATTACTATGGATCGGTAGTTATGAACTAAAAATCAGCTTTCTTTGGATATCTGTATAAAAATGTTTTAAATATTTTCTATTTTATTGTCTGGATATATACCTGATGTATCGAAAAGGTTACCTTTTCGTCGCATTCGTTTAAAGCATCAATATGACTCAAATCATAGCATAGGATAGCATCATGTGTATGAACACATTTGCTGTGATCGACAATGATGACACGTTTTATTATTTTATAAGAAATCGCATTATAATGAAATAAATGGAAATGAATTTATTTCACATGAAATAGAGTTTAAAAGGTTTTCGAAGAAATCATATAAGACCATCTATTTCGCCATGTCATGACATGTGAAAGAACATAAAATTAACATTAATGAAATACAATGTCAAATATAGCCGACACAATTGGTATTTTTCAGTGACCTTCAGTTTTAAAATATATTGTATTATATATGAGGTGAGGTATATAAGGGCACATGAACATACAATTTATATTGCTCCTTATGTTGTTATTTTGTTTCCTAATTATGGTAGATATTGGTATGACTTTATTTACAATATAATCATTTAAGATGTAGGATATTTCTTCAGTATGAATTACTCATTCGTAACTTTAAAGTTATTTTACTTAAAATAATTGCGAATTAAGATAACATTTTGTTTGATATATTTACGTATTCACCACGACGTTTTCGATTTATTATTCGATATTTTTATTTTTGTGACATGCGTATAAAATGTTTAATAGGAATTTAGAGTATTATTTTATTTTCTATTTGTCATTGTAGATTTGAGTGTAGATGTGCTGTAAAAAGTATCTGCTTTTTACTACTGATTTTCAATCTCCACACCGTATCAGCTGTGCAGTGTGTTCATAGAGTGCTAGTTTCAACAGTTCAGTTTTACAGTAATTTAAAAAAAAAACAATGCACGGAGTTATAAAACCAACTTTGGTTCCTATTTTATATAGTCTGTTGTTTAAATGCTAATGCTTTGAAAATTGAAAAATGCTAATAAAATGTCTATAATCAATTAAAAAACAAATCATTAAAGTATAAAGCGATGTTAATTTTGTATGTCTATATGGAAATCATTATTACTATAATTATAATTTCATTACATAGGAAAACAGAAACATTTGTTCTAATTAAGAAAAGATCAATGAAGCTACAAATATTTTTCATGCGAATTACTACTCCATTGTGGTTTTTTTTTGTTCTCTTTATATTACTATTTGGATTATTTCCTTGTGATTGATTTTAGCTCAAGCTCAGGAATTGAGATATTCTACTCTTCAATTGTAAGTCTTGAGTATTCAACAGTTGGTAGACATAATAGGTATACTATTAGTATGTATAATATTTATAAGTGTACTATGTATTACATGGATATACCAAAGTGATCACTTGATATTCTGAAGTTCTTTTCGCGGATTAATGCAGTAATCATTCTCCGTAATTTCGCTAACTTCTTATCCATATCTGCTTGTTGCTACTGACATTAATCTAAAGGTGGAATAGAATAGAATGATTATTTATTGCACATCAAATAAAATATACAGACAATCATTCATAACAAGATAATGTTCATACTATGGGTGGTCTTATCGCTTGGAGTGATCTTTATTAGACAAGCTTTGGGTGGACAGGATTTCACATATTCATGTTGCAAGGGAAAGGGGTGTACAGCTATAAAATTATATAACAATAATTATAATACATAAAATACATACACTAAATGTACATTACACACACATTTTTTACATACACACATATATATAGCCATATACATTATTATACACACATACATAAGATACTACTGGATGAATACGACAAGTTAGTAACATATTATCTGTCTTTTTATGATACGGTACATTATTTTCTGCCACCGTTACTATCTTTATTTGATATTTCGAGCTCTAAACACAAATTTCTTTGTTGGTAATGTCAAGTGATATTTCCTTCTTTAGACATGTAGTGGATACTTGGGTTATTTCTAATGACTTGAAATAATTATGAAATATTTGTTTTTGGGTTCATTTCATAGTAATTTTCCATCTATGTCAACGCTGTCTTATTATACGTTGAATGTTTTTTTGGAGTCTATATTATCAATAATTGCTTTAGTTCGGGCAACAGCCCGAAAATACACATCAATGTTTTACTGAAGATTTACTACTTTTGAGATGTAGTTAATGACTTCGATTTAATGAAACTTTAAATAACTTTTTATATAGTTCGTTTCAAAGAGTTAATTCTTCATTCTTGCCTTTTAAAGTTTCGTCTTCAAGAGGTAATACTATAATTTCATTCTAATGTCTAAATATAAAGTCCTGGAATTATTTCGGGAGTTCCATATTCATTTTCAAAATAATCAGGTAAACTACAAGTGGTGCTATCTTGGTTATCTGCTGACATTTCACTAACATTGATGTTGCTATTCAAAGTTACTGCGCTGGCGACAAAAAAGAAAACGATAAATGACGGTGTTCGAATCAGGGTCACGCAGATTGCAAATCAAAAAAGCTAACCTTTCTGCCAGCGATTCTTACAGGCGACTGACGAAATTAACGTTTCGTATTAAAGTGTATTTATTTTATTTTGGCTGGATCCGAAGGTATTTCAAACAAAAGTGGATTAAAAATATTTTATTGTTTAGGTGCTTGATACCTTTGTAACGTTACAATTTATAATTGATATTTTAGTGATTTATATACTTTTGGTGATTAATTATGAACTCACTGCTTATGTTTTTGTTTATCAGCAGTTATGCTCTTGTTATTTATTGATCTTGTCAAATCTATGGGCTTAGACGTATTCCTTATTGTTCTGAATATATTACGTTGTTCCGTGCCTTTTTCAGCATTTATTAAAAGCCGTAGTCATGTTTTCTTTTCATAAATAATCTTTCGAACGACTTTTCATACTTTACTAAGTTTTTGATAATTTTGTTAGATTAAAATAACTTGATTAAATAATACTTTTAAACTTATTAGTTACTGCGGTTACTGCATTCAATAGAATCCGACCTTGGATATATATTAAATCCGTAGATGTACAAAGCTATGATGATGGCATCTTTACTGGTGGTATGAAATAAGGTCTGATGTCATGATTTCAGCTACTGAGGTTACAAAACCAGGGTTTTATGTTATATATTTATTCACACATTATATTTTGTGTCATGATTTAATTAAAGCATGGTTAAATAATTTGTGTAAAGCGAATTTGTCTAATTAATTAGTTTTGTTCATACATATAAGTAATTATTTTTCAATTCGTGTGAAATATTAGTTAACATAGTAAATTTATATTAAGTTAAATAAACATTAGAGTTATTTGGAATTAATATTCGTGGAAAAGTTTATTTGATAAATATTGTAGGAATTTATGTTATCAGAAATAATGTAATATGATATTATAGCGATGAAATATTAGAATCATAGTTGAACAGTATTATATTCTTGATATTTCTATTATTATTAAAATATGATTGAGTTATTTTTATGTGTATGCCGGGAGGCATCACGTTGTCGGATGGCCGAGTGTCATGATTTCTTATTTTTATAAGTTAAATTTACTTATATTGATGTATTTTAATAATGAATTGTGCTCATTCGACTTATGTTTTGTGAAACTGCCATTGGAAACGTTTTGACTCACACTGTCAGTGTCAATCGATGGTGCCAACCTGCCAACTTCAAAACTACCGCGAATGAGAATTGTCTGTGGCCTCTAAGCATGGATGCCAACCTTAAAAAGAAAACAAGAAAGTTAACGCGGTAGAGTGTTGGCAGTCGGGCTTCAGTTCGGTCTTGGCGTTTAAACTAGTAGGTCGTGGTTATAAAAGTACCTTTAAATTCTCGACATTTATTGTATAGTTTGTGATGTACCGACATTGGTCGGATGTATATTATACGAAGTTTGCGCCCATTACACGATGTTTCAATTGGAAGAAGGTGTTTTACTGACAATATTGAGTATGGCGCTCTTTAAAAGACATAAAATTATGAAATAAGTGTATATATCATTCCCACACAATCTACATCTATAATGCATCTCTTGAGCGAGAAAATAGTCGATAGTTGGTCACTATCTCGTCGGCGGTGGTACAAGTGCCTTAAAACCACTATATCACTTTGTTCCACTGCATTCGTTTAAATAAGCTTTAATCTTTAGCTCACCTTTATAAACTTAGCAAAATTACTTAAACCTGTAATTACATCAATTAAACAGATTACCAGTTTCTTACATTAAGCCGGTCTAAGCAATTCTTGCCCTAATTCTCATAATTTGCTTATTCAATATCTTTTAAACGTAAGTTATATCTACTAGCTAAGTAAATTACAGCGTTTCAAGATTAACTTCTAATACAATTTAAGAAGCAACTCCGCGATGGAAGGGACTGAGTTTAAGGATTAGTCATGGGAGCCTACAAAAACAAAATCTTAAAAATTAAAACTTTTCATCGCGGTTTTTAGATACCCGAAATTTTAGATGTATACATTTAAAATGTTCTCAAGCAAAACCAATTCCGAATTCAAAATAATTAAGGTCTAAAGGCTATTCACTGCGCGCATCAAGGCATTTTCTATCTGAACTTTGCAAGCCATAGAATTAAAATTAAAATTACAAAAATCATCTTATAACCTTACCTCCTTAACAAACGTCAAAAACAGGACTAATTAATTCTATTTTACACAAACTCGCTTAATTTAAAAACCTAGTTTATTATGAGTACTCCTATAACATTTTTGAAGGGTCCATCTAGTTTAGCTCATTTACAAAATTAAGTAAAAATACAGTTGCTTACCAGCTTTACTTTTCAGCCAAATATTTATCATGAACTTTTATAGCTAAACTGCAATATTTAAGTTATTGAATTTTTGCTTCAAATAAAAACTGGACTGCGTGATTTTTTTTTTAAATGAATAAACTATTCATACATACATACACTCGAAAAACATAGCCCTCCTTCTTTCGCAGTTGGGTAATGACATGCAGCAAAAATATGAAATGTACAGTCCGGCAAGTATAACTTGGCGTGCCTGTGCGCCACTGTGCTTTTACTTTGTACTTTGATAACAGTTTCTCTTAAGCCACTTTTAATTACTTTTGGCATTATTGAACTATTTTAATTTAGCAGATTTATCAACAATAATGTCGCGGTAATCTCTCAAACGTCAAACTCACAGTTTGAATTAAAAGAATTAGTTCCAAAAACCACCACCGCCAAGTTATACTTGTGGCACTGTACTCTTATTGAAAAACTATCTTTTATTGGACAACTAGACGTACCGATGTGCACCATCGCTATATGGTACACGTTCTGTCTTCACGCACAAAACGTTTTGCTTCATCACTTATCCATACTGCCAAGGAATGGACTTCTTTCCGTGTCTTTGTTTCCCAGTTACTACAACCCAAGCGTCTTTAAATAGCAAGTGAACAGGTATTTCTAGGTAAGCGTGCTACCTCGTCGATCGCATCGTCACCTAATTGAAATTGAGGGCCCGGTGGCGTAATCGGGAGAACGGTCGGCTTTGATGCCAGAGGTATAGAGTTCAATTCCCGTTCTGCACCAATGGATTTTTCTATAGAAAAATGTATGTGCGCTTTTCACAGTGGCCCTCCGGTGAAGGAAAAACATCGATAAGAAACCAAAAACCCCGCATGGTGGTAGGACACTATCTAGTGTCCTCCTGGCCAGTAAGAAAATCTGTCGCCATAACATGTAATGTGTTCCGGCAGCTATCCTTGAGAGCCAGTTCCCATTCTAGGCCTAGTGTACTACCATCTTCGACCGCATCATCACTTACCAACAGGTGAAGTAGTGGTCAAATGCTCACCTATTTAATATAAAGAAAAATAAACAAATAAATTATTTAATTACAATACAATTATTTCATCAATACATTATAACCTAAAACTAAAACTATGAATATAGATTATAATTACTCGTATCTCATAAAACTTTCAGTTATTAAATTTAAAAATTGTAAATGCTTGTATTTGACGTACTTTATATAGAGAGTATTACCGAGGAGTCATTAAACATGTCACAAATTACTTTGAAAATTAGTTACTTTTTAACCGACTTCACAAAAAAGGATGAGGTTCTCGATTCGTCGGAATCTTTTTTTTTTATGTTTGTTCACCGATTACTCGAAGACGCTTGAACCGATTTGGAAAATTCTTTATTTGTTTCAAAGGGTACCTTTCACATGTGGTCCCATTTAAATTTTAACGAAATCGGCCGAGCTGTTTTTAATTTATCAACATTTGTATTACGACGCATTTACTTATCTCGACGACTTACTTGTTGCTACTAACTACTGGCACAGATTATGTAATAGTTACTACGGCTACTGGCTATAGTTATAAATAAAATATCTAACTGGAATATTTAACTGTAATATCTAACTGAAACACTCAACTGAAATATTTAACTAAAACATTCAACATAAATATCTAACTTAAATATTAAACTGAAACGAGTTGGGAGCGACGGAGCCGGCAGTCGCAGCGTCGTCGAGTGAAGGCAGCGACGCAGCAAGTCGGCGCGTGCACCAGGGACAACGACCTGCGATGCTCTGCCACCCACTGCACCCGCACGCACCACGAGCTCCACTCCCAGCCGTCCAGAGTCTTTTGTAAAAGACTCTCGCCATTTTGTTCAAATCCTCGGTGAACTTAAACTGGAACCAGACGACATCATGGTGAGCTTCGATGTAGAATCACTTTTCACCAACGTTCCAGTGAAGGAGTGCATCGAGGTGATAAGGACAAGGTACAGTGATGACCTTCCAGAAAACTTTTTTGTGCTGTTGAGGAACTGTTTGGAAGGAAACTATTTCCTATACAGTGGGCAGCACTACCTCCAGATAGACGGTGTTGCCATGGGAAGTCCAGTGGCACCTGTCCTTGCCAACATCTGGATGGAATTTATCGAAGAAGCCATAGACCTACAGTCGTCATCAGTAAAGGTGTGGAAGCGGTACGTTGATGACGTTTTCTGCATCATGACGGGTGATGAGCAGGCAGTAGCCACTCTGGCAAAGAAGCTGAATTCGATTCATACCAACATAAAGTTTACCTATGAGCTAGAAACGAACAAAACACTGCCTTTCTTTGATGTCAAAGTTATGGTGAGACCTGATGGTTCATTATCACATTCTGTCTATAGGAAAGCGACCCATACTGATAGGTATCTGAATGCCTCGTCGCACCATCACCCCCGTCACCTGGGATCTGTAGCCAGGTCATTAATGGATAGAGCTCGTGACCTCTGTGACCCTGAACACCTAGAGGAAGAAATCGCACATGTTCAGGAGGTTCTGATAAAAAAACGGCTACAAGGCGGGAAGAGGTCATTCTAGACGCATATATAAGGAGAGGACCACTGACGTTGAACGGCAGGCAGCGTTCATGCCATACGTGAAGGGAGTGACGGACAAGATCGGTACTGTACTACGTAAATACTCTATCAAGACAGTATTCACTCCCCTAACGAAGATATCAACGCAGGTCCGTTCGCCGAAGGATGTGATTCCTTTTCAGGTACCTGGTGTGTACAAAATCGATTGCAGCTGCGGTAAATCGTACATTGGACAGACCAAGCGTACTATTGCAGAAAGGGTCAAAGAACACATCGCAGCTGTGAAAAACTGCCAGGTCAATAAATCTGCTATCGCCGAGCACTTACTGGAATCCGGACCTAATCACTGGATCGAACTTCATGACCCAAAGATCCTCTCGACCGACCGCTACTATTACTCCCGTATTGTGCGTGAAGCGGTAGAAATAAAGAAGCATCCCAATTTCAACCGGGAGGATGGATTTAGGTTGGCCGCAACATGGAACCCTGTGATTAGCAAGTTTTCGAATCAAAGATCAAAGCAGCAAAAATCTGCCGATATTGTCAGTGTTGTGTGTCGCAATAGCAACTCTGATAAAAATTAAAAATTAAATTAATTGAGGGTAGTTTCCAACGATCTCTCCTATAAATAGCGGTGCGGACACTCACAACATTCAGTCGTCTCGTGACCACGATCAATGCAACTTGGTCGAAACGTCGAGTAGATAAGATTTATGTTATAGGCGCGATAAGTCCCGTATTTAAATATTTATAACTGGATATTTCGGTTAAATATTCAGTTGGATATTTCAGTTAAAACATTTTAGTTAAACATTTCGGTTAAACATTTCAGTTAAAAATTTCAGTTAAACATTTCAGTTAAACATTTTAGTTAAATATTCGGTTAAAGTATTTCGGTTAAATATTTCAGTTGAATATTTCAGTTGAATATTTCAGTTAGATATTCGGTTAAGTATTTTAGTTAAATTTTTCGGTTGGATATTTCAGTTAGATATTTCGGTTGGATATTTCGGTTAAATGTTTCAGTTAGATATTTCAGTTAAATATTTCGGTTATATATTTCGGTTAAATATTTCAGTTAAATATTTCGGTTAAATATTTCAGTTGAACATTTCAGTTAAAAAGTTTCATTTAAAAAATTTCGGTTAAACATTTCAGTTAAACATTCCGGTTAAATGTTCGGTTAAGTGTTTCAGGTGGCTGGGAGTGGAGCTCGTGGTGCGTGCGGGTGCAGTGGGTGGCAGAGCATCGCAGGTCGTTGTCCCTGGTGCACGCGCCGACTTGCTGCGTCGCTGCCTTCACTCGACGACGCTGCGACTGCCGGCTCCGTCGCTCCCAACTCGTTTCAGTTTAATATTTAAGTTAGATATTTATGTTGAATGTTTTAGTAAAATATTTAACTGAAACGAGTTGGGAGCGACGGAGCCGGCAGTCGCAGCGTCGTCGAGTGAAGGCAGCGACGCAGCAAGTCGGCGCGTGCCCAGGGACAACGACCTGCGATGCTCTGCCACCCACTGCACCCGCACGCACCACGAGCTCCACTCCCAGCCACCTGAAACACTTAACCGAACATTTAACCGAAATGTTTAACTGAAATGTTCAACTGAAATTTTTAACTGAAACTTTCAACTGATCTGGAACTTTTTTAATTGAAACTTTTTAACTGAAATATTTAACCGAAATATATAACCGAAATATTTAACTGAAATATCTAACTGAAACATTTAACCGAAATATCCAACCGAAATATCTAACTGAAATATCCAACCGAAAAATTTAACTAAAATACTTAACCGAATATTTAACTGAAATATTCAACTGAAATATTTAACCGAAATACTTTAACCGAATATTTAACTGAAATGTTTAACTGAAATGTTTAACTGAAATTTTTAACTGAAATGTTTAACCGAAATGTTTAACTAAAATGTTTTAACTGAAATATCCAACTGAATATTTAACCGAAATATTAAACCGAAATATCCAGTTATAAATATTTAAATACGGGACTTATCGCGCCTATAACATAAATCTTATCTACTCGACGTTTCGACCAAGTTGCATTGATCGTGGTCACGAGACGACTGAATGTTGTGAGTGTCCGCACCGCTATTTATAGGAGAGATCGTTGGAAACTACCCTCAATTAATTTAATTTTTAATTTTTATCAGAGTTGCTATTGCGACACACAACACTGACAATATCGGCAGATTTTTGCTGCTTTGATCTTTGATTCGAACACTTTCTAATCACAGGGTTCCATGTTGCGGCCAACCTAAATCCATCCTCCCGGTTGAAATTGGGATGCTTCTTTATTTCTACCGCTTCACGCACAATACGGGAGTAATAGTAGCGGTCGGTCGAGAGGATCTTTGGGTCATGAAGTTCGATCCAGTGATTAGGTCCGGATTCCAGTAAGTGCTCGGCGATAGCAGATTTATTGACCTGGCAGTTTTTCACAGCTGCGATGTGTTCTTTGACCCTTTCTGCAATAGTACGCTTGGTCTGTCCAATGTACGATTTACCGCAGCTGCAATCGATTTTGTACACACCAGGTACCTGAAAAGGAATCACATCCTTCGGCGAACGGACCTGCGTTGATATCTTCGTTAGGGGAGTGAATACTGTCTTGATAGAGTATTTACGTAGTACAGTACCGATCTTGTCCGTCACTCCCTTCACGTATGGCATGAACGCTGCCTGCCGTTCAACGTCAGTGGTCCTCTCCTTATATATGCGTCTAGAATGACCTCTTCCCGCCTTGTAGCCGTTTTTTTATCAGAACCTCCTGAACATGTGCGATTTCTTCCTCTAGGTGTTCAGGGTCACAGAGGTCACGAGCTCTATCCATTAATGACCTGGCTACAGATCCCAGGTGACGGGGGTGATGGTGCGACGAGGCATTCAGATACCTATCAGTATGGGTCGCTTTCCTATAGACAGAATGTGATAATGAACCATCAGGTCTCACCATAACTTTGACATCAAGGAAAGGCAGTGTTTTGTTCGTTTCTAGCTCATAAGTAAACTTTATGTTGGTATGAATCGAATTCAGCTTCTTTGCCAGAGTGGCTACTGCCTGCTCATCACCCGTCATGATGCAGAAAACGTCATCAACGTACCGCTTCCACACCTTTACTGATGACGACTGTAGGTCTATGGCTTCTTCGATAAATTCCATCCAGATGTTGGCAAGGACAGGTGCCACTGGACTTCCCATGGCAACACCGTCTATCTGGAGGTAGTGCTGCCCACTGTATAGGAAATAGTTTCCTTCCAAACAGTTCCTCAACAGCACAAAAAAGTTTTCTGGAAGGTCATCACTGTACCTTGTCCTTATCACCTCGATGCACTCCTTCACTGGAACGTTGGTGAAAAGTGATTCTACATCGAAGCTCACCATGATGTCGTCTGGTTCCAGTTTAAGTTCACCGAGGATTTGAACAAAATGGCGAGAGTCTTTTACAAAAGACGGAGTTTTACCCACTAATGGTTGTAACACCGACGCAACATGCTTTGCCAGATAGTAGGTCGGGGAGTCAATCTGACTCACGATGGGACGCAGGGGCACGTTTGTCTTGTGTATTTTGGGTAGGCCGTACAGTTTAAGTGGTGTAACGATCTTAGGTCTATATAATCTGTCGTACACGTCTTCTGTGAAAAGAACTTCGTTATCCCTAATGACGGCACGGATGCGACCAGTTACCCTAGCTGTAGAATCATATGACACAGGTTTATATATACGCCTATCTTCTAACAAATCCCGTAACTTATTGTCGTAATCAGACGAATTCATTACCACGGTAGCGTTTCCTTTGTCAGCTTTCAACACAAGAATGTCCTTATTCCTGCGTTTGTGCTGAAGAGCGGAACGTTCTTCCGCGGTAACATTACTCTTAGGTAATGTGCTCTTTCTTAATATTACAGAAACATCCTGCCTAAGTGATTCTGCTGCATTAGGCGGCAACTTGTTTCTCAATATTGTTTCTTCCAAGCTGCTGATGACTTTTTCATAGGGAATCCGTTTAGGTGTCAATGCGAAATTCATGCCCTTCGCTAGTACACTCTGTGTCGCGTCATCCAACGCAAAACTCGAAATGTTCACTACTGTGTCTTCTGTATGTGAGATGAGTATTTGTTTGTTTTGTTTGTGAGCTCACGCTCGTGGTGTAACCGCAATTTCTCCAACTTTTTGTTATGTCCCGCACTACACAGATCGTATGTGCGATCCGCTTGTTGGTAGGTAACCCGATCACACAAATCCAAATCACTAGATGATAACACAGCACTACACTCCGAATGCACATCATATAGATCACTATTTACTCTGTCCAAATTGTAATAACAATTCCGTATTAGTTGTTTAAGTAAACTACTGGCTACTAGTTGTTTAAGTAGGCTACTGGCTACTTTGACTAGCACAACGTTTGAAGTCGGTTCTTTTAGTTTTTTAAACGATCTTAAATTATTATTGATTATTTTATTTTAATCATACCTGATACAGAAGTAAATTCTCTATGGTATGGATAATAATATGAAGAAGGTGGTGTAATCTAAATATTAATTGTTAAACACAATCAAAAATTTCATCGTACCGACGTGACTTGAACCCGCAACCTCCGGAATAACATGTTCCGGTGCTCTGCCAATTAAGCCACGATGCGAAGTATCGTTACGACGAAATTAGTGGATTGCATTTGGTAACCCAATTATGCATTAAAATATAAAGTGTGAAACACTCCAAAGAAACATGAAATCTAAATATTAGCTTGAATGCTTCAGTTGTAATCAAACAGTGATGATGGGGTCTAAGATGAAATCCAGTCTATCTGAAAATGGAACACGGGAATAAGACGAGTCACAGGACGACATTATCATTTAATATTTTTTTATAATTATAATTTAATTTATTGGCATCAAAGCTACAAAGTCTTTTTCATCATTCCGAGGCCGAAAGTTTGAATTTCTTCTTTTGTTTGTGGGAAGAAAGATGCATATTTCAGACTGCTCACAATTAGTGACAGTTTAAAATTTAGTCTATTTTTGTTTTAATTTTCTTCCCGTTATCTATTTGAAATAACTTATTACCATGGTAACCGTGCAGTTGTTATTTCAAGCCCATATTATTATACGCGCGGCAATAACATCATTTAATAATAATAAAATAAAATAATATTTATCTAAGAGTCAAATTTTCTGATTCTGATAAAAATTACATCAAAAATATACATAGAAAAAAACTTGTGTATAAAAAATAAGTGAATACAGCTGTGTAAAAAAAAACCCGACAATGAATTCATCGGATTATTCAAGTGACGACTCTGAAGATGAAGAAGTGCGACGAAACATTGCTGCGGAAGCTGCGGAAATAACTCAAAATTTAGCACCCTCCAAATCGGTACAGCGATATAAAAATTGTTACAATCAATTTATTGCTTGGAAGAAATTGCATCGTATTATGTATTATGATAATGAAAATTGAAATATAATTATTAAATGACACATTTATAATACAGTATTATTTACTGTTTTAATTACTTATTTTATGTACATATTGTTATTTCCTATTCAATATTCAATGTTTTTTGTTTGCGTTCGATAATAAATACTATTTTTCTCACTAAAAAAATTGAATATTTAATTATGTCGAATATTATTAATAATATCTATTAAGTTTAAGATAATTAAAACTATTAATTTTTTTTTTTTTCGTCTGACTTTTCGACCCCCCACCGGGGCTTCGCCCCGGACCCCATCGGGGCTTCGCCCCGAACCCCTTTCGTCTGGGGGGCGTCGCCCCCCCAACCCCCCACCGGGGCTTCGCCCCGGACCCCATCGGGGCTTCGCCCCGAACCCCCTCAATGAATAATTTGAACTACATTCGTTTTTCTTATATACAATGTCATTAAACTTTCGGTCCTGGTATGATGAAAAATAGTATACGCGCCACGGGAAGATAGCAGGACTTTTCGCCTTCAAATTACTTTCATACAAATTAAAGCAAGTCATGGTATTATGAAAACTCTGATATTATGCCAAAATGTTAAAGCACCCTACCCTAACGGTCGCAAAATTGAATAATAAGATGAACTTTTATAACTGTGTCATCATTCAATTTATTTTTGATCTCGCTTTTTTTAAGGGATGTAGGTGTTTTTAATCTGTACAATCTAGTTAGAGGCTTAACGTTATAAATTTTTAATATGAAATACTTATTTGTATGTAAATATAAATACATGTAGATCTATATTTAAAATTATTAATACTTATAGCTAAATTATTTTTTTTAAGTATATAGCAAGCATGGAGAAGTGTGAGATTTGTCACAGTCAAAATTTATTAACAGAAGAAATGCGGAGAGATAATAATATTATCTCTCATGTAACATGTTCTGTACTTGTACACTTACATAATATTATAAGTGTTACAAATATTTAAAAAAAAATTATGTATGAATTTTCTGCCCTTGTTCCCTTCATGTGAACCAATTCGCCTCATTATTTTTTTTCATCAGCCATACTTTTTTTATATTTGTATGTAGTCTTTTTATTTTTCGAGTGTGGGTGGAACGTTTTGAGAATTTAAAAATATTGAAGGATGGAAAAATCATTTTTGATGGGACTCGAGGTTGTGCTTTGAAGAACTGAGATGGATTCTCTGAAGGAAAAATTGGAAAAATATGAACAATTAGAAAAGTGCGAGAACGCAATTGATGAAGGAGATATAATTAAAACCTATATTTTATCCTACGGAGTGGCTGAATGCTGAATAAACTGGCCAAGTGCAAGTCGGACTCGCACTAGTAGGGTTCCGTACCACACTACAGTATTTTATAAGATCGAGCAAAAAATACCACTATCATTTTTCGCCAGCAAAATTATTATTATTTATAATTAATAAACATTTTATTTCTTATAACGCCATCTATGGGACGTTTACCTAACTAAGCGTTCGTAGTTGGCGTGAAATGCCGAAAAAAACACGTTTCTTGTATGGGGACTCTCTATTATTTTTAACTTTATTCGGTTTTTAGTATTTGTTGTTATAACGGCAACAGAAATACATCATCTGTGAAAATTTCAACTGTCTAACTATCACGGTTCATGAGATACATCTTGGTGACAGACGGACAGACAGACAGACAGACAGACGGACAGCGGAGTCTTAGTAATAGGGTCCCGTTTTACCCTTTGGGTACGGAACGCTAAAAATAAACCGTGGAACCACGAGACCGATGAAGTGAACTACGTAAGCTCATCAGAATTTCCAGACTAAGGATATCCCTATAGTGAGCCCGAAGAGTGTTGCTATAAGATTCCATCTTCCAGCCCCAATTAACCCCACGTTCCCCAAGTCCCCACTCTTATTTTTTAACCGACTTCAAAAAAAGGAGGTTTCTCAATTCGACCGTATATATTTTTTTATGTTTGTTCGCGGATAACTTCGTCGTTTATGAACCGATTTTGATTATTCTTTTTTTGTTCGAAAGGAGATATCCCAAGTGTGGTACCATGGTAATTTTATGGAGGTCTGATAAGTATCTCCAGAGATATCGAGATAAACATCTCAAAATTGGTACTGAAAATGAATAGCGTGGCATTGAAGTCGGTTCTTTTTTAGTTTTTAAACGATATTATATTAATAAAAATCACAATTTAATTAATCCGTTGTTTTTTATTATATCTTCCATTGTAGGTTCCTGGATCCTTTAGGGATGTAGTGTGCTAGGTATATAGATCCGGTAGGTCTCCTCCAGGCAATCTGTAACGTTACATGTCTGCCCCCAGAAAAATATAAGAAAAATATAAAATATATAATAAAATATATATTTTTTCTTCTGTGTCCCACGGCTGGGCAAAAAGTCTACCCCAACTCGATCCACTTTTAGAGCATTGTCACGCCAATAGGGCAGATGCAATATGTTTATTTTTACTTCAAATAAGAAAAATCTTCTTAATATATAAAATTCTCGTGTCACAGTTTTCGTTGCCATACTCCTCCGAAACGGCTTGACCGATTTTGATGAAATTTTTTGTGCTTATCCGGTATCTATGAGAATCGGCCAACATCTATTTTTCATCCCCCTAAATGTTAGGGGTAGTCCACCCCTAAATTTTTTATTTTATTTTTTAGACAACATTTTTAATTTCTATTTTTTTATGATACAACATACAAAAATACATACAATCCTCAATTTTCACCCTTCTACGATCAACCCTTATTTTTTAATAGCCATTTATTTATATGGCAAAACAACGTTTGCCGGGTCAGCTAGTATCGTATAAAAATGAACATAAGTATATTAAAAAAAATGTATAACGTATTAATTTAATGCAAAAATGCGTATTTATAGTAATATTTTAATTATATAATGGCACGAAAACAGATGAACTTCGATGATGCCACCACTGTCGGTTTTGTCAAATATTTCCATAATAAAAACCGCGGTCTTTTGTCAAACAAAGCAATAGTAAATGAAACAAGAAAGAAAACTTGGCGGAGTAGTTTACCATACCAATAATATGTATTTACATACAGTTCATATGTCACTAGCTGATGATGACAGGTGTTAAAAAATACGTCCTATTTCACAGGATTTCAAACTAAAATTTCATGTTAAAAATCTTTATTATTTAAAATAAAAATATTGTATTTGCTCTTCTTTTATATTTTTGTAACATTTTAATTACTAAAAATGCATATATATTAATCTTGCATCTTCCCCACATCAATTTGAAGCTAGTAGCCTTATCAATTTGAAGCTAGTAGCCTTATCAATTTGAAGCTAGTAGCCTTATCAATTTGAAGCTAGTAGCCTTATCAATTTGAAGCTAGTAGCCTTATCATTTTGAAGCTAGTAACCTTATCAATTTGAAGCTAGTAGCCTTATCAATTTGAAGCTAGTAGCCGTATCAATTTGAAGCTAGTAGCCTTATCAATTTGAAGCTAGTAGCCTTATCAATTTGAAGCTAGTAGCCTTATCAATTTGAAGCTAGTAGCCTTATCAATTTGAAGCTAGTAGCCTTATCAATTTGAAGCTAGTAGCCTTATCAATTTAATTCCATATCATTATTATTCTTCTAAAGCAATAATAGTTACATTCTAAGACCTTTTTCCGAAACGCCCCGGGTGAAATCACTAACAACAACTACCGAGAATGTATTAGGTAAGATAACTGCTTCCTACAGTCGTTTAGCTTTCATTAAGAACATTTCAATTAAACAATAACAATCTACACATGCTCATCTCTGGGAGTAAACTCTATGATGCTTACTTTAAAGTCGAGTTTCGTGTTTATTTTCGTAAAACATGTAATGTAATCATTCGGAATAATTCCTCACAGTAATGTAAGCAATACCAATTTACGGCACAGCTAGATTTATAATGAGAGTAACACGTGTGATGAGTTCCTTAATAGCAGAGTTAAATTAAGTTGTAAAACACATTTTCGTATGCGATTATTTTAGTTGAGATTGTCTATTTTATTGCTTTATGGAATATCTATGCGTTACGTTATAAAACAATAACTCCAACAGTATACTTTTAAGATAAATACATATGGTTATAGACTATCTTGAGCTTCTTGGCATCTCATTAACACCAACTCTCAATTTAGGCTCTTATATTAAGTCTAAAGGCCAGATAGCTACATGTCACCGGGATAGTCGCTTCATATTTATCAAGCACAAGCCCGATCATGTAAGGAGTATTGTTCTCATCTATGTAATAGTTCTGCCAAATACCAGCTGGAGACACTGGAAACTATTGAGAGTAGAGCTAAAAACTCATCAACGACTACTAGCTTGTAAACAAAAGACTCTAAAGACTCGAGCATCACTGCAAAGTCGCCAGTCCATTGGTTTCTTATCGGAGGGATAGAGACCGTCACCGTTATATTCCTTATCCTACCCATACTTAGCGATTTGCTTCTTTTTAGGGTTCCGTACCTCAAAAGGTAAAAAAGAAACCCTTATAAGATCACTTTCTTGTCCGTCTGTCTGTCCGTGTGTCACCACCTATTTTCTCGGGAACGGGTGAACCTAGCAAGTTGAAATTTATACCAGATACTGAGGTCTATAGTCCCTATTAGGTGTATAAAAATCAAGGTCCTGAGTCAACACGATAAAAAGATATGGGCAAATGTAGATTTCCCCGAAAACTTGTAAGTACCAAAAATTACCTTAATTTTCAACTTTTTTTATTTTTCGGAATTTTCTCTTTCCTTATGCTGTAAGACCTTGTTTTTACCCAAAGTTGTCAATTCTAGGTCAACCAGAAGTACCTGTAGGTTTTGAGTCGAAAATCTATAGCGTACTTCCCGTTAACCCTAGAATCATGAAATTTGGCTAGAAGCAAGTTCTTACAGTACAAATAAGGGAAAAATTCCAAAGAAGTTCAAAATTAAAGGGTGTTCCTATACATATGTTCGCTCACACAATTTAGAGGTCTAGCTTAATTGGTACCAACCAACGTTGGTACGGAAGGCTCGGTGGGCGAATCCAACTCGACTTGGCTTTTTGTGTTGTTGTCGCTTGGTTTTTTTTATTATGAGGTTAGTTATGATTATTATATAAATGACAAGGAATGGAATTCTCTGCCTGAGTGTTTGTTTCCGATTTGGTACTTCTTATAGATTTTCAAGTCATAAGTTAAAAGGTATCTTTCGCATCATCACTTATCATAAGGTGAGAAAGTAATAAAAGGCGACTCATTTTCAATATTTAAAAAGACAGGATATTCTAAAAATACCTGCTCTATACAAATTCCGTTCTACACAGCTCTCGTAGTTTATTTTACTATACCCGTTCTTATCTGTATAAAAATTCCGCATCATATTCTATGACGTAGGCCGATATTGCCCCCAGCGGTGTTTATACAGGAAATCGATGACATCCGCAACTAGGCCGGTACTTATCTCAACACACGATTGATTACCGTTAACGAGCTTTGTAGGACGCTCGCCTCGAGACTGTCTTTCACTGACATATCGAAGAATCTTATACATTATTCTACTGTTTTAAGAATATACAAAAATACAAAAATATCTTTATTGATAGATATACATTGATATTTCCGCTTACATGTTTTTTGAATCCATATAGGCTCCCGAACTAGTCAAGCTGTGTTTCAGGAGCCGGTGGCTTCTCCCATCAAATTATTCTGTTTAAATTATGTTCAAGAAGTTTATTTTTACATTTCAAAACAAAAACTTAACTAAAACTTAATTTATTTTTCTGTTTCTGCGTGTATATGTATAAACTAGCAGCCCGCTCCGGCTTCGCACGGGTAGAACATATATGCCTACAAAATTTGCATCAGTTTGTTGCATCGAATATAAAATATTAACATATTTAACAATCATCGTCATATGTCAACCAATTTACACAACACCTTAACGAATTATGCACCTAAGACCTAAACCTTCCTCATAAACACTCTGGCTTTTGGTGAAAACCGCATGATAATCCGTTCAGAAGCTATTGAGATTATTGCGAACAGACAGACAGACGCAGTGATGGACATTGTTTTATAATACTTACGTAGTGATATTAGACGGCCTTTTGGAGTAAAGGATAGTTACCCTGATTCTGACCCGAGGGTCGTTGGTTCTAATCCTAGCTATATACCTAACAATGAAAGTTTTATGTGCATACATGAATCATGGGTTTTCGTGGAATCATTAAATTTACCAATAATGAAGATAGTTTAAAAACTAAAACAACTGACTTCAATGCCCCGCTAGTCAATTTCAGTAGCAAGTTTGAGACGTTTATCGTCATATCAGACTTTGTTACCCCACTTCACTCGTTTAGGGGTGGAATTTCGAAAGAGCCTGAAACACGTATTTACTCATCTTAAGTACTTGTGTTAAATTTCGAATATAAAAGACTATCTAATTTTGTTTCTCCATTAAAACTTTGAACCCCCGTTTCATCCCCTTCATGGGTGAATTTTGGAAAATCCTTTCTCAGAGGGAACTTACGTCGTAATAACTATCTGCATGCCAAATTTCAGCGCAATCAGAAACAATGTTGATGATCACATTTTGTTACCCCATTTCACCCTCTTATGGGTATAATTTCAAAAAAACCTGAAACACGTATTTACTTATTTTTTTACTGAAGCACTTGTGTTAAGTTTCGAATATAAAAGACTATCTAATCTTGTTTTTCCATACAACCTTTGAACCCCCGTTTCATCCCCTTCAGGGGTGAATTTTGGAAAATTCTTTCTTAGCTGATACTAACGTCATAATAACCACCTGTATGCCAAATTTCAACGCAATCCAAAACAATATTGATTTTCAGACTTTGTTACCCCATTTCACCCTCTTAGGGGTGGAATATCGAAAAAACCTATAACACGTGTTTATTTATTTATGTCCTGAAGCACTTGTGTGATGTTTCGAATAGAAAAGACTATTTAATCTTTTTTCTCCATAGAAACTTTGAACCTCCGTTTTATCCCCTTCAGGGGTGAAATTTGAAAAATCCTTTTTCAAAGGTAACTAAGGTTGTAATAATTATCTGGATGCCAAGTTTTAGCGCAATCCGAAAAAATATTGATTTTCACACTTTGTTACCCCATTTCATCCTCTTAGGGGTGGAATTTCAAAAAAACCTGAAACACGTATTTACTTATTTTTGTACTGAAGCACTTGTGTGAAGTTTCGGATAGAAAAGACTATCTTTTCTTGTTACTCCATACAAACTTTGAACCCCAATTTCATCCCCATTAAGGGGTGAATTTTGAAAAATCCTTTCTTAGTACACCCCTACGTACTAAGACAAATATACCTTCCAAATTTCAAGTCTCTACGAACAGCGGCTTAGGCTGTGCGTTGTCTGTCAGTGAGTCAGTCAGTCAGTATGTCAGGACAAAGATTCTTATAGTATTAGATAATATAATAAAATGTATGCATTATTGTTAACCAAAACAAAATAGTTTGGAAACAGAACCACCTACTTTCATCACAATCATTCCTTCGCGACTCCAATACCCTGTGTTTACGGTCATCAGAGAATCATATATGTAATCATACACTTTCTATGCCCAGCCATCATAGCTCATTCTATGACAAATCATTTGCAGTACAAGCTACCAAACTCTGGAATGCGCTTCCATTGGAAGTAAAATGCTCACAAACACTTGCTACTTTTAAAGACCGCGTCAAGGCCTACTATCTCTCCTAAACTGCTACTATTTTCTATCTAAGTTCTCTTATATATTTTACTAGAAGAGTCCCGCGGCTTCGCCCGCGTTAAAAACTTATTTTATTTTCTTAAAACGTTTCTTTTGTAAAAACGATTCTATCAATAAAAACATCAAAAAAGAATGAGCCAAATCGGTTCACCCGTTTTCATGTTATCGCGTGACTAAGGCAATTCGGGATTCATATTTAAAAATCCCGAAAAACCCAAAGTTTGTTTTTTTTTACCAAGACTTTGTTGCCTACCCCATTTCGAAAAATCCTACAACACGTGCTTTATCTCATCTTGTTTCGCCATAAAAACTATGATACCCCGTTCCGTATCCGGGAGGAATTTTTAGAAAATCTTTTCTGAGCGGATACCTACGTCATAATAACTATCTGCATTCTAAATTTCAGCGCAATCCGAAACAATATTGATTTTTATACTGTTACCCCAGTTTATCCTGTTAGGGTGGCATTTTGAAAAAGTCTGAAACTCGTATTTTCTTATTTATTTACAGAAGTACTTGTGTGAAATGTCGAATAAAATGACTATCCAAACTTTGAACCCCCGCTTCATCCCCTTGAAGAGTGAATTTTGAAAAATTCTTTCTCCTATGTCAAAATAACTATCTGCATGCCAAATTTCAGCGCAATCCGAAACAATATAGACTTTGTTACCCCTCTTCACCCTTTTAGGCGTGGAATTTCGAAAGAGCATGAAACACGTATTTACTTACTTAACTTAAGTACTTGTGATAAGTTTAATATATGAAAGACTATCTAATCTTGTTAATCCATACACACTTTGAACCCCCGTTTCATCCCCTTCAGGGGTGAATTTTGAAAAAATACTTTCTCAGAGGGAACTTACTTCGTAATAATTATCTGTATGCCAAAAATTAAGCGCAATCCGAAACAATATTGATTTTCACACTTTGTTACCCCATTTCACCATCTTAGGGGTGTAATTTAAAGTAAATCTGAAACACGTATTTACTTATTTTTTTACTGGAGTACTTGTATGAAGTTTCGAATAGATAATATCGTTTAAAAACTAAAAAAACAACCGACTTCAATGCCGCGCTATTCATTTTCAGTACCAATTTTGAGATGTTTATCTCAATATCTCTGGAGATACTTATCATACCTCGATAAAATTACCATGGTACCACACTTGGGATATCTCCTTTCGAACAAAAAAAGAATAATCGAAATCGGTTCATAAACGACGAAGTTATCCGCGAACAAACATAAAAAAAAAAAAACCCTCCTGAGAAACCTCCTCCTTTTTTTGAAGTCGGTTAAAAATACTATCTAATCTTGTTTCTCCATACAAACTTTGAACCCCCGTTTCATCCCCTTCAGGGGTGAATTTTGAAAAATCCTTTTTTAGAGGTAACTAACGTTGTAATAACTATCTACCTGCCAAATTTCAGCGCAATCCGAAAAAATATTGATTTTCACACTTTGTTACCCCATTTCACCCTCTTAGGGGTGGAATTTCAAAAAAACCTGAAACACATATTTACTTATTTTTGTACTGAAGCACTTGTGTGAAGTTTCGGATAGAAAAGACTTTCTAATCTTCTTTCTCCATACAAACTTTGAACCCCCATTTCATCCCCTTAAGGGGTGAATTTTGAAAAATCCTTTCTTAGTACACCCTTGCGTACTAAGACAAATATACCCTCCAAATTTCAAGTCTCTACGACCAGCGGTTTAGGCTGTGCGTTGTCTGTCAGTGAGTCAGTCAGTATGTCAGGACAAAGATTCTTATAGTATTAGATTATATTTATATATTTATAATATGTATATGTATAGTATGTATATATGCATAGTTTTGTATATATATATATTGTATTGTATACTTTTATTGTGTGTATGGTATTGTTATGTATGTGTATTGTAATGTATAAAATATGTACGTACGTAATTTCTTTCTCCACCCTAAGGTTGTCTGGAAGAGATTGCTTTAAGCGATAAGACCGCCTACACCTTTTGTTAAATGTTTATTTTTTAAGTTTTATTTGTTTGGTGTTCAATAAAGAGTTTTCTATCTATCTACTTCAGTCTTAAAAACCGGCGAGTTTATACATCTATCTCAGACCGCTTCGTCGCATTACATCAGGTTAGATAAGTGGACCAGTGCTTCGTTGTTCTTTCTTTCCCTTTTAATTTTTTTTTTTTTAGTTACGTTTTGTTTAATTCAAAAGTTTGTTCCTCGTAGCTCGCGCCGTAGTATCGTGGCTCTACGTATTTCGCTACGCGACTCAAAGCCCACTACACTACGAGGTACTCAACATGGTCGGTATGGTAAGCGATTACTCTTGGATTGCCAGATGTTGCATGCGTTACTCTAAACCATCCAGAAATTTAAAACCATATTTTTAACCGACTTCACAAAAAAGGAGGAGGTTCTCGATTCGTCGGAACCTTTTTTTTATGTATGTTCACCGATTACTAAAACTTTTAAAACTTTAAAAGTTCCTTTACAACTTTTAAAGTCATAGTGACACAATGGTCTTATGCAAAAACTTACCGGCGGTAACCACAGTAGCACACTATGCATTTGGGAAGCACATGGGCTGAATGGAAAGTCAAATTTAATTTCCGGCTTCAGGAGTTCTGATGTTACTAATAAATTGTTACTATTAAAAAAAATACATTATTCGTATTTTTAATTACTTGCCTTTGCCATTTTTTATTAATTTCACATTGATTTGAAATTTTCTTAATTTATAAACTGTTACTACAAAAAAAAGAATACATTTTCGAATTTCCTTCGCAGTTTTTTATAAATTTTACATTGATATGAAAATGTCTCAGTTAGTTTACAGCTTGCTGCACTCATTAAAAGGAACGCTTTGATGCTTCCATTTGCGGAAAATTCGAGGTCGAGTGCCTGGCGTTATGTTAATGTTCAGATATTTTAATTTCAATGAGGTATGGAAATACACCTTTAACTTGCAGATTTTTGTGTATTTTACTGCAATTTTTAATGATTATCATAACACACTCATATAGCAAAAGCCTCAAATATAGGTTTGGTAATAGCTTTGTGTGGATTATATAAAGGTTTTTTTTATATAGGTAAGCGCTTACCTATATAGCAATAAACCTTAGACCATAATGATGTGGTCGACGATGTAGCACGCTTACCTAGAACATAGATAGATAGATAGAATACGCTTTATTGCACTTAAGTAACTTAGAATTACGTACAATAATGATTACATTTAGGTACAGTACAATCGGCGGCCTTATCGCTAATTAGCGATCTCTTCCAGGCAACCGTGGGCTGATTAGAGACACATTTATATAATACAGATGGCAGGTGTGCATGAGAAGCAGCAATATATTATTATTTTAAAATAATTAACTACAAATAAAATAGTATACGTAAAATTAATAAATAAATAGATACATATACATTTTAATATAATAATTTCTACATACTATAAAAATAAATAGATAGTCAAAGTCAAAGTCAAAGTCAAAGCATTTATTTAGTATATGGGCAAATTAAAAATTAGCACTTACACACGTCAAATAACATTAAATAGATCATATTCAACAAAAAATATAGATATAACAGAAACATAACGCTTTGAATTTACAAAAAAAAAACAAAGGTATTGAGCCATTCAGCTTTCATCTAGACGTCGAACGTCACACTTAAAACACATGTTTAATTCCCCTTATTAATGTAGGGTTGCCAACCGTACCATTACGTGCACCCGCAACCCAGTGCATGTTTCAGTACTTCAGACAATTTTTATCCAAAAAATTGTGAAATAATGAAACATAATAGATAAATAAAACGCAGACTAATTGCAGTACAAATCATGTTCCGAATGGAACTGATTGTCCGACTATCAGATCCGATAGGCATACATAAGATACCTGTTCGCTCGCGATTTACAGACCCCCGGGTTGCAGTTAACGGGAAACACAGACGGCACGGAATTCCATACATTGGCTGAACGTATGATGAATTAAGAAGTCAATTCTCCCCCGGCAAGTCTCACCGCATCTTTATTCTTTTAATTTTTTATTGTAGGTAAGCAAGCGTTTGACCACTATCTCACCTGATGTTAAGTGAAGATGTAATTGATGAATTGTATTTACAGATAAGTGCAATTCCGTCATAGACTGCAGCGATACCAAACGTTTTTAATCTACCTATATTCTGAATAAATGCTTTAATTTGGAATGGAAACATCACCTGAGAAAGTCGTTAAAATCTTGTCTTTCCTGCTGTAAAAGGAAGCTTTTGTGTTTATATTTTTGAAGTTATACTTCTTTTGGCGCGATAGAGAAAAATGATGAGAGTGAATTTTTACGATGCGCGGGCGCACCGACACCTAAATTTAACATCGTGAAGTTAGTTCTAGGTGGTACGATGCGCGCGCACACTGACACCTAAATTCTACACCGTGAAGTTAGTTCTAGGTGGCATGACTATATTCAAGTTGTATTTGTCATATTTAACGTAATATTTTTACGTTAATAAAACCTTTTTTATTTAAATAAAATCTTTTAATTAATTTCAATATTTATCGTTAATCACTACTGCATTTTAGTAATTTTTTTTCCATACGCCACAGAAGTATAACTTCTAACGCGTGTACATAAGTACACACACTTTTTTTTTAAATAAAAAGCTTATTACTAGCAATGTGGGTCGCACATTACTTAAGTAGTCTTATTAACCCCTCCAACTAATCTAAAATTGAATATGCTCAATAGTGCAATGGGTGGGCATCGAACTCATAACATATTACCATCGCCAGGCCGACGCCTTAACCATTGGCTATTACCACTTATGCTATGACGAATGATATCAAAACGTGCTACGTTTGTATGGTGGTTAGTGATGATGTTATCTATTACCAGCAACGAAGCGCAAAAAGTCTTGGGTGCAAATCTCTGTATTGTTAGAACGTTTAATTCACTGTACTCTACCAGTGTACGTAACATCACATACACTGTAATTTTGTTTGTTGTTTTTGCTCTAAACTTAGCTATGTTTTGCTTGAGTGAGCTGAACTGTAGATAAAGAAAGAAAACATCTTGCTTTCTCATTATTCCGAACAGTCCGGTTCGCTGGCGCTTCAAGTCTGCCGTAAGGACGTGGATACTTTACAATGCAATGCATGTATATACCGTACATATACTGTTCTGTCGTATTCATAGACCATCACTTACGAAGCACAGAAAATAAAATTCTTAACAAATTTTATATATTGGAATGAAGACAGGATATGAATATTCTTTATATGGTCACTTTGATCAATTTCAGCATAGTATTTTCAATTACGAGGTTTTATTTAAGGTTGACCTATCTGCATAATCTAATACTATAAGAATCTTTGTCCTGACATACTGACTGACTCACTGACTCACTGACTCACTGACTCACTGACTCACTGACAGACAACGCACAGCCTAAACCGCTGGTCGTAGAGACTTGAAATTTGGAGGGTATATTTGTCTTAGTACGTAAGGGTGTACTAAGAAAGGATTTTCCAAAATTCACCCCTTAAGGGGATGAAATGGGGGTTCAAAGTTTGTATGGAGAAACAAGATTAGATCGTCTTTTCTATCCGAAACTTCACATAAGTGCTTCAATAAAAAAATAAGTAAAGACGTGTTTCAGGTTTTTTTGGAATTCCACCCCTAAAAGGGTGAAATGGGGTAATAAAGTGTAAAATCAATATTGTTTCGGATTGCGCTGAAATTTGGCATGCAAATAGTTATTACGACGTTAGTTCCCACTGAGAAAGGATTTTCCAAAATTAACCCTCGAAGGGGATGAAATGGGGGTTCAAAGTTTGTATGGAGAAACAAGATTAGATCGTCTTTTCTATCCGAAACTTCACATAAGTGCTTCAATAAAAAAATAAGTAAAGACGTGTTTCAGGTTTTTTTGGAATTCCACCCCTAAAAGGGTGAAATGGGGTAATAAAGTGTAAAATCAATATTGTTTCGGATTGCGCTGAAATTTGGCATGCAAATAGTTATTACGACGTTAGTTCCCACTGAGAAAGGATTTTCCAAAATTAACCCTCGAAGGGGATGAAACGGGGGTTCAAAGTTTGTATGGAGAAACAAGATTAGATAGTCTTTTCTATCTGAAACTCCACACAAGTGCTTCAGTAAAAAAAAAAGTAAACACGTGTTTCAGGTTTTTTTTAATTCCACCCCTAAGAGGGTGAAATTGGGTAATAAAGTGTGAAAATCAATATTGTTTCGGATTGCGCTGAAATTTGGCATGCAGATAGTTATTACGACGTTAGTTCCCACTGAGAAAGGATTTTCCAAAATTAACCCTCGAAGGGGATGAAACGGGGGTTCAAAGTTTGTATGGAGAAACAAGATTAGATAGTCTTTTCTATCTGAAACTCCACACAAGTGCTTCAGTAAAAAAATAAGTAAACACGTGTTTCAGGTTTTTTTTAATTCCACCCCTAAGAGGGTGAAATTGGGTAATAAAGTGTGAAAATCAATATTGTTTCGGATTGCGCTGAAATTTGGCATGCAGATAGTTATTACGACGTTAGTTCCCTCTGAGAAAGGATTTTCCAAAATTGACCCTCGAAGGGGATGAAACGGGGGTTCAAAGTTTGTATGGAGAAACAAGATTAGATCGTCTTTTCTATCCGAAACTTCACATAAGTGCTTCAGTAAAAAAATAAGTAAAGACGTGTTTCAGGTTTTTTTGTAATTCCACCCCTAAGAGGGTGAAATGGGGTAATAAAGTGTAAAAATCAATATTGTTTCGGATTGCGCTGAAATTTGGCATGCAGATAGTTATTAATTACGACGTTAGTTCCCTCTGAGAAAGGTTTTCCAAAATTCATCCCTGAAGAGGATGAAGCGAGGGTTCAAAGTTTGTATGGAGAAACAAGAATTGATTGTCTCTTATATTCGAAACTTCACACAAGTAGTTTAGTAAATAAATGAGTAAATACGTGTTTCAGGCTTTTTGAAATTCTATTCCTAAAAGGGTTAAGTGGAGTAACAATGTCTGAAATCAATATTGTTTCGGATTGCGCTGATATTTTGCATCCAGATAGAAATTTTGACGTAGGTATCCGCTGAGAAAGGATTTTTCAAAATTCACTCTTCAAGGGATGAAGCGGGGGCTCAAATTTTGGATAGTCATTTTATTCGACATTTCACACAAGTACTTCTGTAAATAAATAAGTAAATACGAGTTTCAGACTTTTTCAAAATGCCACCCTAAAGAGTGAACTGGGGTAAAAAAGTCTGAAAATCAATATAGTTTCGGATTGCGCTTTATTGGGTTTTTCGGGTTTTAAAAATATGAATCCTGATTTGTCTTAGTCACGCGATAACATGAAAACAGG
Organism: Cabera pusaria; assembly: GCA_954871355.1. Lineage (NCBI taxonomy): Eukaryota > Metazoa > Arthropoda > Insecta > Lepidoptera > Geometridae > Cabera > Cabera pusaria. Next base: position 2,474,743 of record OX940891.1, read on the forward strand.
TGAACCAATTTGGCTAATTTTTATTTGATGTCTTTAATGATAGAATCGTTTTTACAAAAGAAAAGTTTTAAGTAAATAAAAGGAGTTTTTAACGCGGGCGTAGCCGCGGGGGAAGTCTAGTAATATATAATACCGTATAGGCTTATCAACCATCTTCCAAAAAGGAGTTTCTCAATTTGTCTGTTTGTTTTTTTTATTGTATGTATATAACGTTTTTACTCCGTCAATTGTGAACCGCTTGTAATGTTTTTTTTTTAATTGGTAGGGTTATTTTCAAAATGGTTAACATTGTAATTTCATCGACATCTGATAAGTATTTCCAGAAATATGGAGATAAACACCACAAACTTACTACTGAAAATAACTAGAGCAGCATTTGAATTCGGTTTTTTTTTTCGTTTTGTAAATGATCCTGAATTATTTTACTGATACCACTCGAGCGGTCGAGGATGGTAGCACGCTAGGCCTAGAATGGGAACTAGCTCTCAAGGACAGCTGCCGGAACACATTAGATGTTTAGCGACAAATTTTCCAACTTGAGGATGGTAGCTGGCCAGGCGGACACGTCCACCATGCCGGAAGTTTCTCACGATGTTTTTCCTTCACTGGAGGGCTGTGAAATACCGACATACATTTTTCCTTATTACCTTCACCGATTGCAGACCTTAATTCGCCCACTGCTGGGTGTATGTCTTTTTCGCTTTTACTACGCTTTACGATGCGCGGTCCGATCCACGGCTTACTTCCAACTAAACGTCATCGGCAACCGTTTGTGCAGTCAGATGTCCAAATAATATGCATTTTCCAGCTCCCAGCAGACTCTCAATATTAAAACCTATTCAGATTCGGAAGCTTCTTATACAATTTTGAATATTGACGAATCTGTGAGCTATTTTGCCGAAGAAACCTTTCCAATCAGAATCACAGATATTTTTCTGATTAAAATATCAAAAGTAACAGATCAAAGCATTGTGAATTGCAAAGATCCAAGTCGAAGTAAAGGTAATTTCTGAATCCGAATTTACTTTCGAATGATTTAGAATAACCCTGCAGGTCTTGGATACCATTCCGTTAAAAGCTTACTCCACCTGTCATCTCCACGCCTAGCCAAATCTGCCCTCATAACTCAAACTGCAGTAATCGTCATTTTTGGGATATTGACTTTTTTCAAGAAATGGGGCCCCAAGGGGTTTATTTACATGTCAATATTCCAAAAATAACTCAAACTGCAGTAATCGACATTTTTGGGATATTGACTTTTTTCAAGAAATGGGGCCCCAAGGGGTTTATTTACATGTCAATATTCCAAAAATGTCGATTACTGCAGTTTGAGTTATGAGGGCAGAAATGTCCTGCCCATTTTCACCTGTCTCATGATGCTCTGCCCAATATTTTAAAATGTGCGTTCGACGGCTAATTTCGATATTGAACATTTTCAATATTGTAATCTGCCGTCCATTTTATAGTCTGATGTCGAGCATGATTATTGGCACGAAGTTTTATTTATTAACTGAGATTAAAATGTTTAAAAGTTTCGTAGAGAGCAAAATAATTTAATATAGCCTGCTGTCAGCAATATTTCTATTTAACCATTACCACGGAGAATAGATAGACCATTACGTAGGTATTTTTTGTTACTTATTTTTTTTTAATTTCTGCACACGAATTTCGATTTATTTTGGGCAAGTATATGAAACAGCTGCAACCTGTGATATTACTACAACTTTAACTACGTTTAATAGACCTACAAACTAGCCTGCAAAACTACGATCACAGGCATATCGTTCACGTCGTGTATGTAGTGAAATCCTAGATCTGTGAGTGATATAATTACTATACAATGAACTTTGTTCCTTAAGTAAGTGAAACATGGAAAACATTTAGCTTAAAAAAACCGTAGTATGGAATTCATAAATTCAGCGTGACTATGAATATGGACTACGCTTGAACCGTGCTCATTATTCTACGTGCAAAATACAGGGTGCACGTTGCAGAATGAAGCCTCATCTCCGGTTCAAATTACCTCCCAAAATGCAAAAATACTGCCTCAAACTTCCTTTAGAAAGAAATAGAACGCACCTGGCTTTCATATTATACCGATGAAAAACACAACTTTTTTGGTATGAGGTTTTTTTATGATCGGTTGTTTCGTGAGTGGAATGTTTGAGGTTTGTGTAAGTACTGTTTCCGGTAAGTAAGGGTCATGGCAGACCTAGTCGTAAAAAATTAATATATTGTGTAGAAGTTTGGTAGAATTAAGAGGATCCAATTTGAACAAAAAAGACGGTTTATGGTTGTTTATTCTAAGGGCCGATTCAGGGCGACGCGGATGACCTACGTGGATGTCGTGACGGTTATATTGTTTAAGGCATATTATCTTACTAACTGTACACGAATCCCCGTCTCTCGCTTAGTAGTCAAGCCATCGATTCTTACGCTGACGGGGCTGACGGGGCAAACATAAAAATTAAGCAAACACAGCAAAGACAAGACTACTTTCAATTCAGTGCCGGTAGTCTCTACATGAATAGCGATACATTTCGACCAATAATCGTCGATAAGAAATGAGATGCAGCTAGACAGTTGTTATCTGCATCTCTTTTCGTATCGACGATTATCGCTCGAAATTCATCGCAGGTATGAAAATGTAGATAAAATGTCAAAAGAAATTATCGAAATATAAAATGTAATACATAGAGGTAGTAGAAGTAGAAGACATACATTTATTTCGTATATATTATTAATATTATTACATCGAAATCCGCGATCTCCACTTAAGAACTCGTTTACCCCAACGGTTGTCGGATTTTCGGCTAATATCGCCGGCCCACTGCCACTTTGAGCTTGAGTAGAGGCCGCGGATCGGCAAACGTAGTGTAGGACGCCCTCAGACTAGGTGGAGCGATGATCTTCGCAAGACGGCTGGAGATAACTGGATGAGAGTAGCCAAAAATCGTACTGATTGCCGTGTGATTGTAGAGGCCTATGTCCAGCAGTGGACTAAAATAGGTTGAAGATACATCGAAATATCATTATTATCTTTACATACTATAAAATAAAGTCACTCCCGTTGTGCGCTTAAATCTTTTAAACTACGCAACAGATTTTAATGCAGTTTTCAGCAATACATAGAGTGCTTCAAGACGAAGGTTTATAACTAGGATTAAATGCGGGCAAAGCAGCGGGGTACAGCTACTATATCTATATAACCACCAAGATTATTTATTACATTTCTAAGCACAGGTAACCGCGCGAAAAGTAAATAAGTAGGCATCAATAATCCTAGATAATATTAAAAAAACTTTTTAAGTCGTTTTCAGTTAGTTGAATTTAATATAATCTCGCCATTTCGCTCCGTGAGCACACAAAAAATAGTTAATTCGATATATTAAACTTAACGTCCGAAAGTAGGCCTCTAACGCAAAGCTGGGACTCGTGATTTGAATTCCAAATATTCCTTTAATGTACTCTTTAGACTGCGCAAGGCAGTTACACAAAGAACTAAAACTTCTTTAACGCGAACCGTCAATAAACAGTGTTGGAGCGTAATAGAATTCTTTGATCGCACTTCGTTTGACGAGGGGATAAGCGTCGTAGTTGGACTTGACACGCCCCCGGACTTCATTGAACAAATTTAATAGTGCGTAGTTGTCTTTGCTGGCTGAATACTCAAAGGTAGTTGTAGAATCGTCTTTGGAATAATGTATACCTCAATTTCATCAGATGTACATAAAGAGCCTTAAGTTACGTATAAACGATGCTTTGTTGAGACTTAGTTTGGTAAAGGCTTATCTCATTCTCAGGTAATAAATACGCCTGGCTATCCAGCATAAAAAGAACAAAAAATCTAATAGATATTTCTGCCACATCTACTCTAAACTGTTATTTGGACTTATGCAGAAGTATATATCAAAAATTATTTTTTCTTGAGCCTAGATAGACTCATATGTACGATTACTACATTCCTTTTTTGTTTTATTTAGTTAAGTTTTTTGTCAAAATGCCAAATATATGTTTCATCTGTGTAACTTGAGGACTGCTGAATAAATGATTTTTCTGTCTTTCTTTCTTTCTACCCGTCCGTTTCTATTAGGATTATAGATCGATGAACTAAAATCAACTAGAGTACCAAATATGCTTGCATTCGACGCTCCTCGGAACCTGTCCTAAAAACTAAATTATTGAGTCTTCTTGGCCTAACGTGTTCACCGTCTTCGACCGCATCATCGCTTACCACCAGGTGGGATAGTGGTTAAACGCTAGCCTAGAAGATATACCATAATTAAAATTCAAAAACTAAATAAACCGACTTCTATGCCGCACGAGTCAGTTTCAGTGCGTTTAAGACGTTGATCGTCTTATCTCTGGAAATACTTATCAGATCTCAATGAAATCACCATGGGACCACCTTGAAATGTATTCTACCAATGCCAACCTAAAAAAAAGAATATTTTGACTATTCGAATGATTTTATTTGTGAACCTATGTTCACAATTGATGGAGTAATCGCGCATCTAAACTAATATTATAAAGAGGAAAGGTTTGATCGTTTGTTTGTTTCGATTTAACTCAAGAACTACTGGACCGACTTTAAAAATTATTTCACTAATAGAAAGCTATATTATCAGCGAGTAACACAAGCTATATTTTATCCCTGTGTTCTCACGAGTACGGGAACTACGCGGGTGATACCGCGAGGTGCTGCTAGTATTATATAAAATAAGATCGTTTAAAAAACTATTCTCTGGAGATACTTATCAGACCTCGATAAAATTACCAATACGGTCGAATTGGTCGAATTCCTTTTTTGGGAAGTCGGTTAAAAACACAAACGGACTATTTCCTCCTTTTTGGGGTGGAAAAAATGTTTACCTATACTCACTATAACATCTTACATTCGATAAAGGTCGAGGTCAGTAAAAATCAGCAAATCAAAAATAAAATATTTACTCCATCATTCAATTAACATAATTTGATACAATTCGATAACAATTAATAAAAACATTCAAGATGTACAATTGTCTATAGAAAATCACTCGGCACACAAAACATTTCACTCAAAGTTTACAATGATCCAATTTATTATTAGTTTACAATATAGATTAATATATTTCATTTATAAGCTACATTACAAAGCGTTTGCGTTAATTATTTAACTGTTAAACTATTCGCAAAGGAAAACAATAAGGCAATAAATAAAAAAAATAAATATATGACCACAGATGTCATTTAAATATGTATTTCTTTCAACATCGTTTGAGCGAGTCGTTTTTTTATTTAAATTATGTCTTGCGCCTCGTCTCACTATTCTGTCACTTCTTCCATTACAAGGCAAGGATCTAAGACCGCATTGTCAAAAATTTTAAGATGAAATTAAATTATGTACTAAGCCGGGCATCACATAATTATGCCTGTTTTAAACAAAAAAAAATAGTAAAGAGAAGAGAGAAGTCTTCTCGTGACCACGATCAATGCAACTTGTTCGAAACGTGGAGGTAAATAAAATTAATGTTTTAGCGCGATACGTATTTTGATATTTATAACTGTGTTTTTCGATGTCAGAAGTGTGAAAGTGTTTGAAGGTTACAACCAAAACAAAATTAATTCATAATATACATTGTATGAAAGGAATTAATGGATAGAAAAAAATAAAAAAAGTCTACCTAAATGACAATATAAGAAAAATCTAAATTTTTTAAACGTATGCTCTTTTGGGATGTACTAAGAAAGGATAAGGATGATTTTAATGATAAAAACGAGGAACAAAACAACAATTGCTCACGAAGTAGCTGGCCAGGCGGACACTAGATGTCCGACTACGTGTCCTACCACCATGCGGGGGTTGGGGGTTTCTTAACGATGTTTTACCATCACCGGAGGGCTACAGTACTGTGAAAAGTTTCTGTTAATAATATTCTAGTAATCTAGAAGTTTTGTGAATTCATTTCACTAACCGCACTCACGACTTAGGTCAAACTCTGACATTACTGATTTAAACTTATTCAATTTAAATACTTTCTAAATATTAACGCCACTACCAAGAGCATTGCGGGCATTTACTTGAACGAGTACTAACTCATCTTATGATTAATATAAGTAAACTAACCATTTACTGTAAAAACCAATTTGCAACACGGTTTTTAAACAAAGAGCAACAGAGTCGAGTAACCCCAATATTTGTACATTAAAACAAATACAGCATTTTTTATTCTGTATAATATTGTTTCTTAGACGAAAAAAGTGTTGAAAGTTATTAGTTAGTTGGAATTGACGAGGACAGAATTCAACCAACTTCATAAAAGGAGGAGCTTCATAATTCGAATATTTTATTTTAATGTTTATTACCTCAAAACTAGGTAATTTATTAACCGATTTGGAAAATACATAACATAATAATCCTTATCAATGTATCCATTTTTATTAATTCAAGTTAAATCTAAAACTTTCTGTATTCTGAAACAGTAGCATTTTCCTTCAATTAAAAAAAAAATGCTTGAAATAACGAGTCCAAAGTCAAACAAGCTGCCGTAATTACTTTTAATTTTTAACTGACTTCTTTCAAAGAAATATTCCGAAAGCCCATCCTTTGCGTCGAAAAGGTAGATTAACCAGACTAAAAATAATCTGTAAATAGGAGACGATAAGCGCGACGACCTCAAAGCCCGGCTGAGGCAGTTAATTAACTCGCAAAGTTTCGCTTTTATTACGGCGTTTTAAATAATTAGCGACTTCACAAAACCACATGCGCGCACCCTAATTATAATCAAGTCTGTGGACTCTTTGAAGTCCGTACACTCAGCCGTATCGTTCATTAACTTAGCCGCGTTCGTTCACTCGGTATCATTTCTTGCCGAGGAGATCGTCGAGGAGATCTTGATTGGTCATCGTGACATCTCCCAAGACACTGACCCTGGTTTCTCTGGAGCTGCGTCTTCCTGATATTGATCGTTTCCTCGCAGTAGGCGCATCGCTCAACACTTGATCCGTCAACATTTTGAAATTATTATTCAATTCCGAAAGTGCTTCGTCCGGTATTTCAATCTTCCCGTTGACTAGGTCGTTTATTTTATCCACGGCTTGCAATTGCTGCACAATCTTGTCGTTTTCAAACCTGGAGGAATTGAACTGTTTCACGTGTTTATCTATAACCTTGCTGCTTTTTTCTATATCCTGGATTATGTCTTTGCAGTATTTTTCCATCGGCTTCCCCGTAAGTCTCCTTTCGGAGATAGCGCTGCCTTCTCGTTTCGGTCTCACTATTTCCATTTCGCCACCCGTTTTGAAATCATGTGTGCTTTTCTTGTACTCGTGTATGGTCGTTTCTTCAATTTCGACGTTTTCGAAGAAGGAGACGTTCGAATTTCTCCGACCCCGAGATTTCGGCCGTTCAAATTCGTCGCTTTCGACTATCTGTTCTTCGATAGATTCCTCAGTCGACATCCTTCGTAACGCGCTAGTTTTCCGTTTGGGTTCCTCGTTTTTGATCTTGTTGATGAGTTCTTGTTTCATGATTTCCATCCGTTTTTGCATTTCGTCTGGTGATTGGGATTTGAGATCTTCGTCGAATATGGCGAGGTCTGCCATTCCGTCTTGGACAGTTTTGGCTATTTCGACGATGTCGTCGGGTGTTCTCGGCTGTTTCCGCTGCGGGGCCGGCGTGGAGCGCGTGCCCGAGGAGCTGGTCCGACTGCGAGTGAAGCGGGACCGAGGCTCAGCTGACGAGGATGTCTCCTCATCGTGAGATAAAGCACTGCTGAGGGAACGTGAGTTCTCGCATAGTTTCGCTAAGAGGCTCTGGTCCGCCTGTAAATTTAACCATATCTAACTGATCTGCTTATATGCCTTAATTTATATATAGGGATATTCCATTTCTAGCAAGTTTGGGATTTGGGAGTTTTCTAAAAAAAGCATGTTAGTTTCTGGAGACCCGATAGATGGCTTTTAAAACGAACGCAATGGTCTGACATTGTAAATTTGACAAACCTCATGTTTTCCTTTCATTCATTCATGATTGAGGTTTAACCCGCTTTCATTTTAATTTCTAACAATCGTAATTTTTAAACGACCAATGCTTTAATAAACATAATAATAAACAAACAGAAGTATCAGTACGTTCACATCAAAAGCCACCTAGCGAATATAGTGGAACTATTTTTTTAATGAAAATGCTCATTATTCAAACGTGAAGTAGAAACGTGTGACCAATCAAATTACTAAGCGTATGATTAGAGTACCTAATCAACACAGTGTGTAACGCGCAGATTACTGGCAATTTGTAATTTTGCATGTAACAGTGTATGTTATGAACAAATGACGTCATCGCTTATCACACGAGACTTCATAAAATAAAGAATAGTCTTTTGTTATCGAACTTTTAATTTGAAAATGTAGATAGTCGTACTAACATATGAAGGTGAAAGAATTTTGTTTGAATGTTTGTATTTCAATCACGCAAAATCGGCTGAACGGATTTGAATGAAACTCAGCACACATTTTACAAATATTTTTAACGCGGTAGAAGGGCAAACGGGGATTTTTTTTATAAAATATATACAAACATATGAACTGTAACACACCGCAAATAATAACCACCACCTCAAATCAGTACGAAATAACATTTTTTCATCGCAAAAGTAAAAATGTCTATATCCCGCGATCTGTGTAATTTCCCAATTTCAGGGAAGGAAATTCTTGTAAAGAAATTATTTTATTTAGATCAAACGAATGTCGGGTTATCCCGTGTTTCCCTCGTCGCGAACACAGCGGATCTCAAGGTCTACACTAATAAGTTTCGTTCGATTCGAGAACGGGGTCGCATATCATACAAAATCAAACCGCGCAATTCGCACGTCAAAGTGATTTTATCATAGAAAATCGGCTTAGCACTTACCGGTAGCCTCTCAAAAGGGAGATAACTTCCGGGGAAATCAAATTATGGCGGATTTTCCCAGAAATAGGTGCCGAGGTTCTTTCACCTCAATGTACTCGCAAACGTGCTATATAGCACGAGAGCCCACAGCCAAAACAATGTCGCATGGTTTTACGTTGTATTTCTTATATACATCTGGGGAACCTTTTTCATCACGTTCAACAGTTTTCAGGCAGAAAGCTATGTTACTACAGATCCGTTAAATTTTTCAACACGTTGAAAATAGTTTCCAACATATTAGATGCTCCATAATTTCTTCAGAAAAATTGTGTATTTGCAACAACTGACCAATATTCACTTGAAAAAAATATTTAGACTATTTTAATTTTCACCTGATAGGAATACGTGTGAGGCTACAGTACAGTGCCTCGAGCACGAACGACTTGCGAAAAAGTATTCGTATCGTCATCGAAGTAAAAATGCATGAAAATTGTATCGTGCGTAAAAGTAACTAAATTCGGCAGCACGAACGATTTTGATTTACTTTCGTATCGCAAACGTATCGTTACGTAAACGATACTTGGGATTTTATAAACAAAATGCGAGCATGATTTTAATTTTGACGTACGTACGGTAATGTAAATTTCGAAGGCTGGCTATCGAGCATAGTCGAATATTTTTTCACTTAGGATTTTCGGTGAGAAAAGTTTCGAAACTTTTTTTAACTGCATAAAACATATTTTTTGCGTGTATTTAATGCAAATATCGCCCGCTTTACCAACGTCGTCCTCTTTATTATCTTCTTGCTGCAAGTTTACTCGAAATTAAGGGAATTGAACATAGAGGATCTAGGGGACGATTTTCTCAAATCAGATTACCCTATTCTAAAAATCTCTTTATTTATTTATAACATATTAGATTAAACATAAAAACTACATAAAAAATCTTCCCTCTTAGTTAAACCTCCTTCAAGTTAATAAAACCTTCGTTCCAAGTTGACAAGCTTCATAGTTGTCAGCGACCATATTTGATTATCAAACTTCAAATTCGACACTGTCACTATGTCATCCATCCATGTAAATAAATAAAATATACCAAGTGTGAGTCGGGTTCCCATTGAGGGTTCCGCACAACACAATGTAATAATAAATATACGAAACACTTAATTCACCACAACACTATTCAATAATATGAACACTATGGCTCAATGCACATTGAATAGGCAGCGACGCGACGCGCCAAGACGATCAGAAATGACAAGACATTATAAACCTTATAAACAATGTTACAAGACAAAGAAACGCTTGATAGTGTTACATCGCGTCGTCGAGTCGCGATGTTTCGCCAAGCTTCTCGAACAAAAATAGCATGGGAAACAATAGAGTAATTAGGGGCTATAAACACCTTCCTGGAATCCCGACCCTAGTCAATGTTCCTAGTTTTGTAGTTAAGATTGAACCTTATTCATAAGTAGTTAGAGATCAAATTAGCATGTATGGTAAAGTTGTTTACATCTGATGTTCAAAGGAAAGCCGCCCCTTTTGTTTTTGATTTATTGCTTGTTTGTCTGTTATTTTTATTCTTTAGTGATCGAGGATTTTCTAGAATAATTATTGTGTCCTATATAAAGCGTCGCACCGCGGCGTTAAGGCAGTATTACTTTGGAAGCGACAGTGTAACTATCTAAGCGCGGATAGCGACCAAGTGATCGTTAAGTGTTATCAGTGAACTCGTGTTGTGAACTGTGAACAGTGAAATCAGTGATTGTGAACTAACGACCTCAGTGTGTGTTAACGGACTTTTGATAATTGTGCAAGACGATTTGGACAACTACTGTGGAACATTGTGCTAACCTAGTGATCAGTGGAAATAAACGTTCATCTCATCGGATTGGCATTTTAATACCACCCCGCACGTAACAATAGAATGAACGAGGCGTGGGTACGTAGTACTATTAAGTATTCTGTGGTGTGAGGAAGCCTCGCGCCGTCGTTTTCCTTTCGAAGTACGGAACCCAAACTCCAAAGAAACAAGTCTTTGTCTTTCGTTCATAAACTGATCTATATATTTTTAAAGGTATTAATAATTATTCTATTTTTCAAATAAAATGCATTTTAATATCTCTCATACCGTATTTGAAGATGTTTATTCTAGTACTTTTTTTAACATAATTTCCGATAAATAGACAGCTAAGCCAGAAGTAATAAAAAGTTCACTATTCAATTTAATTTTTGAACCTATAATTCATTCAATAAGACGTTCATTTCGTTCACAACGGCTCGTCCCCACTACATTAGGATGACGCTACTAACATAATCGTATCGAGCTCTCGATAGCTGTCAGAGTGTGCTTCGTGCTGCCGCCTATCGTAACACCACGTTATTGTATCGTCGACTACGATACCTTTACGATACGAATTCGATGATTTTTCGTGCTCGATGGGTACTCTGGTGTCTGAAAATTCTGTTTTAAGCCGGCGCCAGACATAGCTCAAACATTTGGGCACTTATTTGAACACACATTTGAGCACATGTGAAGCACGGGTATTTGAGTATTTGTTCAAAGTTTGCTCAAAGTTTGAACAAAGTTTGGCACTTTGCCATTTGGTGTCGGTTTTCGAGCGTACATCAAAGCGTTCAAAGTTCGTAACTGCAAAAAGTGTTGTTTGCAAAGTATGTGTGGCAGGTACCGCAAATAAGTGCTCAAATATGTGACAAAGTCTTTGTCAAACATTTGTGTCTGGCGCCGGCTTTCGGCATCTAAAATCTATCGTTCAAATACATTCTGAAAATCAAAATGATTTCTCAGAACGAGTAATTAGAATGATTTGAAAATGCGGTCCGGTCAGACGTGACTCGGAAAAAGAGTGAAAAACGTATTCCTAGAATCGCAATAACCAAATCTGTCGATTTTATACTGTTTTGGTCTTAAAATAATAAGCCAAATTTGGTCCATTGACTCTCGGACTAATATCAAACGCGAACTTTTTACGGGTAAATAAAAATTGATTATTTTGAGCTTATCAGTGAGACAGATTGTACATTAGTATGTGTATGAGAGACAGAGACAGAGAAGGGTGTGGATCTAAAGGTGTTTGCGCCTTGCAGATTAAAGCAGGCGATTTTCTGCTCCATATAATGTGGTATAGAACGCGTTACTTAGATCAGATAATGTCTAGCCACTACTGTTACAGTACGTGTGAGCGTGTGACAGTATTTTCGCAATTTTGTACGTAATATAAATGGTATGACAAACTGAAGCGAAAAATCTTCTGGATTGCATTGGTGGGAGTTCTCTAAAGTTAAATTAGTTAATGCGCTTGGGCGCCCAGAAGCCGCGGTTTCGATTCCCACTAGGGCGCAAAATTTTTGAAGTAATAGACTTAGAAGTACGACTCTCTGCTATGCTCAGCATGTGTCCCCTGTATATAACTACACAAGTATATAATGTCCTTACATTGTTCCTGTCATCTCCGCGAGCCGCGAGGTCAGGACCTGGCCTCGTCTTGCTGCCGCCCCGGCCTATACTACTGCTGGACGCACTCTTCACAGGAGACTTTACAGTGCGACTCGCCGCTGTGCTTAGCATCTTTTCTTTCATCTGGAAGAAGAGAATAGTATTACTAGGAAAATAGTTCTCTTCACTATATTCTCAAGGGAGTATCTACTAAAAAGTTAGAAATAGTTATTAAAATATTTTTTCATTAAATATAATTTATAATTAAATACAATATTATTTTAATCAATCGCACAATGAAGCTTGACAAGTAAAGCTTCAGTATATGCGCTATTTGTTCTCTGGCTGATGTTATATGACCGTTTAGCACTCTGATAGGATATCGTTGAAGAAGGCTCGTATTATTTGATAGATAGTGAGACGTGATTGGGCAAACCGTACCTCATCGAACGTACCTCAATAATAGTAGACAGTTTATCAGCGTTATTGATAGCCATGTCGAGGTCCGCCCTGGTATCCTTGTGTTTATGGATCTCTTGTTGTAGTTGGTGTTTGAAGTTCTTCGCTTCGAGCGCGATGCGTCGCTGCAACATTGTGATCGTGTCGTTTTGTTGTTGCACCCTCGTTGCTAGCTCTGTCATTGAGGATTGTAGCTTTTCACGCTCTAGTAGGTTCCTGAGAGGAAGAGGTTAAGATAATCTAGCTGATTTGTATGAATGTTGCGTAATATTTATATATTTTCAGCCACTGACACACAAATATGAGTCATGAGTATTCTAGGCCTTCTAGGCCTAGCGTGTTCACCATCTTCAACCAAATAATCGCTTACCAACAGGCGAGATAGTGGTCAAACGCTATCTTCAACTATAGTCTATCTACTAACATAGTATAAAACAATCGCTCCCGCTGCCTGTATGCTTAGATCTTTTAAACCACACAGCGTATTGGAATGCTGTTTTAATCAACAGATAGAGTGATTCAATAGGAAGATATATAACCAGGGTTAAACACGGGCAAAGCTGCGTGGCGTAGCTAGTAAGATATAAAAAACCATTGGTTAATAAATACATGTAAAAAAATTAATATCGCACAGTACCTACTGCTTTGTCTTAGATTGCATTCATCATCATAACAGTCGGTAACTTAGCTAAATATCAGGGTAAATAGTATTTGGTAACTAACTTAGAGTACTCATGTCATACTCCCAAGATGCGCCACTGAGCCCGATCTTCGGCTTTTCTTTTCCAGTCATTGCCCACCGATTTGCGTATGTCGTCGCGCCACCTGGTCACAGGACGTCCTACGCTACGTTTGCCGATTCGCGGTCTCCATTCTAGGACAAGTCTACCCAACGGTTATCAGTCCTGCGGCAGATATGAATAGCCCACTGCCACTTCAATTTGCTAATCCGTTGAGCTATGTCGATAACTTCAGTTTTATGGCGAATTACTTCGTTCCGGATTCGATCCCGCAAAGAAATAGCGAATAGTCTACTATGAAAGGTCATTTAATACTCACCTGTCCTTACTAAGTTCCAACAAGTGTTGGTGTTCGTCTTTCAAAATCTGGAGCTGCGAGTCTCGCTCTTTTAGCCGCTGCAGCGCTTCTTTGTACTGCGCTTTCAGCTGTTTGTATTTAGCCTGTTGAATGCGCAACTCTTCCGTGTGCGAGCTTAGTACTTGGGGCAGTTCCGAGTTTGAATTCTCGTACCTGACACATCGGATAAATAAATTAGTTTAAAAAAATATTTTTTAAGAATAGTTTACTAAACGAAAAAACCGACATCAAATGCCGCGCTAGTCATTTTTGAAGTTATACTTCTTTTGGCGCGATAGAGAAAAATTATGAGTGAATTTTTACGATGCGCGCGCACACCGACACCTACATTCTACACCGTGAAGTTAGTTCTAGGTGGTACGATGCGCGTGCACACCGTCACCTAAATTTAACATCGTGAAGTTAGTTCTAGGTGGTACGATGCGCGCGCACACCGACACTTATATTCTTAACCGTGAAGTTAGTTCTAGGTGGCATGACTATGTTCAAGTAGTGTCATATGTCGTATTATTATTATTATGTCATATTTAACGTCATATTTTTACGTTAATAAAATCTTTTTTATTGAAATAAAATCATTTTGATTAATTTTAATATTTATCGTTAATCACTCGGATCATGAATCTGACATGGCAAAGATGTTGGAGAAGAACGCAGACCTCAAACACCAATTGGCCGAGTATGACATTGCTCTGGAAGACCTGAGAGACCAGTGTGACAGGCTTCTAGAAACAGTGGATGTACATGCACAAAACCAAGAACTATTCGAATGTACACTGACCTATATCCAGGATTTGGAGCAAGAGCTCTCATTTACAAAAGATAAACTAGAAGAAATGACGACCTCTCCTGTATTGCAAAATAATACTAATCAAGACAACACTTTGGATCTATATACAGAGTTCATCGGCTCAGGTTCTACTAATGTCTCTATGAAGGGTTCCAATAAGATTAAAAAGTACATTAAGTATAAGAAAATCATTAGGAAAAATATACATAAATTAAAAAAATATAACCATATTAAACAAATAAATTTAAAGACTTGTAAGAAAAACATCGACTTAAGTAAAGAATTACAGCATTGCCTAGAGATGTTAGATCGCAGTAACAAAGAATTAATGGAATTTAAAGAAAAGGCTGAATTACTAAAACAAGAAATGTGCGCCTCAAAAGTTTTAATTGGGGCTCCTATCTCTGGTGTGCAGTGTAAATGCTACCAAGAGGATAGCAGCTCACCAAGTACAGCTAATACTGCAAGTTTACATGCACAGACTGACTTGGTTAGGCAGGAAGTAGTGTCATCATTGCAGTGCACTAGTGCCTCCGAGGTGGACTCTGGCAGTCCTTTACAACTGCCGGAGCCTGCTAGAGAGACCATTGTGTTCAGCGATGAAATGGGAGTAGGTATGGGAAGCTTATTAGACACTAGATTGAACCAAAATGTTTATAACAATTGCTGCCCTAATTTACCAATTACAGATTTATGTAAAAAAATAAGCAGCTTTCAGTATCACAAAAATTGTACTATTGTATTGCAGCTAGGTAATAGCACAAACTTTAAAAAAACTGATATTAATATTCTAATTAAACTTTTATCAGACATTGCCAGCAGAGGCATTAGTAAAATAATAGTTTGTTCATTCCCGTATCTAAAAACGAGTAGTTGCACTTATAATGAGCATGCTCATAAATTGAACTTGGCACTGTACAATTTGACGTGTCGCTTGAGCGACTTTTTGTATTTTGAAACTAACAAATTTATTAGTAAACTAATATTGACAAAGGATACTTTGTATCTCAATAAGACTAATAAGTCGACCATTGCTAAGTTATTAGCATTCAATATATATGACCCTGTTTTACATATTGTAACAGATCACGAAGACGAGCCCCAATGTAGTGGTGTTACTATGCGGGGTAATTGTAGCGTAGTAGACTTAGTTAGTTTAAACTAATGTCTAAGACAATGGGGAGGCCTGACTCAATCAACATTTTTCATCAGAATATACAAGGTCTCTCCAGCAAAGCCTTAGAGTTAGAATTATTTCTCGATTTTTATAAAGTTGACATAATGTGTATTACTGAACACTGGTTTGTGAAAGGTACATTGTTACCAATATTAAAAAATTGTACAATTGCCAGCACATTCATTAGACAGAAGGCAATTCGTGGTGGCTCACTAATATATGTAACTGAAAATTGTAACTTTAAAGAGCGTAAAGACATTGTAGCTTTGTCTGTGGAACGATGTGTTGAATTATCTTGTATAGAGCTGGGGCAACATATAGTTATCTGTGTATACAGACCTCCATCGGCTGATTATAAAATTTTTGAGACAATTATGGAAGAAGTAATGAGCAAAGTCTTCAACACCTCTAAATCTTTGATAGTTTGTGGCGATTTCAATGTTAATTTAATTGAGCAGTCTCCGCTCAGCGACAAATTAAAAAAATTATTTCTAAGCTTCAATCTGAAACATCTTTTTAATCAGCCAACAAGAATCACTAGCTCGTCAGCTACCTGCTTGGACAATGTGTTCTGCAACTGTGAACCCAAAAAAAATTGCAATTTTTGATAAACTTGGCTCGGACCATCTGGGACAAAGTGTCACTTTTTCATGTAAATTATCCACCAAAGGCCAAGACCATTTTTACAGGCCCATTACCACCAAACGGGTTGAACAGTTTGTGGATATCATTGACAAGCAATTAATGAACCTAAGATTTTTTGAGGATCCTGATGACCTATGCAGTGCTTTATTTCAAATGTTAGATGCAGAGTTCAATGATATTTTTAAAATTAAAATGGTTAGAAAGGGTGCGAAGGTTCGAAGGTTCGTTTCGATGACTGGGCAACTCCTGGTATTTATAAAAGTAGAAACAATTTGTATAACTTGTACTCACAAAAAACCATTAATTTACATAATACTAAATTCATAAATCACTTAAAATTGTATTCAAAAACTTTTAAAGTTGTTTGTCAGACAGCAAAATCATTGCATCTAAGTAGAAAAATTAAGCATGCCGATGACAAAATAAAATCAACATGGAAAGTAATTAATACAGAAACTGGAAAAATTAAGCAGAGGGACGGTAAAATTATGTTAACAGTTAGTAATAAATTAATCATAGATAATAATGATGTCGCTAACACATTTGTTGAGTTCTTCTCACAAGTACCTATTATTACTACTCAGCCTTTAAACTCTTCCCCTAAGGATGCTTTTGTTTTACTATCAAAGTGTGTGAATGAATGTGATTCTATGTTTGAGTTCAGACACATAACTTCAATATCAATTATCAAAACGTTTAAAATGCTCAATCAAAAGAAAACCGAGGATCTGTGGGGTATGTCAACCCAAGTACTTAGTTATATTATTAATGTATTTAGCCCTCACTTAGCGTTTATTTTCAACAGATGCGTCGATGAAGGTATCTTTCCTGATGCAATGAAAAAAAGTAAATTAATTCCCCTATTCAAATCAGTGAACAAAAATGACCCTTCAAACTATAGACCAATCTCTATATTACCGGCACTCAGTAAAGTTTTTGAAAAAGTTATTTTAGACCAGCTTTTGGCACATTTTAATATTAATCATCTTTTAAATAACAAACAATTTCACTAAGGGGCGTTCCACTACTGATGCTGGAGTAGATCTTCTTAAACATATATTTAATGCCTGGGAGAAAGCACAAGATGCTATCGGCGTTTTTTGTGACTTATCTAAAGCGTTTGATTGCGTCTGTCACAAAACGCTAATTTGCAAATTAAAACACTACGGCGTTAACGGAAAAGCACTTGATCTGGTCTCATCCTACCTCTGTAATAGAATACAGATGGTTGAGGTCAATGGCGTCAGGTCATCTGGATCCCTCATAAAAATGGGAGTTCCACAGGGATCGATCTTAGGACCATTTTTATTTCTAGTTTATATTAATGACTTGCCGTCTTTCGTGCAAAACTTATGTGACATTGTTTTGTTCGCGGATGATACATCCTTAATATTCAAAATAGATAGGATTGCGCCTAAGTTTGACGATGTTAACAAATCAATCACACAGGTTTTGAATTGGTTTACAACCAATAACTTATTACTGAACGCCAAAAAAACTAAATGTATTAAATTCTCGCTGCCAAATGTAAGCAAGGGTGTCATTGATAGCAGGATATTAATAAACGATGTACCACTAGATTTTGTTGAATCCGCTACATTCTTGGGCATCACCCTGGATTCAAAGCTACAATGGGGTTCTCAAATATCAGCTCTAGCAGGTAGATTGAGCTCCGCTGCATACGCAGTACGTAAAATTAGAAACTTGACTGACGAATCCACTGCTAGATTGGTTTACTTTAGCTACTTCCACAGTATAATGTCCTATGGCATTTTATTGTGGGGGAAAGCCGCCGAAATCCAATCTATATTTGTTTTACAAAAAAAAGCTATTCGATCTATATATACCATGAAGTCGCGAGACTCAC
Source organism: Cabera pusaria (assembly GCA_954871355.1). Taxonomy (NCBI): domain Eukaryota; kingdom Metazoa; phylum Arthropoda; class Insecta; order Lepidoptera; family Geometridae; genus Cabera; species Cabera pusaria. Next base: position 2,493,104 of record OX940891.1, read on the forward strand.
TTCGTGAAAAATTTAAGGAAATTAAAATTCTCACAGTGGCATGTCAATATATATATGAAAATATTATGTATGTACGCAAAAATTTGAATGATTATGATAAGAGGTCCGATGTACATAATTTCAATACAAGACACAAAAATAGATTAATTTTACCTCAATTCAGGTTGTGGAAAGTTAGTAGTTCTTTTTTGGGGAACTGTATACGATTTTATAATAAACTTAATTATATTGTAATACGGGACTTATCGCGCTAAACATAATTTTATTTACCTCGACGTTTCGATCAAGTTGCATTGACCGTGGTCACGAGAAGACAGAAGACAGTCTTCTCGTGACCACGGTCAATGCAACTTGATCGAAACGTCGAGGTAAATAAAATTATGTTTAGCGCGATAAGTCCCGTATTACAATATAATTATGTGTGTAAATCGCGAAAGTTTAAAATTTATAATAAACTTCCTAAAGATATTGATCAACTGTCTATGAGCAGATTTAAAACCTTTGTAAAATCCAATTTAATGAACAAATCGTACTATACATTAAATGACTATATGAATGACAAAGATGCTTGGTCTGAATGCTCCAAGCTCCAAGATATAATATAAATTGTATGATAAAATAATTATTTGTTGTAACTTTTAAAAAATATTGAATATGAATTAAAACAAAAATGAATTAAAATAAGTGACAAGCCCCATAGAGTTTCTTGGTGTTTCTTCTCTGATGGGAGTACTTCCGAAACACCAGTAGATTCAACAGTCAATCAGTTGTCATCTTTGTTTGCAGATCTAGGGTTACCTGTTAAGACGGTATTATGCAGCTGATAGACGGACAATCAATTCCATTCGGAATATGATTTGTACTGCAATTAGTCTGCGTTTTATTTATTTATTATGTTTCATTATTTCACAATTTTTTTAATAAAAATTGTCTGAAGTACTGAAACATCCACTGGGTTGCGGGTGCTCGTAATAGTACGGTTGGCAACCCTACATTAATCAGGGGAATTAAACATGTGTTTTAAGTGTGACCTTCGACGTCAAGATGAAAGCTGAATGGCTCAATACCTTTGTTTTTTTTGTAAATTCAAAGCGAAAGCAATAAGTTATGTTTCTGTTATATCTATAATATTTTTTATTGAATATGATCTATTTAATGTAATTTGAAGAGTTGTAAGTGCAAATTTTTGATTTGCCATATACTGAATAAATGCTTTGACTTTGACTTTGACACTACTGCATTTTAGTTATTTTTTTTCCATACGCCACAGAAGTATAACTTCTAACGCGTGTACATAAGTACACACACTCTTTTTTTTACTCAGTTACTGTACTCAGTTTGGGGTGTTTATCCGAATATCTCTGGAGATATTCATCACAGCTTAACGAAATATAAAAGGCACTATTTCGAAATATACCTCATTAAAACAAAAATAATTTTACAAATTCGTCTATATATATAACGATGTTTTTAACACACTTGCTCATAAATTGGCTCTTATTTCACTGCAATTAGGCACATAATGACACCTGTTATGAAACTGTGGCTTTTTCATTACTATTATTCACAATTGAGTTATAGATTTTTTTTTAATTTTATTGGTTGATTTGCTTGGTTATTAAAAAAGTTTCAATACAAAAAAATGGTGTTCAATAGTACAAATAAATTAATATACCTATTGCTTGCTCATTTCATGCAACTTCGTATTTAAATAGATAATTTTAACTTGTACGTGTTTAATAAACAAAACTTTTATTTAAATATAACTTTTGTTTTGTCTGTAAAAACTATAATTCCCCATTCTGGACGTGCCTAAAACGCTATCCGCGACAAACAAAAAAAAAAGAGTGTGTGTACTTATGTACACGCGTTAGAAGTTATACTTCTGTGGCGTATGGAAAAAAAAATAACTAAAATGCAGTAGTGATTAACAATAAATATTAAAATTAATCAAAAATATTTTATTTAAATAAAAAAAGTTTTATTAACGTAAAAATATGACGTTAAATATGACATATACAACCTGAACTTAGTCATGCCACCTAGAACTAACTTCACGGTGTTAAATTTAGGTGTCGGTGTGCGCGCGCATCGTAAAAATTCACTCTCATCATTTTTCTCTATCGCGCCAAAAGAAGTAGGTATAACTTCAAAAAAAAATTACCTCATTCTTTTTGTCTATGGCCGATCATATATAGGCCTAGGAAAACTAATGAATTTTTCCCGCCATTACGAAAAAAAATCACAACTCGTTTTCACTAATGAAATTATAGTTATTTATTAATTAAAATGTCTACATGTACTAGTTATGAAGAAAATGATTTATGTTGTACACCGCCCGTGAAGCCTTTTGAACGTTATGGAAAGTTTACTACCTGAAAACTCCAAGGTAAAATATGTATTGTCTACTATATAAAATGATTTTTTGTATTATTATCTTCACAAGTGTGTTAAAAACGTCGTATGATACACGTGTGTATTGATGAATACCGTCCTCGGCTCTCTTAAGACCCTCACCTAAAGGCTCGGGTCTCAATGGCGCCTCGGCGGTAATCACCAACATTACACACTTGTACCACAGTTTTGTAGTGGTAGGACTTTTGCTAGTCTAGCCTCTAGTCTCCAGCTAGCTAGTACCACCACTTTTCCAATACATTTTCAGCCGTGAAATAGGAATGTTTTTCGGTTGAAATGGCAAGGTGTCCGGTGAAATTACAGGGCATGTGAGACTCGATATCTTTATGTCTCAAGGTAACAGGCGCAGTGCAGTGACATGCAAAATTCTCGCAGTTCAAAATGTTGCATGCCGCTGTATCTGTTATAGATAGACGTCATCGATTACCATCAGGCGAGCGTCGTGCTTGTCCTGTTACCTTTTACCATAAAAAAATAAAATAAAACACATACATAAAGATATAAACATCCGAATTGCGAACCTCCTCCTTATTCGAAGACCGTTAAAAAATATGGGTGAATTAAAAACACATCGACAGTACGAAATATTATTCAATGTAAACACAATCTATAATTATGCACATATTTAACGGGGTATTGTGAATATTCATGTTGATATCCCTTGATACCGTTACTTCAATGGACCATTTTGGGATAATTTAAACGAATAAATCACAAAATGCCATTATTAAATCTTTTAAATACATATGATTGCGGTCATAGAAGAAAAAGGTGTGGCGTGCCAAAGTAGCTTGGTATTGTCTAGCTAGGTGGTCCATTAAAAAAGTGCAGGAGTTTAAAGAAAACAGATTTAACTTAATATGCTAGACAAGAAACAAGAAACGCCAAACACTGAAAGAAAGAACTGCGCTACTTGCACACATACATACGATTCGGAGGGCTAATTTTATTGCTGAAAGGCATTTCAAACCAAATTCGGTCAAGCAAGCGACATAGAGGCTCATGCTAGGAGGTTTCTTTTGGAGGTTGCCCTCATTGAAATTGATGTGTAGGACTATATTTATCGGTGGTACTTGTGCCTAGATCACTATCATCGATCACGTATGAAAATAACTCACACTGAATTTCCCATTGAATCCAAACTCCAAAGTCTTTAACGCAAAAAGGTTGCTGGCTGCTTACTGGCCAAGGTGAGGTAGTAAGGACAGCTGCTGTACTTGTATCAAAGCACAAGCATGATCGAGCATGGAGTACTCTTCTCGCCTCGTGAAGTTCTAGGCGCGTAGCGATAGCTACGTGGGTAATACTAGGTGGCTAGTGCTACGTGCTACGTGTGTACCAATATCTACGAATATATCGATAGTGATATCGATATAAGCGTTCAACAATTATTGTTTTGGCCTCATTCTATGCGGGACGCATCGGCGAAAGCCTCGCACTCGAGATCCTATAGGAGGCCTCCAAATGGGGTCGAAATAACTGACGATCGCTATATCGACATCGATTTTAATAGTATCCAGTAGTGGTTGTTAAATAGACAGCCTACCTTTGTAAAGCTATCTCGTGTTTCTTCTGTATGGCGCGCAGGACTCTGTTCTCGTTGCTAAGCTCCTGAAATATATTATTAGTAGTAAATTTAAAACCTTCACGATTTACACATATAATAATATTGTAACACGGGACTTATCGCGCTAAAAACATAATTTTATTTACCTCGACGTTTCGATCAAGTTGCATTGACCGTGGTCACGAGAAGACTGAGGTTGTGGGTATCAGCATTGTTATGATTGAGAGTAGTTTGAAACTACTCTCATTTGATCTTGATTGGAGTTGCCATTGCGACACACAATACTGACGACATCGGCGGATTTTCGTTGATTTAAACTTCGACTGGAACACTTGGTAATCACTGGGATCCAAGTTGTGGCCAATCTAAAACCATCCTCCCGATTGAAATTCTGATGTTTTTTTTTATTTCAACCGCTTCACGTACAATACGGGAGTAGGTAATAGTGACGTTCGGTGGAGAGAATTTTAGGGTCGTGAAGTTCAATCCAGTGATTAGGTCCCGAATCTAGCAAATGCTCGGCGATGGCGGACTTATTAACCTGGCGGTTTTTTACAGCTGCAATATGTTCTTTGACTCTTTTTGCGATTGTGCGCTTTGTTTGTTCAATATACGATTTTCCGTAGCTGCAATCAACTTTATACACACCAGGTCTGAAACGGTATCACATCATAACATTTTTCGGTGAACCGATCTGCGCTGCATAATGGGGGGGAAATTGTCCTAATAGAGTATTTTTGTAACACAGCTCCGACCTTGTCCGTCACTTCCTGTCAATGCAACTTGATCGAAACGTCGAAGTAAATATAATTATGTTTTTAGCGCGATAAGTCCCATATTACAATATAATTACATTATTATTGTTGTTAAGGTTGTCCAGAGATTTCTTTATGCGATAAGACCGCCGATTGTATCACCAAATTCACCGAATAAGATTGTTTATATGTCTAGATATTAAGGTTCTTTCTGTTATACAATAAAGAGTTTATCTATCTATCTTTTATTAACATTTATTAGCGTTTTCGAGACATAAAATCTGACTGACGAAAAATATGATCAAATTTGTGATCATTAGGTTGATTGATTGTGTGATCAGTTGTGATCATCTGTGAATAAATATTATGGGTAAGCATAACTCGACCTTAGATCGCATCAGTTGAGATAGTGGTCAAATGCTTGATGTGTCAATTACCGCATGAATAAGTGAATAAGAAAATCTTTCTCCTTTCGTATCTGCGTAGTTTGTACCGAACGTAGCCACCTATACCTAAATATTAAATTTGTATATTTTACTCGAAGCCGCCGTTAGCAAATGCAACGGTTTCATATTTAATAGAAATGGAAATAATTCAACGCTGCACAAAACAGTAAGTCCCACGGGTAATCATTTAGCCCGTGCCATTGACTGGGTAATTATGTATGCGCCACCCCGTACATATTTGATGATGTCCCTACTATCAATAGGTAGCTAGTTATCTAGTCGATTATATGACATTCGCGCCACAAATCAGGGGATCAAATCGTGTCTGCGATGTTCCGATTACTAGGATCACGTTAGATTTAGTCTTGCCTTTGTTCTACACGTAATTCTTGGGTGGAGCTGAAGACTTTTGTCAGGAAATTTAAGTAGCTAAACTTTTGTAGTGGCGGGACTTCTTCTAGTCCGCCTGGGGCGGACCACTTTGTCAGTTCGAAAAATATTCCTAGGAACAGGACAAAAGGAAGGACAAATATGATTGTTTTCAGTTTGGATGACAAAGTGTCCAGCGAAATTACAGAGCATGTGAGACTTAACATCATTACGTCTCAAGGTAATAAGCACATTGCAGTAAAGTGCAAAATTCTGTCTATTCAGAATTTTGCATGCTCATGTATCTGTAATAGGTAGACTTCATCGGTTACCATCAGGCGAGCGTCGTGCTTGTTCAATAAGATAGTTTAAAAAACTAAAAGAACCGACTTCAAATGCCACTTTTAATTTTCAGTACCAAGTTCGAGGTGTATATCTCTATATCTCTGGAGATAATTATCAAACCTCGATGAAATTACCATGGTACCATACTTGCAATATTTCCTTTCAAAAAAAAAGAATTATCAAAATCGGTTTATAAACGACGAAGTTATACGCGAACAAACATTTAAAAAAATATTATACGGTCTAATTTAGTAACCTCCTCCTTCTTTTGAAGTCGGTTAAAAATAAAAATAAACGTCTGCATAAGCTAGATATTGACGGCAAACAGACCTGTAAATGATAATGAGCATCAGCCAGCTGATTCTGTAGTTGTTTCACCCGATGCGTCTTAGCAGACAACACTCGTTGCGTGACGTATCTGTCGCCACTCTTGCTGCGGACGGATTGCGACATATCTGTCATAAGAGGGTTCACACGTTTGCGCTTGTTGAGCAGGTTCAGACGGGAGTTGCTGCTGTAGACGGATTCTAGGGATTCCTTCCTGAAATAACATGCAACGGGATGAAGTTCACGCATCGAAAATGCATTTCTTGAATATCTGCCTCGATGTCTTAATGCCCGTCATTTTCTCCATTGTCTCCATTGTAGACACAGTATCACAGTATCAAATCGTAATCTGTTAATTGTAATCTGTGTTAAAATCGTGGATCAAAAACGTTGCGTAGGACGCTCTCAGAGTGCCTAGAGAGAGAGAGAGTTTAGTTTGGTTTACAATACTCTATCACATTAAAGTAAACGCAGATTTGCATTTAAATTAAAAGGCGCCATCTAGTGTGCATAATAGTTAGCATACATGAATCCAATGTTATATCAAATCAAAAATTTCTATTGGGACTCTGACCAAGTTGATCTATGATGATGGTTGCTAGCAAAAGCCGGATGGGAGCAGCCGAGTACATTGTTAGGTATGAAAAAGGCCCTAGAGCAGTGCTGCAAACTGCTTAGTATTGGTTTACAGAAGATTTTATAAACTGCAGAAAATAACTTATAGAAACATAGGTGTCTACACAGCCAAAATAATTTACGAAGTAGATTTGATTACTTAAATTAGCACTTGTCAGCTCAGAGACTCTTTGAAAATGACACACTTCAATTATTAATAATTATTATATGAAATACATATAAGGTAATAAAACTGTAGGTAATAAATACGTACATAGGCAGTTTGGTAGGTGGCAAACATTGTGGCAGGTATCTAAACATCCCAGGTAACACTAAAGGAGTATATTTAATATCTTCCACTCGTTCCCATAGGTGGAATATTCAACATAGACATGCTCACAATTCTACCTACGCAAAGTATCAGGTAGACGTTATATAGGAACTGTTTATATTATGTAATGCCAGTGTTTTGTAACCTTAAACCACACATATGAAAGCACTGTATTGTCTGATGCATCAATCCATTTGAAACGAGAAAAAAACGTAGGTAGGTACTTACCTGAGGTCTTTCCTTTTATCTTCGGGTAGTAAACTCAGCACTGACATTCTTCGCACACAATTAGAGCGCCATTTTTCTACACAAAATAGAAAATCCCGCTCAAAAAGAGCACCAAAATAAAAATATACTTGCTAAAATGATATTTGTGTGTTTAGTGTGAAATTTGATTGTTGTCGTCGTGTCGCTATGGCAACCGATAACAATGTCAAATAGATTCGAATTGACAATTGATTGTTACGGGTTTAGTCCAAGGAGACTGTAAAGCAAGGAGATTATACAGAAATAGACTAGAGTATCCTCGATACCTAATACTAACTGCAGCCGTCAGGATTTGCCCGCTTTATAATAATAGGTATTATCGGACATCCAGAGTCACTTAAAGGCACCACCGATTTATGTTGGATATACCATCTACCCGAACAAAGCGATTTGCATTTCGTTCATCATACGAACCGCCAGGGAATGGAATGCCCTGCCTGAGTCTGTTTCCGGTTAAGTACAATATGGGGGTCTTCAAATCGCGAGTGAATAGGTATCTTCTGGGTTAGCGCGCTCCATCATCGATCGCGTCATCATTTAGCATATCAGGTGAGATAATGGACAAGTGCTAGCCAGCCGACTTAAAAAAAGCACCCTCGACTGATCTATGTACCTACACCCAATCAGTTTATTGAAGTCATTCCAATGAGCGTAAACACGACATGTCTGCCTGTTCGCCGGTAAGGAGATGAGTATTCTGCAGATCCCAGGAGATGCCCCAGCTTCGGCATCGGGCCAAGGTGCCATGTCCTTGCAATATTATTAGTGAATCCTAAGGCTGAGTTGCACTATCTTACTTTAACAAACGTCAAAAATCAGTCAAAGTCCATACAAAACACCGGTTATAGTTACGGTAAAATTAAGATGGTGCAACCCAGCCTAAGTCTGTGATATGTAGGTATCCGTAATATATATGTACCTACAGGCGTACAAATTGGGTAAGTCAGTATTTTTTTAATGATATAAGCCATAAGGTAATAGGACAAGCCCGACGATTGCCTGGTGGTAAGTGATGACGTCTACCTATTACAGACGGCATGCAAAATTCTGGCTGCGCCTATTACCTTGAGACATAAAGCTGTTGAGTGTCACATGCCCTGCAATTTCACTGAACACCTTGCCATTTTAACCGAAACACATTTCTATTTCACGGATTTTAATTAGTTATATAGCCGTGAACAAATAAATCAGCTGTGTCATCCCAGCTCAAAGACATTAATGTCTTTGTCCCAGCCTGAAGATAAGATCACTCAATACTAGAAACTACGAATAAAAGAAAACAATAGACTATTTATAACAGAAGAGTGAGTTGTTGGCAACTTAATTGCCGCATCCTTCGACAACCTTTATCACTGTACCTCCTTACTCCACTGAACCTTGATCACAAGGTGTTAAGGTCTCGTTCTAACGGGGTGGTAACTAAACAAACCAAAAAAGGGTATAGATCAAATCTTCACTTAACATCAGATGAGATAGTGGTCAAACGCTTGCTTATCAACTATAAATAAACTGGCCAAGTGCAAGTCAGACTCGCACTCGTAGGGTTCCGTAACACAGTTAAGTATTCCTACAAAATTAACTTTGTTTTTCATAGTGTTTGTATGAAAAACAAAGTTATCTTTGCGGTAGCCATTTCTCTAAAACTGCTGAATGTATCTCGTTCAAATCAATTTTCGTTGTTAGTTTTTATTCAGATCTACAGCATACATTTTTTTTAGATTTTTCACTCCCATACTTCAAAAGTTAGAGTGGGGGGGGGGACACATTTTACCACTTTAGACGCGCCTATCTTTCAAATGATTGACTTTGAGAAAAAAATATTTTAGGAACCTCAATGTCATTTTTGAAGACTTATCCATAGACACCCCACACGTATAGGTTTGAAGAAAAAAAAATTTTTTTGTTTCAGTTCTATGTATGGGATGCCCCCCCTTAAACTTTTATATTTTTTATTTTTGTATAAAAATCGGAAAGCGGTTTGCAGAATACATCTACCTACCAAGTTTCAATTCTGTAGTCTTAACAGTTTCGGAATAAAATGGCTGTGACATACGGACGGACAGACAGACAGACATGACGAATCTATAAGGGTTCCGTTTTTTGCCATTCGGCTACGGAACCCTAAAAAACCACCGAGACTTCCGTACCAACTTCTCAGACTAAGTTAAGGGAAACTTAACTTTGTAGTTCGGTTAGCTAGGTATAAAATAAATCACACAATAGCACAATTTTATTTATTTACCTTATTTAAGATTAGCCAATTAAGCTAGACCCCAAAAATGAGCGCTCATATAACGCAGAAGCCTATCTTAATTGGCGACTACATTGTATGTATGGGAACACCCTTTAATTTTTTTATTTTTACCTTCATTTGTGCTTCTTGCCAAATTTCATGATTCTAGGTCAACGGGAAATACCCTATAGCATTGGTTTTCAAAGTAAGGAGCGCGCTAGGAGCGCTACTAGAGAGGCTACTAGGGTACATTTTTGACGAAAAATATAACATGGTTTAAAAACTATTGGAATCGATTCTGTAACAGATTCTGAACAAACTACTTTCAGGTTTCGCATCAAGTAGGAATAACCTTGTGTATTATATTATTATAAAATTTCTTAGCGAGCCCACTTGCTGCTACTTGCTGGGCACTGGGCCGAGGGCCGAGGCGTGGGCATATTAATTTTAAGCAGTAGGGAGGCGTGAAACTTATAAGTTTCGGAACCCCTGCCCTATAGGTTTTGTATCGAAAACCTATAGGTTTTGTATCGAAAACCTATAGGGTTGGGGTTGACCTAGAATTGTCAATTTTGGTCAAAAGCAAGGTCTTACAGCAAAGTAAAGAAAACATTCCGAAAAATAAAAAAAGTTGAAAATTAAGGTAATATTAGGGCTCCTTTTTACCTTTTGGTGTACAGAACCCTAAAAAAGATACATAGGTTCTTTCGGGTTCTTTGTTCAACTCACTAGGACTTTAGAGTTACGCCAATAGCGGGTAATTCGGTAGGTGGTAAAATTTTATTTTTTAATGCGAAAATGGGTAGCGCTTGATCAATATCTCACCTTATTTAAAATGACGATGCGGTCGGCGGTGTGAGTCTGGCTTGTGAAAGTTGAGACTCGAATTATTTGCATTTTTACATGGCAATAATCATGTCAGAATCATCACAAGATGGCGGTTTTAGTATGCTGTAAATACTTTGATACTTTTTTAGTGCAATTATCTCTCTCTCTCTCTCTCTCTGCTAGTTGAGAGTTTCAAAATTAATCAGTCGAGGTTTCGTTCGCAGTTTAGGTTACGTAGTAACTATTATATAATCTGTGGTTGGGGCTTCCATACTGGTTTTTTTTTATATGCCGCGGAATATATAGGATATATAGGAAATAAAACATACGGTGAGTAACAAAAATAATATACTTACATAACATTTTACACAACGTTTAAAAGTTTATTATTTAGTATTTACAGGAACACATTCATCTCTACAAGTACCTCTGTCTACATCACAATCGTTTCAAGTAATAAATAATCGATTATTCGAATACAATCGCCATAATCAGATATCGATTAACATTTGAGGTAGGAAATTATGACATCACAATTTAATCGAATTTCGTACGGATATAATATAACAATATATAATTTTTCATATTAAATAGACAAGCACTACCACAGCGTGGATTATCGTTTGTGAATCTGCCGCTACGGGCGCTAGTGAACTACAAGGTCCGCGAAATGTCGTCATTTTTAGTTTGGGATCTATCACAAACTGACATTGACATAACATTACATTTGACATTTCATAACAAATTGTATAGCTTGACAGCTGTCATCAGGACCATTTTACTCAGTGGCGCCGCTGGGTGGCTATTGGTAAGTGGCGATGCGTTCGTAGGACTCGTAGGATTCCGTTCGACACTGCAGTATTTTATTAGATCGAGCCTTCGATCAAGAATCTATTGATCGAAGGCTCGAGCAAAAAATACCAATATCATTTTTTGCCACCAAAAAATAATAATTAATAATCATTTTATTTCTTATAACGCCAACTAACGTCTAACAATGCCGATAAAACCACGTTTCTTGTATGGGGATCCCTCTATTATTTTTAACTTTATTCTGTTTTTAGTATTTGTTGTTATAGCGGCAACAGAAATACATCATCTGTGAAAATTTCAACTGTCTAACTATCACGGTTCATGAGATACAGCCTGGTGACAGACGGACAAATAGAGACACATATAGACAGACAGACGGACAGTGGAGTCTTAGTAATAGGGTCCCGTTTTACCCTTTGGGTACGGAACCCTAAAAAGAGGGTACGTAGCTTTTCACGCATTAGAAGTGAAACTTCCAAGTTCATTCAATCTATTTCTCAACATCACTAATCATTTTTTGAACAACTCCATCTGTTGAACTTTAGCGAATACGTCTTCGTAGTTACGCCGTTCTACAATAGAGGGCGTTTATGAATATAAAATATAACATGACGCTTACGTCACTTCCGCTCCCTTCCGACCGTGACGCTACGTCATTAAATATTACCCCCAGTGCGGCTACAGATCTTTAACTTCGAAACGACAGTTAGGGCGCCGTCAGGCTGGGAACTATAACCTATTGGCTGATACGTATTTAATAGCTCACGAGGAAGATAGCTGCCATTTGATTTACAAGGTTAAAGCGGGATGACAATATAACTCAACAATTTGTGATTTACAGTGGGAACTATTGAGATTCGAGCTCAGCTTTTAAAACTAGTGAAGATAGTTGTGCGAGGATATACGCGGTTGCAGAACTTAACGTATTCCGCCGTTTCCTTCCTAGAAAATGCTTCTAGGGCAAAATTTGTTTCTACAAAAAATCAAGGTCTGCTGTAGCTATCTAAGCCTTTTAATCACCTCTTTAAGATTTTTGAAGGGCCATCATTTCTATTTGCAATTGGTTGACAAAAAAAGCAAATGATAGCTACATAGGGCATAGCTACAGCAGACCTTGATTTTTTGTAGAAAAATATTTTGCTCTAGAAGTATTTTCCTGGGAGAAAACGGGGGAATACTTTGTATGGAAAAGTGCACCCCGCGTACGCTCTTAAGAAAAGTGTAGCTAATGTGTCAACTATTTCTATTTTATATTATTAGCGAACGCCCATCATTCTCATAGCTCTTATAGTTTTTTTCTGGCTCAATCCATTAATCGTTATACCACTAGTTTACTGTAAGTTTTATGTTTCATTATATCACATTTTTTTGGACAGAAAGTACTGAAACATGCACTGGGTTGCGGGTGCACGTAGGGGTCAATTTATACTAGAGCAGAGTCGAAGCGTATCGAAGCGTCGATCCAAAACTGAACATAACAAATTCAACCTTAATTCCACAGCGTAACGCACACATTACTTCTGAGATTTTAAAATGACGCGCGCATTCTTTCGAATTCGCGCGTCTGCGCGTGACCAACGCTGATTGGTTGTAAGTTGAGTTGTAAAGAATTTGACGCTTCGATGCGCTTCGACTCTGCTGTAGTATAAATTGACCCTAATAGGACGGTTGGCAACCCAACATTAATCAGGGGAATTAGCATGTGTTTAAAGTGTGACGTTCGACGTCTAGTTGAAAGCTGAATGGCTCATTATCTTTGTTTTTTTTTTGTAATTTCAAAGCAATAAGTTGTGTTTTGTTATATCTATAATATTTTTTATTGAATATGATCTATTTAATGTTATTTGACGTGTGTAAGTGCAAATTTTTAATTTGTCCATATACTGAATAAATGCTTTGACTTTTGACGTTTTTGAGTTTAGTTTTACTGTCAGGAGACAGTAGGGATAGACCAGACAGGAATCTAGCAGCGTTAGTATCCTATGATCGTGATACGTTATAACTTGTATGTGACCGCGCCCTAAATGGTTGGTCAACAATCCCTAAAGCGGAACTTGCCCAACCAGTCTTCCAAAGGTATTATAAAATATTGACGTGTCATAAATAAGGTTCATTTTACAACAAAATATAATTGGTCCAACTCATCGATATATTGATCAATAATGATCGATGGCGGACCTGGGCCCCTAGACAAAATCCAGTTTCCTGTATGCCTTCACGCTAACGCAAGTTCAAAATGTATGGGAATGACATTTTTGTTGCGGAAACATAAATGTCATTCCATACATTTTGAACTTGCGTTAGCGTGAAGGCAAACAGGAAATTGGATTTTGTCTAGGGGCTCTGTTCGTCGAAACGAAAATTTACAAATTGATTTTTAGTTTTTATTCTGGTTTACAATACTTTTTCACTAGTATTTTTATTTCAGAAAATAAAATGTACTTATTAATATGTAACTTGTTTGCCAATGCACAGTTCGAAATAATATTGTCGCGACTAGCAAACAGTCTGTGAATGTTTTTAGTAACGTAATACAAGACTATGTAAGTTCACATAAATTTATTTTACAATTTTCTCATGACAGGATCCTTTGAAGCTCGTTATTAGATTGTTACAATTTTATGTTTCTTTTTAGCTGTTATCTGCTCTTGATACATGGGATGTGATTTCTTCTCTTGGTTGCCTCGGACACGCGGGTTAGAATCCCGGACGGCGAAATTTTGAATGGTATATAAGTTTTGCACAAAAATGGTTTGCTTAAAAATTTGTTGAAATATTTTTGTGCAAACCATGACAGTCATTATCATTACATAGTATGTTGTAATTTCTATTAAAAATAATACGCAATGTATACTACATAAAAACAAATGCTATCTACGATTTTTAGAGGAAACAAGTCATTACGATCTTACCGCGTGTCGACTGTTTTTTTTTTCATATAAGTCAATATCAATCAATATGAAATCTACCTGTTTTAGCAAAAAAGCCCGAGTAATAAAAAATCAAAACAATAATATTATAACAAACATTTCTCAAGTCGTTATTCTGTATTTTTCAGAAGTATCTAGTCTAGAGCATCGAACATTCAACCTATTAGTTTGTCCATTCATAGCGCGCTCTGATTGGCCAGCATATCACAGCACAGCATACACATCCCGTCGTCTGATTGGCTAATCACCGGTATAGCGTATATGTCTCGTAATCTGATTGGCTAGCGCTAGTATCGAGAGCAATATTACTTTTTCAGTCAGAATAACCAACAAAACTCTGTTAAATTTAACGCGATAGTCTAGATGCTGATTTTGTCTCCAACGTTTACCAAAACTCAAATTAAGAACAATAATTATTACATAGTATAAAACAAAATCACGCCGGCTGTGTGTACGCATGTACGAATGTAGTTTTCAGCCATAGATAGAATGATTCAAGAGAAAGGTTTAAAACCAGGATTAGACGCAGGGAAAGTAGGCATATAGCTAGTCTATTACAATCTACGTTATTGTAGGTGGTGGTTTGATCTAGAGTCCTTGTTCTGTCGCTCCCAGAGTCTCGAGTAGAGGCTACCCGCGTTACGGAGCAGTTGTTGATGCGTGCCTCGTTCGGACACCGTGCCGTGTTCTAGAACTATGATCTCATCTGCGTCGGCCACTGTGGACAGTCGGTGAGCGATGCAGATCGATGTGCGGCCGACCGTCGCTCGTTTCAATGCTTCCAAGATCGCCTGGGAATGTGAATCATTATGTTAGTCTTAGTGGAATGTGCCCGGAACGAGGTCTATCGGCGGAATATTTGTTTAGGTACACCGAATTATGGTAGTTTAATTTAACTTTTAATCGACTGCACAAAAAGGAGGTTCTCAATTCGACTGTATTTTTTTTATGTTTGTTACCTCAGAAACTCCGTCAAATCTATACCGATTTAAAAATAAACTTTATTTGTTTGAGAGTTTATGCTTCCCGTTTGGTCTCATTCAAATTTTATCGAGCTATGACAATTATCTCCAGAGATAAACAATATAAGCAAATTCGCATAATTAGATGACATGATTATAACTAGCCAGTACTTTGACTATCGCGGCATGTGAAGTCGGTTTTTTCGTTTTGTACGATCATTAATTATATTTTGGCAAACCCTCTCTCAGAAGGAGCAAGATCAGTGTACAAACTATACAGTATATGCATGCAGGATAGATCTAGCTAGGTGATTGTTTTAGGTATGATTATGATAAGTTTATATATAAGGGTTGATTTTGTACTGAGCGACTTAATCAAGTGTTGATAAAGCTCATATAAAGATATTTTTGAAATGTTAGTCTTGGTAGTCAATGATTAAGGTTTTTTATAGAAGCTTGGCAGTGATTACCAAAAAAGTTCAGACAACGCTGCAACGGAGTTAACAAAACGTTCAGACAACGCTGCAACGGAGTTAACAAAACGTTCAGACAACGCTGCAACGGAGTTAACAAAACGAAAAAAGATCGTTTAAAAAACTAAAAGAACCGACTTCAAATCCCGCCCTATTAATTTTCAGTAGCAATTTTGAGGTGTTTATCTCCATATCTCTGGAGATACTTATCAGACTTCGATAAAATTACCATGGTACCACACTTGGGATATCTCCTTTCCAACGAAAAAATAATAATAAAAATCGGTTCATAAACGACGAAGTTATCCGCGAACAAACATAAAAAAAAACATACACGGTCGAATTGAGAAACATTCTCCTTTTTTGAAGTCGGTTAAAAAGCGACTTCAAACGCCGCGATAGAAATTTTAAGTCTAATGTGTTTATCTCGATACATCTGGAGATACTTATCAGATCTGGATGAGATTACAATGGGAACACCTTGGAAATGTACCCTATCAATTAAAAAAAACCGAATGGGTTCACGATTGAAGGAGTAATCGTGTAACACACATAAAGAAAAACATACCGATGAATTGAGAACCTCCTCCTTTTTGGAAGTCGGTTCAAAAATAGAACAGAATCGCCTGTCCTTGTTTAGACATGTCATGTGAAGAGACGTAATGTATGTGACTAAAATAGATATAACTATTGATTTATGGATAGAGGAGGAAGAAAACCAAAGAAAAGATGGTTGAATTGTGTTCACAGAAAAAAAGGTATTTCCATGCTCTGTGTCCATTACAAATGTTATAAATGATACATTATATCATAACATATTAAATGGTAAATAACTGACAAAATTGAAGAAGAAAACAGCGCCTATATAAAATAAATTGGGGTAATGGCGTAGATGTATTAAGTATTAAATAGATCTGGCATTGATAACAATAATAATATGAGAAGGATAACACTATATAATCACTAGTATGAGAGAACGAGATGGACAACAATTTTTTATCGTTCTCTGAATATGCGATTTTATTGTTTGGAGCCAGCTCTGGCACCCAGTTCTAGTGCACCCATTGGCTTTTACCCGCTGTCATGTATGACCAAATTACGTTGTTCATTTTATCTTATGGCTGGCATATGTATCACGTGTTCATCGTTTTAGTCGGGTTATATCTCTATTGCTATTTCATTCGCATACGCTTATGTTATCTGTATTTAATTTTCCCTCTACGGGTAATAGAAATATAATGACAGCAGTGTTTACCATTAACTTTTTAATGTATTTTAACGGCCAGTAGAAATCGAAAATATAATACTCGCAAAGGATTTTCGTTGCAACTGATAGTAACCCTTCCGTTTTGTATAAAACACAAAGGAAACTCATCGTTACATATATACGTTGAACTTTCGTCAAATAGTCCTTATATATTTAGAAACTAAAACCGCTTGATAACATGTAACTGTATAGATTGAATATAGAGCCTCGAAACCTTACAATGTGAGGCCTGATCTGACACGCAACACTGCGGTGTCCTATATAACTCACGTGAGATGTCAACACTTTGCACTTTATTTTATTTTATGACATAAAGACATGCAAGACGTTCGCCTGATACGACTATCATACCAAATACTAGCACGCAAACCTCTGGGTCGCTAGAGTTTTGCTCTGCACTGCGCTGTTCGTTTATCATTCAATATCAGAGCGGATGTCCTTCATTCTAGGCGTAGCGTGCTACTATCTTCGACCGCATCATCACTTACCAACAAGTGAGATAGTGGTCAAACGCTAGCCTATATGATATTAAAATATATATATTTCTCGTAATTTTTGTATCTTCTAACTCCATCTGTTGAACTTAGCGGAACGAATGTCCGAATGATGGCGAATACGACTTCATAGTTACGCCGTTCTACAATAGAGGGCGTTTATAAATATAAAATATAACATTACGCTTACGTCACTTCCGTTGATTTGGACCGTGACGCTACGTCACATCCGTTGCATTTTAGCCCAGTGCGCCTTAAGAAGTGTTACTTTAAAAGTTTCACTTGCATCGAGGTTTCATAAAACCACACCACATGTTTTATACTAGACTAGCTGATACCCGCGACTTCGTTCACGTACACCAAGAATTTAGTAGCCAACGTTCATCTATACTAATATTATAAAGAGAGAACATTTGTATTTTTGTATTTTTGTATGTTTGTAATGATTTGGCTCAAAAACCACAGAACCGATTAAAAAAATTCTTTCACTAATACATAGAATGGACTTTCGGAATGAAAATAGGCTATATATTATCCCGTTTAAATCAAAGGTACATTCGTGGAGACCTAATTTGCAACCTAAGTCGGCAAAAAAACGGTCGAAAAAACACGTTTCTTACGAACGCTGCTCAATTGAAAATAGATAGAAGAATATTTTCTATGGAAGAGTTATACAACTTAATAAGACCTACAAAAAAGTCCGCGACAGCATATATCTATCTCTTAAGGATGACTCACAGTAACCACTTTAATCTTAAAATTTTTGTTAAAAAATATTACATGACTTCCAAGGCTATTTTAAAGTATATAGTATCAATCCTTATCCAAATAATTACGTTCAGCTTGGACACATATAGATTAAAATTGTCCCTTACAGAATATAATTCAAATGAAAACTCTAGAAGATATCACGAATTTCACATACACGCATCGCAAAATTAATAAAATATTCGCAGTGAAACCACAGATTAGGTCATAGTTACTACGAAAATATTATTATAAGCTTAGCTATGCTGTAGATCCCCATCGATCACAATCAATTTGAAGTCAATATAGTATAATAATATGATCTATTGTATAAAATAATATTCATCTATATATATAATATAATATAATATTTTAAACCACCCCGACTGATCTATGTATAATCTTTTCATTAAAAGCATTCCAATGACTCTAAACACGACATTTAAAATCTGAACTGTAAGTTGGTGAGGATTTGAGTATTCTGTAGAGTCCAGGAGATGTCCCAGCATCAGGTCAATGCTTCCATGTTCTTACAATATCGTTGAAGAAGAAGATTTTAGAATTGATCAGACCTATGAAAGTTGATTTCATAGCGCAATTAACTAGAAAAAAGCTCATAGTTTTATAACGATTGAACTAATTTTCATGGATCAAAGCTAAGAAAACTCTCGATGAAGACATCTATCAAACAAAAAAAATCGGTTCATCCGGTTAGGTGCTAAGATGCTACAGACACACAGATACACACGTTAAACGTATATTACCCCTACATTTTGCGTCGGGGAACGCGTAAGGTTACGGCGGCAGATGTTCTCCTTGGTGGTAAGCTACTTTTTGGTAGATTTAATGATCCCACTAATACTCTGTACGAAAACTCATGATTTATGAATGCACATAAAACTTTCATTGGTAGGTATATAGCTAGGATTAGAACCAACGACCGTCGGGTCAGAATCAGGGTAACTATCCTTTACGCCAAAGGGCCGTCCAATATCACTACGTAAGTATTATAAAACAAAGTCCATCACTGCGTCTGTCTGTCTGTTCGCAATAATCTCAATAACTACTGAACGGATTATCCTGCGGTTTTCACCAATAGCCAGAGTGTTTATGAGGAAGGTTTAGGTGCATAATTCGTTAAGGTTTTGTGTAAATTGGTTGAAATATGACGATGATTGTTAAATATGTTCATATTTTATATTCGATGCAACAAACTGATGCAAATTTTATAGGCATATTTGTTCTACCCGTGCGAAGCCGGGGCGGGCTGTTAGTATGCTATAAAGTATCTTCTTGTTAAATTTTAGTAAGATCGGATGGTCCGTTTAGGCGTGACTAGGTAACAAACAAAGTTAATAAAGTGTTTATAATGTGGGCTTCTCCCATCAACTCACATACTAATGACAAACTATAAATACATACATATATAATATACCTAACATAATTTATTAATATGTATATACCTATATACATATACTTACTCACACTAACAGTTACTCAACTTATTATAGATTACAGTCATCTAGATTACAAACAATATTCATAATATACCTATGTATACAAAATATTTTATTCTATGCTTAATTATCGTCGTATTTGCCGTCGCGCGTTGTATTGGAACCGCGCACTATGTCGGACTTTGATCTATAGTGCGACGTCATAGCCGAGTCTCGGGAACAAGGCGCGAGCGCCAGCCAGCCCGCGCGCACCGTGCCGCGCACCAGTGAGAACCTACACTTGCCGCGCAGCGCTCGTCGCATCGCTATCTATTTATCATTCTCGAAACATGATACAAAAGGCTTATACGTAATCTGCATTTTATTTGTCACCAAAAGTTGCTAAAATAATATTAGTATGTATGGATAGGTAAGCCTTTTACCACCTTCCCATCAAAATACCCACAGCACCACAGACCCCTCTCCTCAATTACTCTGTCAAACAAATTAGGTAGGACCCAGCGTTGTTATTGATACGGCAATTTCCGTATTATACGGCAATTTATGTTTTATTTCTCCAGAAAATACGGCATATGGCAGGCCTCTTATTACGGTATCACAAAATACGGCAATTGGTTGTAGGTAAAACGAAACGTTTATTCACTAGCGCAGCGTAATGAACGAAACGAAACGTACGACTTATATGAACACAACCGAGGAAATCCTGACTCCCGACTATAAACATACAGTTATAACGCATATACAAGGTGTAACATAAGGGTGTAGTAATATTTAAACTGTGTATACCTAGCCTGATGTATAATCTACCTGCAATGTCTCGCTTTCCTCAGCAGCATGGATCCAAAGTTATGACAAGTTAAACTTTTCCAAAAACTTCGCTATGTATAACCCTAATGTCAGCTGATTAGTAGCGTAAACGCACAGAATTAATAACAATAGAAGTAGTAAACTTATTCATTGACTAAAATAATTTAAAATAAAATTAATTATTAAGGTCAAAGGAACCGACGAGCAATATGATTTATTACTCGTCTTTGTGAATGCCGCTCGCCAATTGAGTACGGAAACGATCACTCCTTTGAAATACCGCGGGCCAATCGAATACGAGCGCCATGTCCTTGAAATACGGGCAGCCAATAGCAACACGAAAGAAAGGAAGAGAAGAAAAATGGCGGCGACCAGTGGCGAAAAAACAGTTAGGGTTGTCCAAAATATTGCGAATAATTAATTTTTAAACTTTGTATGGTGAAATAAAGTTTCGATTTGAAGTTTGATATTTAGGTATAGGATTCGTGACATGATATACATACACACCTTTCAATATTACTACACCCTTATGTTACACCTTGTATAGCCATCTCGTTCGCCTTACCAAAAATGAATGGTTGCAAATGAGACAACGTACTGAACTATCGTTAATTGTTTTATCTATGAATCGAATATCATTAAGCAAGGAATAGACAATTTAAATGATCATATACGGCAATATAGTATTTTTGAACCGACTTCCAAAAAGAAGGAGGTTTTCAATTCGTCTGTATGTTTATTTTTTATTTTTTATGTATGTTACGCAATTACTCCGTCAATTGTGAACCAATTCGAATGATTCTTTTTTTAATCGGTAGGGTACGTTTGCGAGTTGGTCCCATTGTAATTTCATCGAGATATGATAATTTTCGCCAGAGATATGACGATAAGTATCTCAAACTTGCTACTGAAATTGACTCGCGGGGCATGGAAGTCGGTTGTTTTAGTTTTTAAAGTATCTTAATTATTTCCCTTAAAATACGGCAATTTAGAGAACATACGGCAACCCAGATTTTTACGATAACAACCCTGGTAGGTCCTGTAAAATGGTACGTATTAATTGTTTAGAATAAGGTAGTTTTGGCGGGAACGTGGAAAAGTGAGTGATATCATTGTATTTTTTCCTAAAACTTGTATTCTGCCGCGAGTTAATGTGTAATAAATGTGGATTATTAAGCATTAAGTGCCGGTGAATGTGTGCGAGTGTAGGGAAACAGCAAAATGTTGTCTCAGCGTTCTCACCAAAATTCCACTAAAAATCTTCAGTAAACTCCACATCTTTACTGAAGATATGACTTAGACTAGACTTTTACTTGAAAACTGATCTGAAATGTGACTTTGACCCATCTCTACGACTTAAATTCATTAAAACTTGAGAATTTCAATACTCGACACTGGCTAAATACACTAATCGTGTGGAGTCATAATAAAACTAAAAAAAATAAATATAATAAGGTAAAGTAGGTACCTGTTCAGTGATGGAGTCGAGGCTGGAAGTGGCCTCGTCAAAGATGATGATAGGCGCGTCCTTCAGCACCGCGCGAGCTATCGCCACGCGCTGCTTCTCTCCGCCCGACAGCTTGAGTCCGCGCTCGCCCACTTGTGTGTCGTAGCCCTAACATACACACGTTGACTCAACAAAAAAATTCTAGTTACCACTTTTGACTTTTCCTCTTTTTAACCGACTTCACAAAAAGGAGGAGGTTCTCAATTCAACTGTATTGTTTTAATTTTGTTACTTCAGAACTCCGTCAAATCTTAACCGATTTGAAAAGTTCTTTTTTTTTGTTTGAGAGATTATGCCTCCCATTTGGTCCCATACAAATTTTATCTAGATTTGACAATTATCTCCGGAGATATGGAGATAAACAATATAAGCAAATTCGTATACTTGATTGATGACATGATTATAACTATTACTATCGCGGCATGTGAAGTCGGTTTTTTTCGTTTTGTACGATCATTAATTATAAAAACTACTAGCTGTGCCCCGCGACTTCGCCCGCGTTTAATGACAGCGGCGACATGCGCGGGTGCCGTGCGGGGTAGTAAACACCGGTTTCAATTTTGTTTTCACGGAACTCTATTATTTCTTTTTTTTAAATAAAAGAAACCTAAGTTACTCCTTATAACATCAGCTATCTGCAAGTGAAAGTTCCGGTCAAATCGGTCAAGCCGTTTCAGGGATTAGCCGGAACATACAGACAGACAAAAAAATGTAAAATACATTTTTTATGGAAGTACCGTATACACTTTCATATGCATTTAGTGAAAAGCTATTACAGACACTTTAATTTTATTTATCTGTATAGATTACGGACATTATGTAAGGAAACTTTATCTGCAATAACATCTGTGCAATTTTTGTATCACTTGTATTCTGAAAAAATAATAAATAAACTAATTATATTCTATTCATTTGATAATATCGTTTAAAAACTAAAAAACAACCGACTTCAATGCCGCGCTATTCATTTTCAGAACCAATTTTGAGATGTTTATCTCAATATCTCTGGAGATACTTATCATACCTCGATAAAATTACCATGGTACCACACTTGGGATATCTCCTTTCGAACAAAAAAAGAATAATCGAAATCGGTTCATAAACGACGAAGTTATCCGCGAACAAACATAAAAAAAAAAAAAAAAAAAAATACGGTCGAATTGAGAAACCTCCTCCTTTTTTTGAAGTCGGTTAAAAATGAGCAAAATCATTGCAGACGTTTTCAAGTGAGGTCAACCGTTTTCAGAACTAATTGTAAAAAATGGGTGCTCAAGTTTTAATTAACTTTTTTTAATTTAAAACCCATTTTTTAATCAACTGAATTGATGGAGCTTCAATTTTATGCCGTATGTTGTAATGAGCGCAAAATTTTCGTTGCGCTAAGGTCGCAGAATCGTTGTTTCGATAGTACTCGCGTACGCAGAGAGCACGTTGGCTACCGTTGAACGACGCCATGCCATGGTACTAAATCCCCAGTGGCCGCTCTTTCAATGCGTAACCCTCCGCCCCACCCCGCCCGCCGCTGCTCGATGCGGCAACCGATTCAAATATAAACGGACTTTTGGTCCACCCTGTATTTAGTAATGTTTATTCATGTGCAAGATAAATAATACATACATACATACATACATACAATCACGCCTTTTTCCCGTTGGGGTAGGCAGAGACTACTTCTTTCCAAATGCTACGATCCTGACACACCTCTTTCGCTTCTTCCACTTACATGAGCGCCTTCATACAATAATAATAATAAAAGTTGTGTAAGGCAAAAAACGTCGCAAAAGCAAAGATTTCCCTATCCCTGTGGATAGGGCAATTTTGGTCTGGATTAAGAGCTACAATCATAGACGTAATAAAAAGTCAGATGGTGCACTGCAGATGTTTTGACAAATTCAATTTAATCCGTATGCTTTAACAGTAAGGTTGTAATTGCTTTGTAGAACAAAACGGTCCAATTGAGAGACATCAGGGTGGGAGTGTGTCCTTGTCTAACAACCTGCTACTGTCTGCTAGTGCTATATATGTTCTCTACTATATGTATAGTTTATATTTAAAGTTGTCTATACAAAAGAAAGGGACAAACTCCGTTCAAGGTCGGTCTCATGGGGGCCGTCGTACGCGATCTCGTTTAATATGTAGCAGGTCTGTGGCTACAATTGATGATGATGTATGAGCTATGGTGTATGAAACTGGAATGGTATTGTGTACCTTAGGCCAGGTAAGTATAGACTCATGTAGCTCCGCAGTCTTGCTGGCCCCGAAGACTTCCTCCCGCGAGCGGGTCAGCTCGCCGTAGTGCAGGTTGTGGAATATCGTGTCGTGAAACAACACGCAGTCCTGTCCAACACAATGTTTTTAAAGTTTAACTTTTATTACCATAGACGTAATATAAAGGATGTTGCACTGCAGATGTTTTGACAAACTCATTTTAATCCGTATGCTTTAACAATAAGGTTGTAGTTGCTTTATAGAACAAAACGGCCCAATTGAAAGGCACCCGGCTGGGAGTGTGTCCTTGTCTACAAACCTGCTAGTGCTATATATTTTCTATACTATATGTATAGTATACTAGCAGCCCGCCCCCGGCTTCGCACGGGTAGAACATATATGCGTACAAAATTTGCATCAGTTTGTTGCATCGAATATAAAATATGAACATATTTAACAATCATCGTCATATTTCAACCAATTTACACAAAACCTTAACGAATTATGCACCTAAACCTTCCTCATAAACACTCTGGCTATTGGTGAAAACCGCATGATAATCCGTTCAGTAGCTATTGAGATTATTGCGAACACATAACTATGACCTAATCTGTGGTTTCACTGCAAATATTTTATTAATTTTGCGATGCGTGTTTGTGAAATTCGTGATATCTTCTAGAGTTTTCATTTTAATTATATACTGTAAGGGACAATTTTAATCTATAATAGGTGGCCAAGCTAATTAACGTAATTATTTGGATAAGGATTAATACTATAATATTAATAATATATAATATACTTGAAAATAGCCTTGGAAGTTATGTAATATTTTTTAACAAAAAATTTAAGATTAAAATGGTTACTGTGAGTCAACCTTAAGAGATAGACATATGCTGTTGCGGACTTTTTTGTAGGTCTTATTAAGTTGTACAACTCTTCTATAGAAAATATTCTTCTATCTATTTTCAATTGAGCAGCGTTCGTAAGAAACGTGTTTTTTCGACCGTTTTTTTGCCGACTTAGGTTGCAAATTAGGTCTCCACGAATGTACCTTTGATTTAAAAGGGATAATATATAGCCTATTTTCATTCCGAAAGTCCATTCTATGTATTAGTGAAAGGATTTTTTAAATCGGTTCAGTAGTTATTGAGCCAAATCATTACAAACATACAAAAATACAAATGTTCTCTCTTTATAATATTAGTATAGATATACAAGGTGTGGTTTTGCATTCTCGCCATATTTGCATAGTCGATTGTAACGGGTACCCTTAATCAGTTAGTAATATTATTAAAGTTCGCCCGTGAATTAAAACCCGGATATTTGATAAAACAATTTTGTGATTTTCAGAATCATCCCGGAGTAATGTCAGAAAAACGCCATGTAAACTGCGTAGGCGCGTACACACATACGTAGATGATGTTATGACACTGATAGAGCGGTCAGCTGTGGCTGTGGCGGTCAGTGACGTGTACCGCCGCCGCTCTATCAGCTGGCTCTATCATTAAAATGGTTTTTTTTAATTTTTTTTTTACTGATTCTTGTTGTATACATGGAGTATACCTACCCCTGCAAATATGGCGAGAATGCAAAACCACACCTTGTATATATAAGTTGTCCATACAAAAGAAAGGGACAAACTCCGTTCAAGCTCGGTCTCATTGGGGCCGGTGTACGCAGTCAAGTTTAATATGAATATATTATATAATAATATTCGTTATATGATCGTCGTTATATAATAATAGGTCGAATATATTATTTAATATTATTTTGCATGGTGGTAGGACACTATCTAGTGTCCGCCTGGCCAGCTACCACCCTCAAGTTAGAAAATCTGTCACCAAACATCTAATGTGTTCCGGCAGCTATCCTTGAGAGCCAGTTCCCATTCTAGGCCTAGCGTGCTTACCATCTTCGACCGCATCATCACTTACCAATGTATATACCACTTACCTTGTATTGTATTATTGTATTGTATTGTCTTTGTTTATTACATCTCCTTAATTGTTGTCGTCCGTCTATCGCATTACAGCCGGTGCTGATTGGTGGATATGATGTATGAGATTTAGGTCTAGCTGTGATTGGCTGACGCTTCCGCAGCCATATTTGTATACATGCTAATGTGTCATATCAGCTACTGTCATAGTATTTAGCTACCATTGCTAAACATAAACAAAAAGTTTCAATCGCATAGTGGTTTCATAAAACCACACCACACGTTTATTTTTTTATTCATTATAGTCAAGCGTTTGGGCACTATACGGTATGATTTGGACTAGACTATGATTTCAACTTGACCTGAAATGTGACTTTGACCCATGTTTATGACTTGAATTCACAAAAACTTGAAGAATTTGAATACTTGACACTGGCTGAATATACTAATCATGTTTAGCCATAATGAAACTAAAAAAAAATAACAGTTCTAGAGTATCCATAGACTTAATAGAAATAGATGGTGCACTGCAGATGTTTTGACAAATTCAATTGAATCCGTATCCGTATGCTTTACACATAAAGTTGTAATTGCTTTGTGTGTGTACAACAAAACGGCCTAAACGAAAGGCACCTAAGTGGGAGTGCGTCCTTGTCTAACAACCTGCCAGTGCTATATAAGAAGTTACGTGCTGAATCCCGTCGCGCGAGGGACGCGCAGTAGGCCTGACTCCTGAAAAAAAGGACATCAAAAATGTCCGAAACGTGTCGGAGTAATTTCGACTTCTTTACCCGTGAGTGTAAAGCCGTTTTAAATAATTGTAAGTGCTATATATGTACTATAATATATGCATATATATATATATATATATATATATGTGTGTGTTCCATACAAAAGAAAGGGACAAACTCCGTTCAAGGTCGGTCTCGTGTTTCTCTTGTCGGTTTTGCGGTTTAGTTCGCAGTCGAGTTTAATATGAAATACAAAGTCGTTGAGTGTATCAGACACTGACTGACCTGTGGTACAATGGCGATAGATCTGCGCAGACTGAGCATGTCCAGATCCCTGATGTTCTGTCCGGCGATGAAGATGTTACCCGACTGCGGCTCGAAGAAACGGAACAGAAGTCGCACCATCGTCGATTTACTGCAATTCGTATAACTAACTTATGCCGCGTTCCCACTTTGTCGCGACGACAGAAAATCGTGTAGTTTTAAGTGCCGTGGCTTAATATATTTAAATGGAGTTATTCACAAATAGGACGACACGATTAACTGTCGTCTACGAATTTTTTTGAGGTGACGACAGATTAGATATATGATATAAGATAATGGGAACAGCTAGATACGATAGTCGTCCAACGATAAATTAACCGTAACGCATAGTAGGAACGCGCCCTTAGAAGTATCAGAAACAATTACACGATAAATAGTCAAAGGCTCTCGGGTAGAGATGGATGGTTTTTTGTATGGGGACCGCCTTTATTTTTTTTATTTATTTTAGTTTTTATTATTTGATATTATAGCAACCATTTTAAAACACGCTGTGAGCAAATTTCAAGTCTCTATCTATTACGGTTTGTAAGATCGAGCATAAAACGCCTGAAAAAACAAGTTTTTTGTATGGGGACCCTCTTTAATATTTTATTTTGTTTTTAGTATTTTTTGTTAAGTCCCCCACAGTAATACATACTTCGTGAGTATTTCAAGTATGTACCTATTACGGTTAAGGAGATACAGTGCCTTTACCCTGTAAAGTGCGGGCGGACAGACAGACATACAGACGGACGAACGGACAGCGAAGTCTCAGTAATAGGGTTCCTTTGGTACGCGGGCTAAGCCGCGGGAAGCAGCTAGTATGCAACAGAAGAGACTTACCCGCTGCCCGATCCACCGACGATCCCGATCTTCTTCCCGGCGGGTATAACGAAGCTCAGGTTGTTCAGTATGGGCTTCCCGTTGATGTACTTGAAGCTCACGTCGCGGAACTCGATGGTGGCCGTGCGCGGGTCCACTATTAACGGCTTGGCTTGATCCTTCTCCTGGGAGTGTCAGAACATGGCACTTGTTTGAGAACTATTATGTTACTAGGCGAGACGAAAGATTTTGATATCCTCTTCCGTAATGTGGGAACACATTTACTATTCACGAAAAAATACCTTTATTTCGGTAATAAACTTAAGTTTAACGAAGTTTAAAGCAGTTTTTCTAATATTTTTTCAATAGTGCGCGAAAACAGCTCACGTGTCACGGCGTCGGCTGTGACGTCACGCATAGGTTAATGAAATACTTAATGAAGTAACTATTATATAATCTGGACAATGGATACACATGGGTTTTCCAAAATTTTATAACATTTTCAAGAAAACCTCATATAAGAGGACCTAAGCGTGACGTCATACGCTGTGATTGGTGTTTTAATCAAAATGGCCGATTGCAGTATTTTAATATTTTATTTTATTGAAAATCTTAATAAGTAATCTCATTTTCTTATACAAAACTAAACTAGTGTTTTAAATTGTTTTAATATGTTTTTTCCTCTAAAATCATTAAATCTTCGATTTTTTGATAATGTCATCATGCCTATTATTACACACAATCCAAAATGTCATCGTACCGACGGGACTCGAACCCGCATCCCCCGGATAACATGTCCAGGTTCTCTGCCAATTAAGCCACGGTCCGATACTATGGATACGACGAAATTAGTGGATTGCATTTTTTATGCATTGGTGGCGTGGTGTAATAATTTACATATATAAAGTGTGTACACTTCAAGAAACATAACTATTGTGTTGTTAAAAGATGATAATTAATTTGAAGCTGCTATAGCCCAATGGCTAAGGCGTCATATCTGTTGCGCGTAGACTTGCAAGTTTTTTTCACGGCCTATAGACACCATAGACTCTAGATAGACACTAGACTCTAGACTGAGAGAGAGAGAGAGAGCTATTTCATTTCATTCTTAGTGTAACGTGCTACTATCATCGACCGTATCATCACTTACCATCAGGTGAGATAGTGGTCTTATAATAATAACCAATTTTTGTTTCACCTTGGTGGTAGTCTACCTCCTAACACCATTACCTACCTACCTAAAAACGGTCTGCATGTCTATGAGCACCTTCCGCACCTCGCGGTATCACCCTGGAACAGGACAGACACTGGAAAGATGTAACACTGTGTGTTCCAGACACACAGTGTCACAGCTGAAACAGCATACTGGCCGCAGTATCAACTCACCTTGATGGTGGGAGCGCGCGCCATGAGCGTGAACATGGTCTGCATGTCTATGAGCGCCAGCCGCATCTCGCGGTACGTCCCTGGCACACACGGTATCACAGCTGGAACAGCATACTGGCCGCAGTATCAACTCACCTTGATGGTGGGAGCGCGCGCCATGAGCGTGAACATGGTCTGCATGTCTATGAGCGCCAGCCGCATCTCGCGGTACGTCCCTGGCACACACGGTATCACAGCTGGAACAGCATACTGGCCGCAGTATCAACTCACCTTGATGGTGGGAGCGCGCGCCATGAGCGTGAACATGGTCTGCATGTCTATGAGCGCCTGCCGCATCTCGCGGTACGTCCCTGGCACACACGGTATCACAGCTGGAACAGCATACTGGCCGCAGTATCAACTCACCTTGATGGTGGGAGCGCGCGCCATGAGCATGAACATGGTCTGCATGTCTATGAGCGCCAGCCGCACCTCGCGGTACGTCCCTGGCACACACGGTATCACAGCTGGAACAGCATACTGGCCGCAGTATCAACTCACCTTGATAGTGGGAGCGCGCGCCATGAGCGTGAACATGGTCTGCATGTCTATGAGCGCCAGCCGCACCTCGCGGTACGTCCCTGGCACACACGGTATCACAGCTGGAACAGCATACTGGCCGCAGTATCAACTCACCTTGATGGTGGGAGCGCGCGCCATGAGCGTGAACATGGTCTGCATGTCTATGAGCGCCTGCCGCACCTCGCGGTACGTTCCTGGCACACACGGTATCACAGCTGGAACAGCATACTGGCCGCAGTATCAACTCACCTTGATGGTGGGAGCGCGCGCCATGAGCGTGAACATGGTCTGCATGTCTATGAGCGCCAGCCGCACCTCGCGGTACGTCCCTGGCACACACGGTATCACAGCTGGAACAGCATACTGGCCGCAGTATCAACTCACCTTAATGGTGGGAGCGCGCGCCATGAGCGTGAACATGGTCTGCATGTCTATGAGCGCCTGCCGCACCTCGCGGTACGTTCCTGGCACACACGGTATCACAGCTGGAACAGCATACTGGCCGCAGTATCAACTCACCTTGATGGTGGGAGCGCGCGCCATGAGCGTGAACATGGTCTGCATGTCTATGAGCGCCAGCCGCACCTCGCGGTACGTCCCTGGCACACACGGTATCACAGCTGGAACAGCATACTGGCCGCAGTATCAACTCACCTTGATGGTGGGAGCGCGCGCCATGAGCGTGAACATGGTCTGCATGTCTATGAGCGCCAGCCGCACCTCGCGGTACGTCCCTGGCACACACGGTATCACAGCTGGAACAGCATACTGGCCGCAGTATCAACTCACCTTGATGGTGGGAGCGCGCGCCATGAGCGTGAACATGGTCTGCATGTCTATGAGCGCCAGCCGCACCTCGCGGTACGTCCTTGGCACACACGGTATCACAGCTGGAACAGCATACTGGCCGCAGTATCAACTCACCTTGATGGTGGGAGCGCGCGCCATGAGCGTGAACATGGTCTGCGTGTCTATGAGCGCCAGCCGCACCTCGCGGTACGTCCTTGGCACACACGGTATCACAGCTGGAACAGCATACTGGCCGCAGTATCAACTCACCTTGATGGTGGGAGCGCGTGCCATGAGCGTGAACATGGTCTGCATGTCTATGAGCGCCTGCCGCACCTCGCGGTACACGGACCCGAGGAACCCCAGCGGGATGGACAGCTGGAACAGCAGCCCGTTCACCATCACCAGGTCGCCAACTGTCATGTTACCTGATGACAAGTACAAATATATCATTAACATTATGTTAGTTAGTGTGCTCCGTCTTTTATCAGACGTTCCGCCAAGGAATGGAACTCCTTGCCGGTGTCTGTTTCCCGATAGCTACAACCCGGAGATTTTCAAGTCGCGAATAAACAGATATCTACTTGTTCCGCGCTCTGGCTTGCACGCGGAACGTGACACTTTTTCGTGAGTGTAGCCGGCGTTCATCGATTTATACGACGTTAACACGTCCAATAATAAAAAAAAACAGTTACCTTTAGCGATCTCTTTAGCAGCGAGCAACATAATAAGACTCAGCCCCCCGCTGAATATGGCGTGCTGACCGAAGTTGAGTAGAGCCAGGCTGGTGGCTGTCTTCAGAGAGGCGCTCTCGTACTTCTTCAGGCTCGTGTCGTATTTCTCCAGCTCGTACTTCTCGTTGTTGAAATACTAGAACAAAATGAACAATATATTTTTCAACCCACTTCGAAAATGGAGGAAGTTCAATTGGACAATTCGCATGACTGTTTTTTTTTTGTATGCATGTTACGCGACTACTCCATCAGTTGTGAACCGAGTCGAATGATTCTTTTTTTATTCGGTAGGGTACATTTCCGAGGTGGTCCCATTTTAATTTCATCAAGATCTGATAATCCTGAGTCCTGAGTATCTCCAGAGATATGACGATAAACGTGCTACTGAAACTGACTTGCGGGACATGGAAGTCGGTAATTTTATTTTTTAAGGTATCTTAATTATTGTATCGTACTAGCTATGCCCCGCGGTTACCCCGCGTAGACATCGTACCCGTGGGAATATCGGGATAAAAAGTACCCAATGTGTTATAACAGGGTCTAGGCTATTTACATACCAAATTTCAGCTTTATCGGTTGAGTAGTTTAAGCGTGAAGAAGTAACAAACATACACACAAACTCTCTATTTTAAAATATTAGTAGGAAGTACGATAGCCTAGCGTTTGACCACTACCGCGCCTGGCTGTAAGCGAAGATGTGGTCGAAGATGGTGAACACGCTAGGCCTATAATACTCTAACTCTCGAGGGCTGTGTGCTGCCGAAACATCATAAGGTAATGGCGGTAAATTTTCTCGTTGATTCCTCCTATGGTTTTATTAATTACGGAATAACAGAAAGCAATAGAGAACCTGACGCTTTCGCCCTCCAGTTGTTCCAAGCTTTCTCATTCCTATTATTTATCCCTTTCTTTAGCTACATCACATAAGATCTTCTTCTAGAGAAGGTTGTATTCCATGCTCAAAGCCGTGTATCGCACGGTCAGGTGTATAAACATCTCCTTTCTCGTGTCTTATTACTTTGTATGTGGCGGCGCTTTGAGCCATTGTTGAGTTTATTTAGCTAACTTCTTGCCATTATTTGATTAGGGTTCCGTACCCAAAGGGTAATACGGGACCCTATTACTAAGACTCCGCTGTCCGTCTGTCTGTCTGTCTGTCCGTCTGTCTGTCTGTCCGTCTGTCATCAGGCTGTATCTCATGAACCGTGACAGTTAGCCAGTTGAAATTTTCACAGATGATGTATTTCTGTTGCCGCTATAACAACAAATACTAAAAAACAGAATAAAGTTAAAAATAATAGAGGGTCCCCATACAAGAAACGTAATTTTTTCGGCATTTCACGCCATCTATGAACGCTCAGTTAGATAAAAGTCCCATAGATGGCGTTATATTGAAATGTCGATCCCTAACACCTTTGTTAGATGTTAGATGGCGTTATAAGAAATAAAATGTTTATTAATTATTATTTTTTGCTGGCGAAAAACGATAGTGGTATTTTTTGCTCGATCTTATAAAATACTGTATTGTGGTACGGAACCATACTAGTGCGAGTCCGACTTGCACTTGGCCAGTTTATTTATTTTATTGAAGTGAAACTGTGCTGTGCTGCGCGATGCTGTAAAATATAACGGAAATGACGTAACGTCCGGTAAGGCAGCGGAAGTGACGCAAGCGTCATGTTACCTATACTATAATCTATACTAATATTATAAAGAGAGAACATTTGTATTTTTGTATGTTTGTAATGATTTGGCTCAAAAACTACTGGACCAATTTAAAAAATTCTTTCACTAATATATAGAATAGACTTTCGAAATGAAAATAGGCTATATATTATCCCGTTTAAATCAAAGGTACATTCGTGGAGACCTAATTTGCAACCTAAGTCGACAAAAACACGGTCGAAAAAACACGTTTCTTACGAACGCTGCTCAATTGAAAACAGATGGAAGAATATTTTCTATGGAAGAGTTGTACAACTTAATAAGACCTACAAAAAAGTCCGCGACAGCATATGTCTATCTCTTAAGGTTGACTCACAGTAACCATTTTAATCTATAATTTTTTGTTTAAAAATATTACATAAATTCCAGGGCTATTTTCATGTATAAAGTATTAATCCTTATCCAAATAATTACGTTAATTCGCTTGGCCACATATTATAGATTAAAATTGTCCTTTACAGTATATAATTCAAATGAAAACTCTAGAAGATATCACGAGTTTCACATACACGCGTCGCAAAATTAATAAAATATTTGCAGTCAAACCACAGAATAGGTCATAGTTACTGCGAAAATATTATTATAAGCTTAGCTTTTCTGTAGATCCCCACCGATCGCAATCAATTTATATATTATTATTTTATTATATATTTATATATTATAGTATAATAATATGATCTTTTGTATAAAATAATAATGATCTATATATATAATATAATATTTTAACCCCGACTGATCTATGTAATATAATCTTTTCATTAAAAGCATTCCAATGACTCTAAACACGACATTTAAAATCTGAGCTGTAAGTTGGTGAGAATTTGAGTATTCTGTAGAGTCCAGGAGATGTCCCAGCATCAGGTCAATGCTTCCATGTTCTTACACTATCGTTGAAGAAGAAGATTTTCGAATTGATCAGACCTATGAAAGTTGATTAAAGCTCATAGTTTTATAACGATTGAACGAATTTTCATGAATCAAAGCTAAGAGTTCATCCGGTTGGGTGCTAAGATGCTACAGACAGACACACTGATACACACGTTAAACGTATAATACCTCATAGACCTATACCGTTAAACGTATAATACCCCATAGTAATACCCCTACTTTTTGCGTCGGGGAACGCCGTAAGGTTACGGCGGCAGATGTTCTCCTTGGTGGTAAGCTACTTTTCAACCGATTTACAAAAAGAAGGAAGTTCTCAATTCGTCTGTATGTTTCCTTTTTCTTCCTTTTTTTGTGTGTGTATGTTACGCGATTACTCCGTCAATTGTGAACCGATTCGAATTATTATTTTTGTAATCGGTAGGGTACGTTTTCTAGGTGGTCCCATTGTAATTTCATTGAGATGTGATAAGTATCTTCAGAGATATGACGATAAACGTTTTAAACTTGCTAATGAAATTGACTCGCGGGGCATTGAAGTCAGTTGTTTTAGTTTCTATCTTAATTATCTTATCTTATAAATCTTATTATCTTAATTATTGGTAGATTTAATGATCCCACGAAAACCCATGATTCATGAATGCACATAAAACTTTCATTGTAGGTATATAGCTAGGATTAGAAAAAACGACCCTCGGGTCAGAATCAGGGTAACTGTCCTTTACGCCAAAGGGCCGTCCAATATCACTACGTAAGTATTATAAAACAATGTCCATCACTGCGTCTGTCTGTCTGTTCACAATAATCTCAATAGCTTCTAAACGGATTATCATGCGGTTTTCACCAATAGCCAGAGTGTTTATGAAGAGGGTTTAGGTGCATAATTCGTCAAGGTTTTGTCTAAATTGGTTGACATATGACGATGATTGTTAAATTTATTAATATTTTATATTAGATGCAACAAACTGATGCAAATTTTGTAGGCATATATGTTCTACCCGTGCGAAGCCGGGGTGGGCTGCTAGTAATATTATAAAGAGAGAACTCTGTATTTTTGTATGTTTGTATTGATTTGGCTCAAAAACTACTGGACCGATTTTAAAAATTCTTTCACTAATATATAGAATGGACTTTTGGAATGAAAATAGGCTATATATTATCCCGTTTAAATCAAAGGTACATTCGTGGAGACCTAATTTGCAACCTAAGTCGACAATACAACGGTCGAGAAAACACGTTTTTTAAGAGCGCTGCTTAAACGGAAATAGATAGAGGAAAAAAACGATATTACATAACTTCCAAGGCAATTTTCAAGTACATAGTATTAATCCTTATCCAAATAATTACGTTAATTAGCTTGGCCACATATTATAGATTAAAATAGTTCCTTACAGTATATAATTTAAATGAAAACACGAAAAGATATAACAGATTTGAAATACACTCATCGCAAAATTAATAAAAAATTTGCAGTGAAACCACAGATTGGGTCATAGTTACTTCGAAAACATTATAAGCTTATTTATTATGTAGATCCCCACCGATATAAATTAATTTGAAGTCAATATAGTATAATAATATGATCTATTGTATAAAATAATAATGATCTATTGCACTATATCTATTCTATATTTATACAAAACAGAAATTCAAGTATTTAATATATTATATTTAATTTAATAATTTAAAACCACCCCGGCTGATCTACGTATAATCTTTTCATTAAAAACATTCCACTGAGCCCAAACACGAACATCTTAGTTTTAAAACATCTGAATGGATTTTCATGAATTAAAGCTAAAAACACGCGATGAAGTCATCTATCAAACAAAAAAAATCTAACAATAAAAAAATCAAAATCGGTTTATCCGTTTGGGTGCTACGATCCCACAGACAGACACATACGAGTAGATACACACGTTATACTTAAAACATCCCTTCTTTTTGGCCATTGCATCTGGGCGAGCGAGACTATTTATATTTACGCGAGAGTGACAGAGACAGGTAATAACAGGTCATTGTACGAAATTCTTCCTGCTCCGCGACTGGACTTTACGCACCCTCTTTTTTGAATAGGTAACTAACTACCTATTGCATGAGTGTAGATAACGTAGCAATCCCCCTCATTTGCATAATGAGGGGGATTGCTACGTTATCTATCATTTCATAAACTACTATTTTTACTATACACCGCAAATAAAAGTGTCATACGTTAAAACGAGGCATTTTTTTATTGCGAAAATCGGTAACACTGGACCGCTATCTACCTGATGTTAAGTGATAAAGAGGTCCATGATGTTATTATTATTATTACATTTTAATGAACTATGAACTCAGTAAGAACCAAAATCCTTACTAATATTATAAACGCGAAAGGTTGTATGTATGTTTGTTACTCTTTCACGCTAAAACTACTAAACCGATTGAACTGAAATTTGGTATGTAGATAGCCTAGACCCTAGAATAACACATAGAATCATTTTTATCCCGATATTCCCACAGGAACGATGTCTACACGGGTAAAACCGCGGCGCACAGCTAGTACTACAAAAATATAACGTTTTTCTTGTAAAGCGTGATGTGTTACCTTGACAGTCTCGTAGTTGATGAGAGAGTCGATGGCCTTGTTCCCCGCCTCGTTCTCAGCCTTGTTCATGTAGATGCGGAACTTGGTGCGCCACTGGGTGATGGCCAGCGTGAACGCTGCGTAGACACCCACGCAGCTGAACGCTAGAACTGGGGCACGGATTTCGTTCTTAGAAAGATGCAGTTACGATTTCAAAACAACTTCATAAAAGGAGGAGGTTTTCAATCTTTTATTTATTATGTATGTTATTTAAAAATATAAACCGGCCCAGTTGAGTTGGACTCGCCCACCAACGTTGGTTGTTACCAATTAAGCTAGACCTCTAAATTGTATGAGCGCTCATATAACTCAGACGGCTATCTTAATTGGCGTAAACTATGTATGTATGGGGACACCTTTTAATTTTCAACTTTTTTTATTTTTTGGAATTATTCCTTTACTTGTGTTGACCTTCCTTTTAACCAAAATTGACAATTCTAGGTCAACCGGAAGTACCCTATAGGTTTTGGGTCGAAAACCTATAGGGTACTTCCCGTTGATCTAGAATCATAAAATTTGGCAAAAAGCAAGGTCTTACGCCACGGATAAAGGGAAAATTTCAAAAAATAAAAAAGTTGAAAATTAAACGGTGTCCCCATACATACATAGTTTATGCCAATTAAGATAGGCCTCGGAGTTATATGAGCGCTCATACAATTTAGAGGTCTAGCTTAATTGGACTTGGTCGGTTTTTATTTCGTTTATAAACGATCTTAAATTATTATTTGTAAGACATTAATATGGAAGATGTATTATTTCTATTTGTACTTCAGTTTTAAAGAATTACATATGGAAGAGAACACAAGTGTATAAAAAATAGAGGAAACGAGGACCAGTTCAAACACTGTGGGACCTCACTGAAAACTATGGGCCCATACTGAAAACTGTGGGGCCACACTGAACACTGTGGGGCCACACTGAACACTGTGGGGCTACACTGAACATTATCATTGATAGCACGAAGTTTAGAACTAAGACATAGTTACGTGAGAACGCCAGCCCTCCCTTGAGTCCCAGTATAGAGGAGACGAGGACCAGCTCGAATATTGTAGGCACTACGTTGAACACCATGGCTGACAGGACGAAGTTTATAGCGCGAGAGCCTCTATCTATCGTCTGTAATTAAGAAAACACATTGTTTAGTACGTGAAGAGAAAGCTACAATTGACAATTGTTACTTAGTTCTTTGTCAAGCGACTTCCAGAAATTACTCCGTCAATTGTGAACCGATTCGAATGATTATTTTTTTAACTACACTTCCGAGGTGGTCCCATTGTAATTTCATCGAGATCTGATAAGTATCTCCAAGATATGACGATAGACGTCTCAAACTTGCTACTGAAACCAACTCGCGGGGCATGGAAGTCGGTTGTCTTAGTTTTTAAACTTTACTTAAATCTTAATTATTTGTCTTCCTTTTTAATGTAATGTTTATAAATATAAGTATATAATTGCCATAAGAATAACTACAAACCTATACTACTAGTTTACGTAATACACTGTATCTGACTTCAGAGATTCACACATTATTTTCGACTGACTTCCAAAAAGGAGGAGGTTCTCAATTTGTCTGTATGTTTTAGTTTTTTTTTTTGTATGTATGTTACGCGATTACTACGTCAATTGTGAACCGATTCAAATGATTCTTTTTAAGGTTCCGAACCCAAACCAACGGAACCCTATTACTGAGACTCCGTTGTCTGTCTGTCTGTCTGTCTTTCCGTCTGTCACCAGGCTGTATCTCATGAACCGTTATAGTTAGACGGTTGAAAATTTCACAGATAATGTATTTCTGTTGCCGCTATAACAACAAATACTAAAAACAGAACAAAGTTAAAAATTAGAGGGGGTCCCCATACAAAAAACGTGTTTTTATTATAGCGCCATCTATGAACGATGGTAGCCAACAAAAAGGTCACTGACCTTTGTGTTAACACACATGGTGGGTGTTACAAGTTCGATCGACATTTGTTAGATGGCGTTGTAGTAAATAAGCATGTTTAGTATTGACACGGTATTTATATATATCGATGTTAAAACTATGTAGATACATAATTTTTCCGGCAAATTTTGTTCAATCGGAACCCTATGTGTGCGAGTCCGACTCCCACTTGGCCAGTTTATTTTAATCGGTATGGTACATTTCCGAGGTGTTCCCATTGCAATGTCATCGAGATCTGATAGGTATCTCCAGAGATATGACGATAAACGTCTCAAACTTGCTACTGACACTAACTCGCTGGGCATAGAAGTCGGTTGTTGATTACGACTAGCTATCTCTTTCTCTATCTCTCTTTACTTGTATCTATCTCTCTCTTCTTATCTCTCTCTACTTCTCTTTATTAGTCTCTCTCTCTCTCTCTACTTATCTCTCCCTCACCTTAGACAGCGCCCCAGTCTGTCTTCCCAGATGGAAGCTGAGGTCCAAGTTGTGTAGATGCATGAATACGTTGCACGCCAGTTTACGTATCGAGTGTTGTGCCACGCGCGCGAACACTGCATTGCGAAGCTCGTTGAAACCTGCAGCGGTCGCGCGAGCTATACCATCTGTGGATATAGAAAGATCGTGCTCATATTTTTTATTTTTCAATCGAAAAATGTATGTCCGCTTTTCACAGTGGCCCTCCAGTGTAGGAAAAACATCGTTAAGAAACCACGCACAAACCTCCACATTGTGGTAGGACACTATCTAGTGTCCGCCTGGCCAGCTACCAGCCTCAATTTAGAAAATCGCCAAGCATCTAATGAGTTCCGGCAGGTATCCTTGAGAGCCAGTTCCCATTCTAGGCCCAGCGTGCTACCATCCTCGACCGTGTGTTTATTTTTGACCGACTTCACAAAAGAGGAGGATCTCAATTCATGGGATTTTTTAATGTATGTTCACTGATTACTCGAAGACGCCCGAGTGCCTCGTGCGAGTTTCTTTACATTTATTTACTTACTTGGTCATGTTACTAAACGCAGATTTGTACGAAAATTACAATGTTACCTATTATGAACGCTAGATGGCGCTTTTTAATTCTATATAAATCTGTGTTTACTGTAACGCGATCAAGTAAGTAAACTAATCTATAAAACTCGCACTAGCCACTCAGAACCTATTCGCAAGAGTCCCATTTAAATTTAATCGAGATATGTTTAGTATCTCCAGAGATATGGAGATAAATACCTCAAACTTGGTAAGTACTGAAAATGACTAGCGGGACATTTGAAGTCGGTTCTATTAGTTAAACGATCTTAAATAAAAATGTAAATATGGTTAACTAGCTGATACTTCCTTTCTTCCTTTATTTCTTGACCGTCGCAGATTATTGGTAATATATATTATATATATATTCATGTTTCTTTTTAATACGCTTTTATTAGCTTCAGACGTATGTATGTTTGTATGTTAGTATGTAACGGAATCTTTGAACATGATTTTAACCCCCTTCAAAACGTCGAATTAACTCGAAATTTGGCATACTTATTAAGGACCGATGACAATAAACAAAAATATAATAAAATAAAATTTAAAAAAAAAATTCGACTAAAAAATTAAAAATTAATAATAGTTTAAAAAAACTAAAAAAATACGCTTTGATAGAAAATCCAACTAAAAAATAGAAAATAAATTTTAATAAATTTGAATTAAAAATAGTGTAAGAAAAAATGATTTTATTGTAAAAAAAAGCATGGGGTGCTTTTCAGGATATTATCAAAATAACCCTTCTAGTCATATCTGTTCATAAAATATTTGGAACTATTGATACCATGCACCCCACGCTTTTTTTTTTACAATAAAATCATTTTTTCTTACACTATTTTTAATTCAAATTTATTAAAAATTATTTTCTATTTTTTAGTTGGATTTTCTATAAAAGCGTATTTTTTTAGTTTTTTTAAACTATTATTTATTTAAGTAAAAATGCAATACTCTAGTTTTATTGACATTGACTATAAGATTATTATTATTACTCCATTGAATTACTTCGTGGACTGTCTATTTTATTATCTACTAGCAGCCCGCCCCGGCTTCGCACGGGTAGAACATATATGCCTACAAAATTTGCATCAGTTTGTTGCATCGAATATAACATATTAACATATTTAACAATCATCGTCATATGTCAACCAATTTACACAAAACCTTAACGAATTATGCACCTAAGACCTAAACCTTCCTCATAAACACTCTGGCTATTGGTGAAAACCGCATGATAATCCGTTCAGAAGCTATTGAGATTATTGCGAACAGACAGACAGACGCAGTGATGGACATTGTTTTATAACACTTACGTAGTGATATTGGACGGCCCTTTGGCGTAAAGGACAGTTACCCTGATTCTGACCCGAGGGTCGTTTTTTCTAATCCTAGCTATATACCTACAATGAAAGTTTTATGTGCATTCATGAATCATGGGATTTCGTGGGAT
Organism: Cabera pusaria; assembly: GCA_954871355.1. NCBI lineage: Eukaryota > Metazoa > Arthropoda > Insecta > Lepidoptera > Geometridae > Cabera > Cabera pusaria. Next base: position 2,534,180 of record OX940891.1, read on the forward strand.
CATTAAATCTACCAATAATTAAGATAGTTTAAAAACTAAAACAACTGACTTCAATGCCCCGCGAGTCAATTTCAGTAGCAAGTTTGAGACGTTTATCGTCATATCTCTGAAGGTACTTATCATATCTCAATGAAATTACAATGGAACCACCTCGAAAACGTACCCTACCGATTACAAAAGTAATCATTCGAATCGGTTCATAATTGACGGAGTAATCGCGTAACATACACACACAAAAAAAGAAAGAAAAAAATATATATACGGTCGAATTGAGAAACCTCCTCCTTTTTTTGAAGTCGGTTAAAAAAGAAACATACAGACAAATTGAGAACTTCCTTCTTTTTGAAAGTCTGTTGAAAAGTAGTTTACCGAGGACAACATCTGCCGCCGTAACCTTACGGCGTTCCCCGACGCAAAAAGTAGGGGTATTATACGTTTTACGTGTGTATCTGTGTGTCTGTCTGTAGCATCTTAGCACCCAACCGGTTGAACCGATTTTGATTTTACTATTGATCGTTTTATTGTTTGATAGATGTCTTCGAGAGTGTTCTTAGCTTTGATTCATGAAAATTCGTTCAATCTTTATAAAACTATGAGCTATAATCAACTTTCATAGGTCTGATCAATTCGAAAATCTTCTTCTTCAACGATATTGTAAGAACATGGAAGCATTGAACTGATGCTGGGACATCTCCTGGACTCTACAGAATACTCAAATCCTCACCAACTTAAAGCTCAGATTTTAAATGTCGTGTTTAGAGTCATTGGAATGGTTTTAATGAAAAGTTTATACATAGATCAGTCGGGGTGGTTTAAAATATAATATAATATTTATAGATCATTATTATTTTATACAATAGATCATATTATTATACTATATTGACTTCAAATTGATTGCGATCGGTGGGGATCTACTGAAAAGCTAAGCTTATAATAATATGTTCATAGTAACTATGACCTATTCTGTGGTTTGACTGCAAATATTTTATCAATTTTGCGATGCGTGTATGTGAAATCCGTGATATCTTCAAGTTTTCATTAGAATTATATACTGTAAAGGACAATTTTAATCTATAATATGTGGCCAAGCTAATTAACGTAATTATTTGGATAAAGATTAATAGTATATACTTGAAAATAGCCCTGGAAGTTATGTAACATTTTTTAACAAAAAATTAAAGATTAAAATGGTTACTGTGAGTCAACCTTAAGAGATAGACATGCTGTCGCGGACTTTTTTGTAGGTCTTATTAAGTTGTACAACTCTTCCATAGAAAATATTCTTCTATCTATTTTCAATTGAGCAGCGTTCGAAAAAAACGTGTTTTTTCGACCGTTTTTTTGTCGACTTAGGTTGCAAATTAGGTCTCCACGGATGTACCTTTGATTTAAACGGGATAATATATAGCCTATTTTCATTTCGAAAGTCCATTCTATATATTAGTGAAAGAATTTTTTAAGTCGGTCCAGTAGTTTTTGAGCCAAATCATTACAAACATACAAAAATACAAATGTTCTCTCTTTATAATATTAGTATAGATTAACCAAACCGGTGAAATATGTTTTTTTTTTATTAATTAAAAATATCCTGGACTGCAATTTGCTAGGCAACCCATATGCAATATATTTTTTGATATATTAAATTACATAAAAAAATGTGATTGATCCATTAACCAGCTCGGTGAAGGTCGTTGTATGACGGGATCTTAGACCATAATCCACATTTATTACACATTACTAATAAAATATGATTAACATAAATACTAAAAGCAGGTACTACTATTTATTTTCTCGCAGTCAACGGTAAAAAGAAGATTACACGACTCGTTAATAAAAAATTTAATCTCTGTCCTTGTATCCCTCGCTCCGCTCAGGATTCAACTCTAGAATCCTTCGCTGCTCTCAAGATCCAACTTAGTCCCTCGAATTAAATTGCCTTTTTATTCACTTGTTGTATAATCTACTATTTTAACACACTTGCTCATAAAATGGCTCTTATTACACTGCAATTAGGCACATAATGACACCTGTTAGCAAACTGTGACTTTTTCATTACTATTATTCACACTTGTGAATAATAGTAATAAAAAAAGGCCTAACGGCTCGGGTCTCAATGGCGCCTCAGCGGTAATCACCAACATTACACACTTGTACCATAATGTACTAATATTACATATGACCGCCTTCGCATGCCGTGAAAGACAGTTATGTTGATGATCACCATCCTCGACCGCATCATCACTTACCAACAGGTGAAATAGAGGTCAAACACTAGCCTACATATGTTATATTAATATAATATAAATATTTTTTTTAATTAAAAAAATGTTTCCTCTAATCTCTAAAGAACCTAATAGAAGGAAGAATATGTGGTATAAAAATCCAGATAAGTACTTACAACCAAGTAACAAACTAAACGCCGTAGTAGACAGAGCCTCTGGTACTGTAGCCATTCCGAGTAACACGTCTCCGGTCTGCGCCGAGGCCTGGTTGACTTCATCTACTGCATACTTGAACAAGAACGGCACCGACACGTTCATCACCTTGGCTCCAAACAGCAGGGACAGGGACAGCATCACTCGGTTACGGATCATTTGGTTATCCTGAAATTGGATTTATATGTTTTGTAATACAAAATACAAATACAAAATTGCTTTATTTCAAAAAGATTGTTGTACTTAACAAAGTATTTGTACCCTGCCTTCTGCTTTAGTTATTTTTAATGTGTTGCAGAAGCCAGTGTCTTCGCATAAATATGCCTTATGAAAGTTTATATAAGAGGGGCGTGACGCATCCTTACTAATGTTATAAACGCGAAAGTTTGTGAGTATGGATGTATGAAAGTATGTTTGGATGTTTGTTACTCTTTCACTCAAAAACTACTGAATCGATTGAGCTTAAATTAAAGTCTAATCCATAAAACTGGCTATGTGCTGGCTGCGAAATTTCACCTAAATCGGTCCAGTCGTTAGACCGTGAAGAAGTCCCAAACAAACAAATATACAAACTGACTTTCGCATTTATAATATTAGTGGTATAGCTAGTTATGCTACTGCATATCTAGGGGATGGAGATTTTGAATACTACTAATTTGACAACTAGTATTGAAAAAAATTTTTGCAAGACATTTTTCGAGGTCCCATAAGCTGTTATGACTAGCCATAACCACTTTACCTACCTACCTACCTTGTTTATCCATTTGAACTATAATTTTTCAATTACAGTATCTTGCCAGAGATCTGGCAGGAAAAATGCAATCACGAATACAATAGTAATTAAGTCATTCTGGGTGCCACTGCACCAAGACTGACTTAATTACTTTGATTCTAGCTTCTTCTTATAGGTATGAATGATATCATACTACTGCACAGTGTGTTATAGAGACCATTTTTCAGACATCAGCTTATTATTGCATAGCATAGCTTCTTAACTCCACATGATTGGTATATGGTTTTTTTGTAGCAAATAAAACTATATAATATCGTTTAAAAAACTAAATAATATCGTTTAATAACTAAAAAAGAACCGACTTCAATGCCGCGTTATTAGTTTTCAGTACCAATTTTGAGATGTTTATCTCCATAGCTCTGGAAATACTAATCAGACCTCGATAAAATTAACATGGTACCACACTTGAGATATTTTCTTTCCAACAAAAAAATAACAATCAAAATCGGTTCATAAACGATGAAGTTATCCGCGAACAAACATAAAACAAATATATATATATATACGGTCGAATTGAGAAACCTCCTCGTTTTTTGAAGTCTGTTAAAAATACCTACATTTTCATACAAATATCTCTTCCCAAAACGGCGGAAACTTGAGAAAATGAATAAAAACAAAATAGCATAATATTTCAATTTCTCTGGTTTTAAGCAAGTTGTGAGATTCGTTAATGCTCTAGAACGTGATACTTATAAGGTTCTCTTGTACTACTGATACCAATCCTTTACATGTCTTTTACTTTTAGTGTATTTTTTTTTCTAATTCTATCCGGGCAAAAAAAGTTAATATAACAATAATATCGTTTAAAAACTAAAAAACAACCGACTTCAATGCCGCGCTATTCATTTTCAGTACCAATTTTGAGATGTTAATCTCAATATCTCTGGAGATACTTATCATACCTCGATAAAATTACCATGGTACCACACTTGGGATATCTCCTTTCGGACAAAAAAAGAATAATCGAAATCGGTTCATAAACGACGAAGTTATACGCGAACAAACATAAAAAAAATAAAAAAAAAATACGGTCGAATTGAGAAACCTCCTCCTTTTTTTGAAGTCGGTTAAAAATAAATAAAACTCTGAACATTGATCACATCTGATTTGAACATTTGTCAGTTGGGAGTTTTACTACAATGTTTTAAATGATTAATTCTATCAGATTATACAATAAAAAGCCGATATCTGAAAAATGGTCTCTATAACACACTGTGTACTGCCCTGACCTATACTGCTCCAGTAGGTATACAGTCAACACATCACCTATACCAATTTTTTTTTATAGTGATTTATGTACTTAGCGTAAATGCTTCACTGCTATTACAATCTAGCCTTATAACTAGGCTAGTAAGTAATTTGAATTTAACCTAATTAACTATTAGAATATTACTAAGAATGTGTCCATTAATATTTTTCCTAATGTCTCTATTAAGGGGAAGACACTTTGTTGTTGTGTTCTTTTAAATAGCATTCACAATCACTAACCTTACGCTCACTTAGTGAAATATCACTGAAGTAACTCGAAAGGTTTTACCCTTTTTACTCTTCCCACTATGTGCGTGTTGTCGAGGAGTTGGATAGCCTCGACGTTCAAATGATGGTGAAGTCTGCGATCGTGAGCTTCGGCATACTGTTTGTTCGTTTTAGCCCCTTTTTTTTATGATATAAGGTAACAGCGCAAGCACGACGCTCGCCTGATGGCAAGCGATGACGTCTACCTATTACAGATACAGCGGCATGCAAAATTCTGAACTGCCAGGATTTTGCATGTCACTGCACTGCGCCTGTTACCTTGAGACATAAAGATGTTGAGTCTCACATGCCCTGTAATTTCACTGGACACCTTGCCATTTCAACCGAAAAACATTCCTATTTCACGGCCGAAAATTAATTGGCATAGTGGTGGTACCGCCCCAGATGGACAAGCAGAAGTCCTACCACTACAATAATACCTATATCAATATAAGAAACAAATCTTACCTTCGGCCAAACATACGCCAACATCCCCCTGATCATATCAGCTCCGGTCACCGGCTTGGTGTCCCCCAGGTTTATATCTTCACGAGACAAAACAGAGGCACCTGGATGAAAGCAGTCTCTTTTTTGGATACCTAGGGACGGGAGAATATCGTCAGGGTCTATTGGGAAAGGATGTCGGGGGATAAGCGGACCAAACTAGGATGCGTGGAGAGTGCTGCATTCCAACCAAGTATTAGTAACAAAAAAAAGTTATAGCTGAGGATAAAACATAGATTAAAATGTGGATATCACATACATGTGGAGAATGGAAAAAAAAATATTTGTGTGATTAAAATGTTGATGAACTTCAGAAAGTATTATTTTCAACCGACTTGGACCAAAATGGAGGTTCTATTTGTCTGTATGATTTTTTTTTGTATATATTTTTTGTAAGTATGTTACACAATTATTCTTTTTTTTTAATCGGTAGGGTACGTTTTCGAAGTGTCAAGTCCCATCATAATTTCATCGAGATCTGATCTTCAGAGATATGACGATAAACGTCTCAAACTTGCTACTGAAATTGACTCGCGAAGCATGGAATTCCGTTGTTTTGAGTTTTTAAACTTTCTTAATTATGTAAAGTGATGATATTATGTTTCATTTTACCATTAGTGTGATGTTCTTAATTCTATTACAGTAGATGCTATTACAGTAAGGATTCCCGATATATCGGAAATTAGGCATATTGTCTTGTGTGAAACTTTGTTACAGCAAATTAATAATGAAATTTTGTACATTAATTTATTGAATAGTATATTCAAACATTCACTACTTCGGACACTAGTCCCAATTTGTTATGTTATGATGTTAAAAGCAAAATTATTATCATTGATTTTTTTGTGATATATGTATATGGATAGATTCAGAAACAGAGGCACGCAAAATTCTGGATAGCCAGAATTTAGCATAGCGCTACACTGCGCGTGATATCTGGAGACATAGAGATGTTAATTCACATCATCATCATCATCACCTATTTTATACAGTTAATTGATAACGCTGTACAATGTTGCAAGCCAGATTTGGTGAAATATGCCGAACATCATTTTATGATTGTCATCAATTTGTATCATGTTTCATGCAAAATAAACTATTTGATTTCATTTCTATTTCATTTCATTTCACAATTCTCACACAGCTCTTTTTATAACAAGTTTTGAAGATATTTAACACTAAAAATGTGTCAGTTGTCACACAATGTTATGTTATTTTAACCAATTATTGCAATGCAAAACATATTAAAATGTGAGGCAAGGCAGTGAATCAATTAGAAAACAAACCACACAAATTCTTGTACAATAATCTCAAAGAAACATATAAGCTGCAATGCTGCAATGAAGATGTATTTCTGTTGCCGCTATAACAACAAATACTAAGAACAGAACAACTTTAAAAATTAAAGGGTTTAAAACAAAAAACGTTAAGCCATCAAAAACGATATCTATGAATCTTCATAGATAGCGCTATCGTGTTTACCTTCTCGGAATCTGAATCTGAATCTCGGAAACGGCTCCAACGATTAAATATAATTATAGTATACAGGGGATTTTGGGGGCGATAAATCGATCTAGCTAGGATTCATTTTCAGAAAATGTTGTTTGATTCATGTTTGCAATAATCAACTTTATCGATAATCAACTTAAAATATGACTCTTCCCGACATCTATTGGCGAGTAGCTTGTGTTATTTTACTTAGTTGGTGTTAGAAGTTCGTTAGATACGAACTTATTATTCATTAGAGTTTATTCGTTAGTTGGTGTTTGGAACCCTCCGTGTGCGTCCGGACTCGCACTTGGCCAGTTTTAGTTTGTTTGTTACGATAATTAGTTATTATGTGGTAACGATTAAATTAAAAACGACTGGACCGATATAAAAAATTCTTTCACTAATGGATTTTTTTCTAAAATTCTAGTTTCAAATAAACTTTCACTGATTATCAGCGAATGACATAAGGTATATTTTATCCCCGCGTTCTTACGGAAACGGGAACTACGCGGGTGAAAACACAAAGCGCTGCTAGTATTAAAATAGACTAATACATATCTAATTATTAGTACATAATAATAATTGACAATGTTTAATTTATTTTTTGGCTAAGATAATAAACTCAAAATTTCGCCAGCAAAAAATAATAGTTAATAAACATTTTAATTTTTATAATGCCATCTATGAACGTTTACGAAACGCGTTCATAGATGGCGTTATATTGAAATGCCGAAAGAAAACACATTTCTTGTATGGGACCCCCTATTATTTTTAACTTTATTCTGTTTTTAATATTTGTTGTTATAGTGGCAACAGAAATACATCATCAAATGAAAATTTCAACTGTCTAACTATCACGGTTCATGAGATTCAGCCTGGTGACAGACGGACAGACGTCTGTCTGTCCGTCTGTCACCAGACAGACAGACAGTGGAGTCTTAGTAACAGGGTCCCGTTTTACCCTTTGGTTACAGAACCCTAAAAATGTACCATCATTAGAGATAGAATATTAGGATGCATAATTACCTAAAGTTCAGATGTCAGCTATTATAGAACTCTTTTATCACAAAAATATCTGCTATTCCAGGATTAAAGTGTTATACTACTCCGTAGAGTAATAAACTCGATTTCATGCAAATAATAGTTGCCCTGTTACAATGTAAAATGTTTGCTTTTTCCTACTCTTAATAACTGATTTTTACCAAAGAAAAATATTAATTATTATATTATAAGTATATAAATTATTATATTATAAGGCGGCAATAGCCCAATGGATAGGGTGTCGGACTGGCGATCGAGAGGTCGTAAGTTCGAACCCCACCCCACCCATTGCACTATTGATGTGAACCCACTCCACACAAGCATATTTAGCTTAGTTGGAGGGGTTAACAAGAATACTAGTAATGTGCAACCCACATTGCGAGTAATCTTTATATTTCTTATTAAAAAAAAAAAAAAATCCAAATAGCCTCTTCCATAATATGTTACCCAGAAATTTAAAAAATAATATGTTACCTGATAAAAAAATGCATTCAATTATCCCATCTCTAACCATCATATATTACATTGTCACTTACATCTGGATCAGATGGTTGCAATCTCTACTCTTTCTGACATTAACATATTACAAGGAAAATAATTTATTCATATTATCCTACTAATATTATAAACGTGAATGTTTGTATGTTTGTTATTCAATAAAACACAAACAGCTAAAAGATTTGGATGAAATTTGGTAGACTGACAGTTTATAAACTTGATTAACATGTAGGATACTTTGTATTCTGGTATAATGACAGACACTTTTTATAGCAGTTGAATCCGCAAGGCCCACCTTAAATTAAAATAATGTAATCATTTTATTTTTATTTTAAAGATAACAAACAAACAAACGTCCCCCTGATGGGGAGTGGTCACCGTCGCCTTTGAACACTCGCAACACTAGAGGTGTCACTCATGTGTTGCCGACCTGTCAACATTCTTTTAAGGCCCTTTTTGAAGGACTTTTAGTTATGTATTGTTGTTTATTTAACTACTATGAGTTGTTATTGATATCATACTGGGACTAATAATGCTATCAGTTATGTAGTCAAAACCCAGCTCTTATCAAGAAAATACTTTACATCAGAGGCACAAAAACTCTACAAAATGACGAAGGAAATTAGCACTTACGTATGACAAGGTCAAGTTCAATATTATGTAACTATTATTAGATATTCTCGTCTGTACTAAAGAGAATATCTAAGGTCTAAAAATAAGTGCATATCCCTATTGGAATTTGGTCAGGCCTTTATCACTTACCAACTGGTATTTTTCCAGTCTTTGGTTTGTTTGCAAACACAGCTGCCAAAACATTTCTGGCGGAATCCTGACCACCCGTTCTGCTTGGTGGAGAAGGTGGAGTTGAAGAGTAATACTAAAAACAATATAAAACAATAATGAATGTGTAATTATACGATAAAATGATGTAAAACTGAAAAACTTATCCCATCACATTCGGTTAACTAACCCGATAATGACTGGCCGCTGCACATTGTTGGCATATTATATTAAAATGTGGTTTATTATATATAACTGAATTTGTACTAATAATGTTTTTAGCGAATTTTAAATTATTTTTAAAAATTTTGTCCAATTTTCGAGATGACAGCAATGCGGCCGCCATGGTGGTAAAGTGACAACTGACACTGACTGACAGTATTTTGACATTGACACATCTGATATACTCATCACACTGACATATGAAATTTTAGGGATGCGCTTTTTTTAAGCTCGATCCGATCTTGTGGATCGATACGGATCGCAACGTCTCGATCCGATCCGCGGATTGGATCGCATGCATTTGATCCGATTTTTAAAAGATCGATCCAAAAAATCGCATGAAAATAAAACAATTAAATAAATATGTGACATTTATTTCAAACACTTAAGGGTAGGGTGGTTAGCAACAAATTACTTTAACCTAAAGAGACTAATTTTCAGCCGACTTCCAAAAAAGAGGAGGTTCTCAATTCGTCTGTATGTATTTTTTTGTACGTATTTTACCCGATTACTTTTGTGGTTCATGTTATCTTTCTATTCGGCGTCACCAATAACAAAGGCCAATAATAATTAAAATGTGAAGTACCAATATTTTGTTTATATATATCACATAAATAAACTTAAGTTCCAGATCTTAGGTAGTTTGATTAACCACTAAATATTAGCGTACCTTCATTACATTGTGTGCAAACCATAATGTTTGGACGGCGATCGCGATGGGATCCGATATTTGATAGAGTTGAATCGATCCGATCCGAAAATCGATTGGATCGTATTGCTTCGATCCGATCGGATCGGCGCATCGCTATGAAATTTCTTACATTTTTTTATTGAAGCTTCGACCGTCGACAAATGGTTTATGAAATATGAAGAGTATGAGTATTGAGTATGTAATGAAGTGTTAAATTCTTTGATAACATACATAAACATACGGGTTTATAATCAGAAATCAAAGGTTTATTAGTGTCAAGCCCAAACGTGAGAGTAGCTCATTGCCTTGGCGTGCAATTATGTTAGGCAACACCTTAAATAATATTTCAGAATATTAAGTTAATGAATGTAAAATTACATTCATAATGTACCCCACCCACAAACAAACCTCCGATTAATCTAAATTCACTACCTATACTATAGGTAACCTAGGTATATATACCTAGTAGGTACTTCGCACTTTAAGATCAATCACACCACACCCCAGTATTTGTTTTGTTAATAATTTGTTGTAATTTGATAAACAGAGATATATCATTCCTAGCATAAATTACATAGCAACCAGATTCTTAGCAATTTGCATGCTGTGATCTAAACCCTCGAATGATTTTGTATTGCATATAGCAACATATGCTACATTAAGCAATAGCATAGAAAATATGATAATACTATGTAGCAATATTATGTTGTATGTATTTTAACTTTACCCCTTAAATGTGTATGTATGGGATAAATAATAAATAAAGAACATCATGAGTGACACAGATCATATCTAATATTGAATAAATTTCTCTAAAATTCTAACAAATTGACACATTAATTCTACACAATTATTTAATATTACACATTGATCTAACACTTTCAACTTATTGACTGATTCTTGAATGTTTTCTAATCTTTCCCTCACTAGAGGCATAATTATAGTATTTAAACTCTTGTCAGTGGAACAAATAGCCGCAGAGTATATCAGTTTGCTGACATCAGTGCCGTGATTGTAGTAGTATTTCACAACCATCAGAAGCCCATAAAAGTTATAACTTAACCCTCGAGAGTCTATGTACAAATCTTTGTTCAATCCATGGTTGTTTATAAAGGATATCTGATCTTGGGATAATTTACACGAGTTTGACTCCAGAAATTGACTAACACTTTCAAAACTAAATGGCACACAATCTAAGTCATTATCAGGTAAAAAGAATCCATATTCTGTAATAAGTTTCAAATTATGACTGTCACCATAGCATATGAAAACTTCAGTGTATGGCTCAAAACTGTTCTTAGTATATATAGAAAATCTCACATCGGAAAACAAGTCTACCGATAGATCCTTCATATTAATATTTTGTATGTGCTTACTGACAACAAGTTTAGTTTCATTTCTGGCGTTCAGACTGTGGTTGATCATATCTAAGTAAGGACATAGCGATATCTTTGTATTATCTGTAATCAGATTCAATATTGAACATTCCACATTTCCCAGGTCGACCAGTTTGGATAAATCCATATAAACACACCTGGTATTCACTGTAAAAAATGCCCATTCGTAAATACTTCTCGTAAAATATCTTTTAAAAACATCAATAGTAACATCTTGACACAAACAGTTTGTTAATACATCTTGAAATATATTATAAGAGGACTCAATGATATAATTTTGTTTGGAAATCACAGATAGAATGTTAGCATCAATAGAGCACTTAATTTCGTTTGGCAGAAAGTATGGCACAGTATATTCTTTCGGTAAACTCTCCAAATACACATACCACTTGTTTTGCTTATCCTGGCTCTTCAAGTATGCTAAATAAAACGCCATTAGAGACTGGAATGATATTGTTTGTTTGAACTGCTGTAGACTACACTTTTTATTGTTTAAAAATATATTACAAAAAGGTAAATCCATCAAAAGAGTGGTTACGTTTATGGTCAAGTTTAGAGGCAAGTTCATTAGCTCCTCGCCCGCTTTGATCTTCTTCTTAGTGAGAACTCCTCGTCCTGTATCGTCAAATAATGCTAGTCCGAGTTTATCGTTTGTTCGCATTCCATTTTGAGATAGCCAACAATTCAGTAAAACGACGTTTTCAACGTCGTCACAAGCGCAAAATTTTCGCGGTTTCTTATGCCTCCTTCGGCGCCGAGTGCGTCCCATTTGTGGAGCTTATTATTCAGTGGCCGTAAATCTTGTTTTCATAGGAATAGAATTCTTGAAAAAAAAACAAATTATACATACATTTCGTTCGGTTTTTTAAAAAACAAAACTTGAAATGAACTTGATATCGTATCGACATATTTTTTTATTTTCATCACCACATTCGGTGTTCCTCAAAGACAATATAACCACTACGTGTGTTCATGTCATGAGTAAACAAACAACCTATGTAAACAACCACATAAACAACGATGAGAATATATTCTCTACTAGGTAAGAGACGGGACTCAGTACTAGCCAATAACAACTAACAAGCCAATAAGATCCATTTGGCAGTCACTATAATGCCAACGTACAGACATTTATTGACTTTAGTTATCTGTGGACCATCTAGTGTCAGCCAACCTTACAGACTAAATAATTAGTGCGGCTACATATTATATACAATTTTATCGATATCGATATATGTTTAATCAAAACATGGGCTGGATGCTGATAAAAATTATATATTAACTAGTTGTATTTGGACCACCCATGAAGATGCATAGTTGGTCCTAACACACGTCGGATTTAAATGTGGGCAGAGACAAATAATAAACCTTCATCAGATACAATATTTTTATTTTTATTACAATATACGTAATAGAATTATTTATATTTGTTTCATGCCGCTGCCGAGCTGTCATACTAGAAACTTTTATGGTTTCATTACTTGAAAGATATATCACATTAGTCAAATACAAAATAACATAAGGTACTAAACATAGTTATCGATATTTACAAATAGTGAGGTCAGACATCACTTGTACATACTAATTACGAAAATTTCACTAATTTGGCTTATATTTAGATTCTGGCTACTGTATCACATCTACAAACAGAATAATTGTTTAATTAGATTATTACCAGTCCGCATCGAAAGGAAATTGGGCCATAAATTTTCTGTAAATTGTTAAACACAATCCAAAATTTCAACATACCGACGGGACTTGAACCTGCAACCTCCGGAATAACATGTTCCGGTGCTTTGCCAATTAAGCCACGGTGCGAAGTATCGTTACGAGGAAATTAGTGGATTGCATTTGTTGACCCAATTATGCATTGGTGGCGCCATCTATGACTACTTATTACGTAAGTTAATCATTCGGAAGAAATCATTACAGTTTTCAAATCCGACGAGAGATGTTGCACTGCGTAAATCAAATATTATGTTTCTCTGAAGTGTTTCACACTTTATATTTTTGTAAATTGTTAAATACAATCCAAAATTTTATCGTACCGACGGGACTTGAACCCGCAACCTCCGGAATAACATGTTCCGGTGCTTACCAATGCATAATTGGGTCAACAAATGCAATCCACTAGTTTCGTCGTACCGATACTTCGCACCGTGGCTTAATTGGCAAAGTACCGGAACATGTTATTCCGGAGGTTGCGGGTTCAAGTCCCGTCAGTACGATGAAATGTTGGATTGTGTTTAACAATTTACAAAAATATAAAGTGTGAAACACTTCAAAGAAACATAATATTTGATTTACGCAGTGCAACATCTCTCGTCGGATTTGAAAACTGTAATGATTTCTTTCGAATGATTAACTTACGTAATAAGTAGTCATAGATGGCGCCACCAATGCATCATTGGGTCAACAAATGCAATCCACTAATTTCGTCGTAACGAAACTTCGCACCGTGGCTTAATTGGCAAAGCACCGGAACATGTTATTCCGGAGGTTGCGGGTTCAAGTCCCGTCGGTACGATGAAATTTTGGATTGTGTTTAACACGTTCTCTGCCGATAGTATAAATGACAAAAATTACAAAAAAACTTTTTGATGAAATATAAGCGTTAGATCAAAATATGAACTTTGATGTAAGATAGGGTTTGATCAGCAATGGGGTTCCGTAGATATTTAGGTCGTAGGTCGGTAGAGATGTAGGTCACCGATGCCCTACGCGGCGCCTTAATCCAGTCGAGGTGAGGTCGCCGATGACCTACGCGGCAGAGAATGTGTTTACAATTTACAAAAATATAAAGTGTGAAACACTTCAAAGAAACATAATACATAAATTTTCTTTTTACATCTTCTAAACGGCTTCCATGATATCCACAAATTTCACACGTCCTAAACCGCTTTTAAAGAAGCCCTTTGGGTGGCATTCTCCTTGAACATTGATTATTCGACCAAAACAGTAACACATTAACACTTTCACCGATTACTTTTTTACGAAAACCCACAACAAACTTTGCAAGATTTTTAACCATCAAACAAATGAGACAAAACAATATGGCCGAAGGAGGTCAGTCTTAGTGAAATTGTCATTTGTGAAATGTCAACAAAAAGAGAAGGGATACTGTGGGAATGTGATGGAAGTTTCCGCCTACCATTATTTGACTGCCAAACTCCATAGAACAAATTATTCTCTAGCGAAACGCTAGACTGATAAACAAATCGTAAAATAAAAATCACAGATTACTATAAATACTCTTAAGCATATTGCTTTTTCTTCATAGCTCCACACGATTAGTGTATTTAGCCAATGTCAAAGTATAAAAGTTTAGTAAAAGTTTTTGGAGATTCTTATTGTATTCTTATTGTAAAGTAGAGATGAAATTATAACTCATAGTACTTATAAAGAAAAATAATTGAAAACCGTACATATATGTAGGTTTTTAGGGTTCCGAACCCAAAGGGTACCAACGGAACCCTATTACTGAGACTCCGCTGTCCGTCTGTCTGTCTGTCTGTCTGTCTGTCTGTCTGTCTGTCTGTCCGTCTGTCGCCAGGCTGTATCTCATGAACCGTTATAGTTAGACAATTGAAATTTTCACAGATGATGTATTTCTGTTGCAGCTATAACAACAAATACTAAAAACAGATTAAAGTTAAGAATTAAAGGGGGTCCCCATACAAAAAACGTGTTTTTACTATAGCGCTCTATAAACGATTGTTTACCAGTGTTTCTCAACCTTTTTCATGACGCGACACGACCCCTTTAGTGTGAAAAAAATTCGACCTACTTGCACTGTTTATAATTTGTATTTTGTTGTATTTCTAGCTTCTACCCGCGGTTTCGTTCGTGTGGCCTACAGGAAACATATTACATATTTTCTTTTAAACCAAAAATTATAAGCACTCTCAGTCAAATCACCTACTTTACCCACTCTTTAATTAATATTTTCTTTAAAAGTATGTTTTCAAAATTTGTTTTTTTATTTTACTGAGGCTTCGCGACCCCCCAGGGGTTCGCAAGTGGCGCGACCCACACGTTGAAAAACACTGTTTTTTTGTATTAACTAGAGATGCGCTGAATATTCGTTTGGTATTCGGTATTCAGCGTATTCGGCATCTTTTCCATTATTTGTATTCTGCCAAATTATTCGGTTTTGTTGCCAAATATATTCGGTTCAAGCATTTCTAGTTTCTTGGCTCATGTAGCCAAGGTTTAGAACTAAAAGAAAAAACTTCTTATATAAGATTTATGTTATACTAGAAGTGTGCCGCGGCTTCGCCCGCGTTAAAACCTTCTTTTATTTACTTGAAACTTTTTTTTTGTAAAAACGATTCTATCATTAAACACATCAAATAAAAATTAGCCAAATCGGTTCACCCGTTTTCATGTTATCGCGTGACTAAGGCAAATCGGGATTCATATTTATTAAACCCTAAAAACCTAAATTTACAGACTTTCTTACCTACCCCATATCGAAAAATCCTACAACACGTACTTTATCCCATCTTGTTTCGCCATACAAACTTTGAATCCACGTTCCGTATCCAGGAGGAATTTACAGAAAATCATTTCTGAGCGGATACCTACACCTACGTCATAATAACTATCTGCATTGTGAATTTCAACGCAATCCGAAACAATATTTATTTTTAGACTTAGGGTGGCATTTTGAAAAAGTCTGAAACTCGTATTTACTTTTGTAAATTGTTAATTTTTTATATAGTGTGAGACACTTCAAAGAAACATAATATTCGTATTTACTTATTTATTTACAGAAGTACTTGTGTGAAATGTCGAATAAAACGACTATGCAAACTTTGAAACCCCGCTTCATCCCCTTAAAGAGTGTATTTTGAAAAATTATTTCTTAGCGGATACATAAGTCAAATTAACTTTGCATTTAAAAAAATTATATAATCTAATATATAAAATTCTCGTGTCACAGTTTTCGTTGCCATACTCCTCCGAAACGGCTTGACCGATTTTGATGAAATTTTTTGTGCTTATCCGGTATCTATGAGAATCAGCCAACATCTATTTTTCATCCCCCTAAATGTTAGGGGTAGTCCACTCCGAAATTTTTTATTTTTATTTTTTTGACAAAATTTTTAATTTCTATTTTTTTATGATACAACATACAAAAATACATACAATCCTCAATGTTCACCCTTCTACGATCAACCCTTATTTTTAATAGCCATTTATTTATATGGCAAACCAACGTTTGCCGGGTCAGCTAGTAATTATATAATAACTTAGCATTTAAATAATTTTAAATCTGCATGCCAAATTTCAGCAGAATCCGAAAAAATACTGATTTCCACACTTTGTTAACCCATTGCACCCTCTTAGGGGGGGGGGGGGTTTCAAGAAAACTTAAAACACGTATTTACTTATTTTTTTACTGAAGCATTTGTGTGAAGTTTCGAATAGAAAAGACTATCTAATCTTGTTTTTCCATACAAACTTTGAACCCCCGTTTCATCCCCTTTAGGGGTGAATGTTTAAAAATCCTTTCTCAGAGGGAACTAATGTCGTAATAACTATCTGCATGCCAAATTTCAGCGCAATCTGAAAAAATATTGATTTTCAGACTTTGTTACCCCATTTCACCCTCTTAGGGGTGGAATTTCAAAAAAACCTGAAACACGTATTTACTTATTTTTGTACTGAAGCACTTGTGTGAAGTTTCGAAAAGAAAAGACTATCTAATCTTGTTTCTCCATACAAACTTTGAACCCCCGTTTCATCCCCTTAAGGGGTGAATTTTGAAAAATCCTTTCTTAGTACACCCCTACGTACTTAGACAAATATACCCTCCAAATTTCAAGTCTCTACGACCAGCGGTTTAGGCTGTGCGTTGTCTGTCAGTGAGTCAGTATGTCAGGACAAAGATTCTTATAGTATTAGATTATTTCAAGTCTCTACGACCAGCGGTTTAGGCTGTGCGTTGTCTGTCAGTGAGTCAGTATGTCAGGACAAAGATTCTTATAGTATTAGATTATAAGTCAAAGAAAACAAATTTACTTCTTAACCTATTGTTAGTAGGTATAGTCAACATTTATTTTAAGCCTTAAATCAACATTAATTAATTTAAAACTCGCAACAATATTTATTTTTAAACTTAAAATCAACATTTTTATAAACGTCAATTAAATCCATTTAAATCCATCCAAGTTCCTCGTCTAACCAGCAGCGGCACGTAGCGCACATGCTAGAACTTGTTTACGCGGCAAAACAATGTAATTGTAAACCGAATAATTCAGCCGAATATCTGTTTCGGTAAAAGTTAAACCGACTAATATTCGGTATTCGGTAATTCGGTGAAACCACTATACGGCGCATCTCTAGTGTTAACGTTCACTTAGTTGGCGTTAGAAGTTCGTTAGATATTCGTTAGATGGCGTTGTAGTAAATAAGCATGTTTAGTATTGACACGGTATTTATATTATCGATGTACATTGCACTTTATTTTTCCGGCAAATTTTGTTTAATCGGAACCCTACTTGTGCGGGTCCGACTCGCACTTGGCCAGTTTATTTATTTATTTTTCAAAAAAAGCAAATTTACAAACTATTTATCTGCTAATTCACCGTGGTTCATTCACCGTGTCTAGGCATCGGTCTCGGAATCAAACTGCAATATTTTTCATAGCTCGGTTCTAAAATATCGAAAGGCGGTGTAGGGCGTACACCCGAGTATTTGATATAATATTCAGCTTGATATTTCTATGCGTTCCTGAGAAAAAAAGGTCTTGACCATCGTCTTGACAGACAGACATACAGACCGGCAACAAAGTGATCCATTTTGCATTTTATGGTACGAAACCCTAAAAACATACAGATGAATTGAGAACCTCCTCTTTTTTTTACTCGGTTGAAAAAGGTGGTAAAAAGGTTGAGTATAAGCTACATGGATGGGACCTATAGCTATAATCCTAACTTCCTAAATAATATCATAGAAAAAATAATAATACTTTAATATTATACATTTGAAAGTAACTCTGTCTGTCAGTCTGTCTCACTTTCACGCCAAAACCACTGAACCGATTTAAATGAAATTTGGTACACAGATAGTCTAAAGCCTGAGAAAGGATATAGGCATAGAAATAGGAATAAATTCCTTATTATTCCTATTTCTATGGATATAGGCTACTTTAAATACGAAAAGAGGTTTGTAAGGAGTTGAAAGGGGGGATGAAAAGTTGTATGGAAGTATCGTCATTTTTAAAGCTAGAAGCTTGAAACTTATTGTTCAGGCTGTTGATTCGATATAAATGAATATGACATTCAAAGTTTGTGGGGGAGAAGGGGAAAGGGGGGTGGGGAAGAGAGAGGGTGAGGGGAGAGGAGGGAGAGGGGGGAGGGGGGATTTGCGCGGCGTGGTACGGTGCGGTATAGGTGGGATGAGCATGTGTCTTATTTGTTAAATAATTAGCCTAAATAAATAAAAAATGCTACCCAATGACATTATTCCACGCGGACGAAGTCGCGGGCACAGCTAGTTTATATATAATTATCATAATTTACTGAGAGTGCGACTTGGACTGGGTTGCAACTTTAACTCGATCAGATCGTGACTTTGCCCTATCTTTACGATTTGTATCTATAAGTTATACACACATACATACAATCACGCCTTTTTCCCGTTGGTTAGGCAGAGACTACTTCTTTCCACATGCTACGATCCTGACATACCTCTTTCGCTTCTTCCACTATACACACATACTGGTCAAAAATCATTGAACACTAAAGGTTAAACCGCACTAAGCGACACTGCACAGCAGCGGCGCGACGCGACACGTAGCGACACGTAGCGACACTTTTAGGTATACCGCACTTGAACTGCAGTGCCGCGACAGTTTGCAGCACGGAGAATAGACTATCTGTCTTTATCCGTGGTTAAAGGGCCTTATTCACGATCCATCCCGGCTGTACGTCAGCTCAAGGCCGCGGCGCTGGATGTAGCATACTGACTGTCGTGCGCGCATCAAGCGAGCAGAGTAAATAGAACGAAAAATGTTTTAAATTACAAATGTATATTATACGTATATGTTAAATCGGCTGTACTGCAAGTCTATACACCATCAAGCCGCACGATGCTGGACTGCTCTGACGTACGTCCGCGTTATTCACTGTCCATCTGCACGACGCTCGCGGTGGTGGGGGTGCTCGCTGGATGCAAAATCGGTCGTGCAAGTCCAGCAAACAATTAATAATAATTATCAACGTACGTTAAGCCTATTCACGGTACTTTTGCATCGTGCATCGTGCATGTCCTTGAGCTGACGTACAGACGGGATGGATCGTGAATAAGGCCCTAAAGCCCGTCACAGACTTAGCTATAATATATATTAATATTTTTATAGCTAGGCATATTACTATATATTTTCTATACTAATTTTCGCGTGACCGCACACTCAGCTATAATATATATTTCTGTGACGTCACCAAGCGATACCGTAATATACATTATTGCATATTACTATACACTAAGACGACCATCAATTATGAAGGCATTATGAAGGCTAAATATATATTTCTCAGTGTGTGGTAGCTTGCTATAATATATATTATAGTATGGTATATTAATATATATTATAGCTAAGTCTGTGACGGGCTTAAACGTAGTTTAGGTATACCGCACTTGAACTGCTGTGCCGAGACAGTTTGCAGCAAATGTTGTCTGTCAGTCGTTCGGCAACCTCTGAGGAAGATGGAAGAAACAGCTAGGCTATTCTGTAAGCTATCTCGATAGCGGAATCCGCGGTGAGATTCAAATTTCGTACTACGAAATTCAATCGTATTACGTTGGTATACGGTTGAATTTCGTAATACGTAATTTGAATCTCACCGCGGATTCCGCTGTCGAGATAGCTTACAAAATAGCCTAGCAGATTTGAACGTTATTTTGAGTCAGGTGGACGAAAATGACTTGGATATTGTAATAGTATCTTTGCTTTGTGAGGAAGAAGAAAGAATGGAACAAGCGCAAGCAAAAAAGAAGGTAAAAATATGGATTCATGACGTTCCATATTCACAATATGAAGAAGGGGAATATCACACACTTTTGCCGCGGCTTAAAAAGGATCGGAAAAGGTTCATACATACTTTAGAATGTCTCAAAATAAATTCGACAACTTGTTACAAATTATGAAGCCCAATTAGAAAAACAGGATACACTTTTCCAAAGCGATAGATGTGGAAGAAAAACTCATGGTTACAAAGTTTTATTTATTTCTTAATAATAATAAAACAGGGTGGACCAAAAGTCCGTTTATATTTGAATCGGTTGCCGCATCGAATAGCGGCGGGCGGGGTGGGGCGGAGGGTTACGCATTGAAAGAGCGGCCAATGGGGATTTAGTACCATGGCGTCGTTCAACGGTAGCCAATGTGCTCTCTGCGTACGCGAGTACTATCGAAACAACGATTCTGCGACCTTAGCGCAACGAAAATTTGCGCTCATTACAACATACGGCATAAAATTGAAGCTCCATCAATTCGGTTGATTAAAAAATGGGTGCTCAAGTTTTAATTAACTTTTTTTAATTTAAAACCCATTTTTTAATCAACTGAATTGATTGAGCTTCAATTTTATGCCGTATGTTGTAATGAGCGCAAAATTTTCGTTGCGCTAAGGTCGCAGAATCGTTGTTTCGATAGTACTCGCGTACGCAGAGAGCACGTTGGCTACCGTTGAACGACGTCATGGTACTAAATCCCCATTGGCCGCTCTTTCAATGCGTAACCCTCCGCCCCACCCCGCCCGCCGCTGCTCGATGCGGCAACCGATTCAAATATAAACGGACTTTTGGTCCACCCTGTATAATAATAATAGCCTTTATTCAGACATCATTTACAATGACGATTACAATTTGATTCATTATTATTTTAATTGAATAAAATACTAATAATTTATCTACCAGTATGTATATATATATATATATATATATATATATATATATATATTATGATATTCGGAATTAGTATCAGATTTGGAATATGAAAACCTGTTAAGAAACTCGACATCATTCATGGAAAAAACGACGCGGTGTAGTTGGGATACGAATGTGATTTATTAGTTAATGCTACCCAAAGACACTATTCCACACGGACGGAGTCGCGGGCACAGCTAGTAGTAAATAAAGTTCTTTTTTCTTTTGTAATAATCTCTTAATAAGTGCGCGCCGCGTCACGTCGCGGTGTGAGCCGACCCTAACTTGAATAAAATGAAGTGTCGCGTCGCTTGCTATACCGCACTAGCGGCAGCGGAACTACACGACGCGACACCATTCTGACACATATAGTAATCTGTGCGCGACACGGCGCGTCAGATTTGATGAGTTGGTCAATTTTGTCTGTCAGTCGTTCGGCAATTTCTGAGGAAGATGGAAGAAACGATTTGAACGTTATTATAATGAACGTAACGAATTAATGAACGTATACATAACGTTATACAGACTGACTAATACAATTAATTTATCTTCGTCGAAAGCCATTTTAAACTTAAGGCTGTACACACTCAATCTCGATCGCGATCACAGAGTTCTGATCGCGAATCATAGATCAGGGATCACGCCACAACATTACACGTTCAGTCTTGATATCTTCAGTCCGTGTATCGTAACCGCCGCGACAACACCTATAACTTAGTACTTTATATTTTAATATGTAAAAAGTACTCTGTGGTGCATGGGTGCCAGATAAGGCGAATTATCGCCATATAGGCTACCTTAAGGGGTCAAATGGCGACCAAAAAATCCAATCGGTTACCAGTAGCCATTTAGGCTACCTAGAAATATAAGAATAGGCCATTTGGGCTACTTGAGGATGCCCCAAATGTATTATATTATTTCTTTATAGTTTTAGAATATATGCAATATAAAAAAGTATAAAGACACTGGTTTACCTTATTATGACCTACCCTAACATCTTTGTGTTAACGTTCACTTAATTGGTGTTAGAAATTCGTTAAATATTCGTTAGATGGCGTTGTAGTAAATAAGCATATTTAGTATTGACACGGTATTTATATATATAGATGTTAAAACTGCATGTACTTAATTTTTCCGGAAAATTTTGTTCAATAGGAACCCTACGTGTGCGAGTCTGACTCGCACTTGGCCAGTTTTTACATATTAAAAAGTACTCTGTTGTAGGATGGTTATAGGTGTTGTCGGGGTGGTTACGATTCACGGACTGAAGAAGTCAAAATTGAACGTGTAATGTTGACGCGGTGCTCGCGATCAGAACTCTGTGATCGCGATCGAGATTGAGTGTGTACGGGCTGCCTAACTTCTCGTACTACGAACCAAACACTTGAATAAAATGAAGTGTCGCGTCGCTTGCTATACCACACTAGCGGCAGCGGAACTACACGACGCGACACGGCGCGTCAGATTTGATGAGTTGGTCAACTTTGTCGCGCAGTGTCGCGGCGCGTAGTTCCGGTGCAGCGTAGTGCGATATACCTCATACAATTTCTTACAAAGAATATTTTGTCGCGTCGCGCCGCTGCAGTGAAGTGTCGCTTAGTGCGGTCTAGCCTTTATGCTACAGTTTTAATATGATTGTAAAACTGCGCTAATATTATTAATAATTACTGAGCTATTGGCAAAATAGTGTATTTGTGTGGAGTCATACTATAACAAAAAAAAGTTGAGTGTCAACTGTCAAGAAGTCAAAGAAAATTTAAAATTTTTAAAAAATAACGATAATCGACTTGTTGAGTTGTTGCCTGTTGGTTTGGTTAAAATTACTTGAAATTGGTTCCACATAAAGTAATCTGTGATTGGTTCTTCTGCACAAATAATCACAAATTTGCTTGAATTCTGAATAAAAATAAATAGTAACCACAGCATTTTTTAGGAATATTACCTTGCACAGTAATATCATGTCTCAACAGCAAACTAAAAACTGCATTACCCTGCGAGGATCCGCGCAAATTATATGCGAATATCTCAGTAAGTAAAATGCAAACAGATGTTACCTGTCTATTGTTTATAAAAACGCTATAATTTTCATCATTTTTATCGTATTATACATTCATTATATAGCTGCTAAGCTTCATTGGTATATCTAATTGCGTTTAATCAATCGGTAGGTAGGTTCTTGAAGGTGTATGTGTACTTATATAATTATATGTAATAATGCTACGTGTTATTTATTACAGAATTCGCAATAAATTCAGTCCTGTTTCAAAGAGGCTTGTATCCGCCAGAGACATTCAAAGCCGAGCCGCAGTATGGGCTTAACTTGTTAATTTCGGAAGACTCACAAATCAAGAGCTTTCTGAACAATCTCCTGACACAAAGTGAAGGTAAACTTTGATTGTTTCACGACCTGATGAGAGATGTATGACTCATTATTATTATTTTCAACCGACTTCCAAAAAGGAGGTTCTCGATATGTCTGTACTATGTTGTTTTTTTTTGTTATGTATGTTATGCGATTACTCTGTTAATTGTGCAATGAATCGAATGATTCTTTTTTAATCTGTAGGATACATTTTCAGAGTGGTCCCATAGTAATTTCATCCAGATCTGATTAGTATCTTCAGAGATATGACAATAAATGTCTCAAACTTGCTACTGAAACTGACTCGAGGGGCATGGAAGTTAGTTGTTTTCATTTATTTTTTAACTATCTTAATTATTTAAATCAAAGCAATAAATAATGCTTTATCTAAATTTAGCTTTTTAACATAATTATTTGCAAATGTTTAAACTGCATAATGAACTAGCTGATCTGTCTGTGCCCACTTCAATAGCCTGTCATTCAGGAATACTGTAGCTTTCTACTGGTGAAAGAATTTTCATAATCGGTTCAGTAGTTCCAAAGATTCTTCAGACACCCTACCTACAAACAAACTCACAAACTTTACTTCATTATAATTTTATATTGGAGATAAATGCTTCGAGATTTAAGTTATGATTGTGATATATAAGATATATAAGATTGTGATGTGGAGAACCAGTTGAGAAGTTTCCTCATCCCCACCTTCAACAACCAGTCATCTGTCAAGCAGTCTTGACCACATTACAATGTTACACCAGGCGAGATCATAATCAAGTGCTATTTACCATAATAGTTTAAACTTTTCACTTCCAAATAATAAATAATAGTTTAAAAAAACTAAAAAACACGCTTGTTATAGAAAACCGAACTAAAAAATAGAAAGTAAATTTTAATAAATTTAAATTAAGAATAGTGTTAAAAATTTCAATAAATATAAATTAATAATAGGGTAAATAAAAAGTAAAAAATTACTTAAAAAAAACGGGGGGTGCTTTTAAGATATTATCAAAATTATTATCACTCTACTCATAATCAAGTGCTATTTACCATAATAGTATAAACTTTTCACTTCCAAATAATAAATAATAGTTTTAAAAAACTAAAAAACACGCTTTTTATAGAAAACCGAACTAAAAAATAGAAAATAAATTTTAATAAATTTAAATTAAGAATATTGTTAACAATTTCAATAAATATAAATTAATAATAGTGTAAATAAAAAAAAAATATTTAAAAAAAAACGGGGGGTGCTTTTAAGATATTATCAAAAATATCACTCTACTCATATCTCAATAGTCTCTACTCTACTCATAGTCAATAAATTATTTATAACTATTGCCTCACGCTTTTTTTTAAATAAAATATATTTCTTTTATTCACACTATTATTAATTTGTATATATTGAAATTTTTAACACTATTCTTAATTTAAATTTATTAAAATTTATTTTCTATTTTTTGGTTCGGTTTTCTATAAAAAGCGTGTTTTTTATCTTCTACTTTTTAGTTGAAAAATTGAATAATTTTTTATCAAATTAGTGTATTGTCATCGGTCCTCGATAAATCTACAAAGTGTGAAAGAAATCTGGCCGTTTAAAGTGGGTCAAAATCGCGCCCAAAGAAGTCGGTTACAAACATACGAACATACAGGTGAAGCTAATAAAAAGCTAATAATAATGTTCCCACAACTTTAAAAGGTCCTGCTGGCACGTATTGTGCATTAAGTTAACAGACATCTTATTTATTTCAGAATGGATATTAAACAAGAAAGTCAGCAAATTGTCCTTAATAATCCTCAATGTTGCCAACAAAGAAGTTCTTGAATGCTGGGACTTCAATGTCCAATATGAAGATGGTGATGTCGCCCTATCTAAAGAAAAGAACGAAACTGTCGCCAGCAAAGACTTAAAGAAAATTCAGATGGAAAT
Organism: Cabera pusaria; assembly: GCA_954871355.1. Classification (NCBI taxonomy): domain Eukaryota; kingdom Metazoa; phylum Arthropoda; class Insecta; order Lepidoptera; family Geometridae; genus Cabera; species Cabera pusaria. The sequence goes on from OX940891.1 coordinate 2,559,772, forward strand.
ACGCGATGTAATGCTTCAAGTAGCAGCTACAATTTCCTACTTACCATTCTTAGATTGTAGGTGTTCATTCGATGTCCTCGTTCATGCTAAAACGGATTGTGATGTTCCCGAGAAATGGGCAGAAGCTGAACCTGTTAATATAGCGAATGCACAAAATGTTCAATTGAAATCTTTCTCCACAACTTTACACAAAATGGAGACTGTTGTTAGCTATAAGCTTATGGATTAATCGAGCAAGATAGACATACTGTATTATTCTTCTTTTGCATATTTTTTTTGGGTGATCACATATTTTATTATTGAAACTACCGTGAGTATGTTCTCTAATTTATAATTAAATGGCTTGACGCACCGGCCTCTGACCGGTCTCAGATTGTGTCCTTAAAAGCCTTTTCGACTGATTACGTTAGTCAAGATAAATTATGGTGATCACATACGTATACTTTTTTGCTGCAACTCAGTCTGAACACTAACTATTCAGGCAAAGTAAAAAGTATTATGAAATTTGACAATATTCATCTGTACTTGTGCACTTCTTAAATAGTGATGCTATCAAAGTACTGGGTTTTGGTAACACAGCTTTGAATATTTTACCTATCTCATTGAAAGCCACAGAGTAATTACATGTAATTGATACACACACCTATAAGATCCTAAAAAATTGGTAGTTGCACAATGTAGACCCGTACTGCAAACATCTGTTTGTGTCTTTGCAAAAGCTTGCACCATGTGAACAACCTAAATAGTTGTTCAGAAAAAAGTATTATGATAATCCTATCATTTCGTATCTCTAAAGCTGTTGCTGCCTACTCCAAACTTGTTAAAGCCCTAAGATTGTTAGATAGTGATCTATCATAGCTAAACTGAGCAGGGACGTGTCACCCTTACTATATTATAAACACGAATGTTTGTATGGATGTTTAGTACTCTTTGAGGCTAAAACTACTGCACAGATTGAACTGAAATTTGATAGAATTGAATATGTAGATAGATAAATAACACATGGAACTTTTTATCCCTATATTGTTTTTTTTTTAATATAGAACTGGGTAGCACTTGACCACCATCTCACCTGTACCCTTAGTACGAGTTTTCATAGCAAACTCGATAAATAATCTCGAATCGTATATCAAGCAAATTTTGTATGAATAACAGTACAGCGCCTCTAGCGGTTACTACACTTCACTAAATTTAGACCAATCAGGGAGCCAGAATAAGTCGAAAACTACGTGAGATCTGTCAAAAGCGTTTACGATAAAAACTCATACTAGGGGTACTGATGTTAAGTGATGATGGAGCGAACTTACCCAAAAGATACCTATTCACTTGCGATTTGATGACCCCCATATTGTATTTAGCCGGAAATGCAGACTCAGGCAGGGAATTCCATTCCCTGGCGGTTCGCATGATAAACGAAGATGGAAATCGCTTCATTCAGGCAGTTGGTAGATCCATCATAAATCGGTGGCGCATTCTATATATTATTCCCACGGGAACGATGTCTACGTGGGTAAAACCGCGGAGCACAGCTAGTAAGTCATAACGCACCTAAATGTTGTTGACATCTACACATCTACACTCTGCTCAGTCACTGGCACTTATACATTATACAATGCATAGCTATGGGTTAAGTTGTAGTCACATTTTCGGTACTCAAGAGTTAAGATTTTCATAAGCTTGTTTCGAAACATCACCTATACAAAAATATGTAAAAAGAATAGGTAGGTTCTCTAGATTTAAGAAACGTCTGTGTTATTGCTAATATTAGGCTTTAGTCATTTAGTTTACATGTAAGTAGGTATCTAAGCTCATTTGTAGGTTTGCTAGGAGGAAAACATGTTTTTTTTTTCAGGAAACATGTTGATATTTATACGAGCTGTTTGCCGGTGGAATGTTAACGCACATAGTAAAATTAAGTAATTTCACATTTGTTTTCTAATGAAAAAGACAAGCCACTGACGACTTGCGTGGTATAATGACAATACAGTCAAATTGATTGTACTTGTCTTACAGTGAACTCTAGTTTAAGATGAGGTCCTAGATAACAGCCCATAGTTCAATCCAGTGCAATAATCTGGACCACATATATATATATATATATATATTTTAAAGATTACTCGCAATGTGGGTTGCACATTACTAGTATTCTTGTTAACCCCTCCAACTAAGCTAAATATGCTTGTGTCTGGAGTGGGTTCACGTCAATAGTGCAATGGGCGGGGATCGAACTGACGACCTCTTGATCGCCAGTCCGACACCTTACCCATTGTGCTATTGCTGCCTTCTAATTCTAATTGATAATGGGGGCGCTAAGACCTGCACTGACGTCCCGCTTGGGGTGTATTGTGCATTTCCCCCTGCCAGCATTCACCCAAGCCATCTCAGGCTATTGCTGCCTTAACATTGTTGAAGTTATTACTATTTACTGCGCTAAATATGCTACGCTGTATTTGTTGCGTGATTCCATTGGGTTGGAGTCACATTTAAAGTAACTGCCAGTGGTCTGAATATGTATAGTCGAATTTTTAATTAGACCGAGTAAACTGACAGGTCAAAATGTTACCTATCAAAATAATGTTGCCAACATTCAAACGTAGTGATGATCTTTTTATTTTATTTTTATAGTTCAAAGAACTGAACTATAGATTAAAACACTTAAATCAATTAGTACGTATAAGTTCTAGTTAACTGAATTATGTATTTGATCAATGTATTAGACATAAGCATTTAAAGTCCAGCGTGCTAGTTTAATAAGGATGATAAAATATGTAATACTTTTAGGAAAACTTTAATATGAGTTATTGAACTAGTTCACTGAATTGATATGACTCGATTAACTAAATCTTTTATACCACATGCCTATTTTTATTTCACGAAAAAGCGGCAATACTCGTAATGTCATTTTACTCCGTTTAATTAAAAATTCGACTATAGGATAAACATATAAATTAAGTTTACAGTCCTGTCCAAATCATGCTCACCATTGAATCTTTTAAATGTTGTAGTACAAATTGGCTTAAGGTTTTGTGTACCTTTTCCATTTGAACGCTATGTTTGAATGGAGTAAGTACATAAGCAAATGTAGGTTTCAGTATTGTAAATATGGGTCCAAATAATATTCATAAGATTTTACTCTTAAAACCTAGTTGTAAGTTTCTACTATTGCATCTATTTTTTACTATTTTAATATTTCCATTAAAATTAAGGAACATTTTAATTAATAGTTTTATTTTCTCGAGTATGTTTGTGAAGTGAAGACCGCAGATAATATAGGAACACATAGTGACGGCTTGAAAAGCTGAGCTACGGTCAGCAGAATGTCTGGATGAGTACCTGAGGATACAAATGGACATGGTTCTTATGTCCAACAGTAGACTAATATAGATAAAGCTAAGGACAAATATGTTGTATACTAGACAGACTAGCTCTAACTATTATCTCACCTGATGTTAAATGAGGATGCAGTCATTACAGTCTAATACGTGTGCGTTCGCCCAGCAAAAAGTATCGCCTTTTCAAGAATTGAATGATGCAGATAATTAGTGCCTTATATCGTGTAAATGTGCCCGAAATTTTAAATTTGTGCCTTCAACGGCATCGGAGTTATTTAAGAAAAACGGATTCTGCTGCACGAACGTTCGCCCAGCAAAACTTTTTTGAAAAGATGGGTCTAGCTGTATTTTAAATATGCAAAAAAATTGCTTAAATACGAGTATAAATGTGTCGTGAAAGCCGAATTTGTGCCTCTTAAGATTCCAGAGATATTTCGTTTTTTGCTGGGCGAACGTTTGGGCGATTGCTATATATCGGAAACGGCTGAACGCACAGTTATGATTTTTTGTATACAGATAAAGTAAATTTGTGCATACACCTGGTTCAGACCAGGCGAATTTTGTTGTACAATTTCCTAGAGATATACGATGTGAGTTAAAACAAATACTCATTCGATACTTGTCTATCAATTAAATCGCGCTTAATTAGCCAAATAAATAGCTTAATTCTAAACCGTATTATTATCGCTCTAAGATGCCAGCCTGCTTCTGAGACAAATAATTAAGTAACAAGGCGAGTACTTTTAACTGGTAGCTACAGTATCGATACCGATATAATTAAGATAGTTTAAAAACTGGCCAAGTGCGAGTCAGACTTTGTCCCGCACACGGAGGGTTCCGAACGCCATCTGTCGAATTTCTAACGAACTTCTAACACCAACTAAGTAAACGTTAACACAAAGGTAGAATAGTATTATATAGTAGTAATAGTAATAGTGGTAATAGTAATTGTAGTAATTAATATTATTAAATATCTGGTTGACCGAGCTTTGCTCGGTATTTTTTGCCACTTAAACAGACAAATATGACTCTTCCCGACATCTATTAACGAATAATAATACTATTTTTTTTAATTGAGAGCTACTAACTGCTTTACCGATACAGTATTTCTACTCGCCAATAGATGTCGGGAAGAATCATATTTTAAGTTGATTATCAATAAAGTTGATTATTGAAAACACGAATAAAACAACATTTTCTGAAAATGACTCCTAGCTAGATCGATTTATCGCCCCCGAAATCCCCTGTAGGTATACTAAATTTTATTTAATCATTGGAGCCGCTTCCGAGATTCAGATTAAGGTATAGACGATAGCGCCATCTTAGCAACTAGATAGGTGGCGCTGCGATATCGTAAAAAACTTTTTTAAACCTTTTCTTTAATTTTTGACTTTGTTCTGTTCTTAGTAATTGTTGTTATAGCGGCAACAGAAATACATCATCTGTGAAAATTTCAAACGTCTAACTATCACGGTTCATGAGATACAGCCTGGTGACAGACGGACAGACAGACAGACAGACGGACAGCGGAATCTCAGTAATAGGGTTCCGTTGGTACCCTTTGGGTTCGGAACCCTAAAAACGAAAACAACCGACTTCGATGCCCCGCGAGCAGGCCTGTCGCACTCCGCGCTGTAGCTATGAAACTACAAGTACCTCCGCGCACCCGCTAGGGTCCAAGTTCAGTCAGTTAAGTGTCACGCGCGCTCTCGATCGGCCGCGCGCCTTACTTGTACCTACCTCAATATTATATTCCTTGCTTCATATAGTAAAGAATAACTATGTAAAAAGCAAAGAATGTCACACATAAAATGGTAGGTAGGTATAAATCAGCTGAGTTTCATGTCACAAGGGAATTCACGTAATGATCTTTAGGGAATTTCTATCGACATTACATCTTGCTTTATTTAGTTAGTTCTAAGATAAATAAATAGGGTAGGTACCTACTAACGTTTACTTCAATTTTCCTTTTTTAACCGACTTCAAAAAAAGGAGGAGGTTTCTCAATTCGACCGTTTTTTTTTTTTTTTATGTTTGTTCGCGGATAACTTCGTCGTTTATGAACCGATTTTGATTATTATTTTTTTGTTCAGAAGAAGATATCCCAAGTGTGGTACCATAGTAATTAGTATTAACGATATTATTTCTTTCTTGATGATTTTGTCGTGTCATACGATAGTCAGATTTTTATAATGGGAGAGTTAATGTAATTAAAGTACTTATAGATCTCAGATCACTGAGATTTACTGAGATCTGATAAGTATCTCCAGAGATATGACGATAAACGTCTCAAACTTGCTACTGAAATTGACTCGCGGGGCATGGAAGTCGGTGTTTTAGTTTTTAATCTACTTCACAAAAACGGAGGAGGTTCTCAATTCGACGGTTTTTAGGGTTCCGTACCCAAAGGGTACCAACGGAACCCTATTACTGAGACTCCGCTGTCCGTCTGTCTGTCTGTCTGTCTGTCTGTCTGTCTGTCCGTCTGTCACCAAGCTGTATCTCATGAACCGTGATAGTTAGACAGTTGAAATTTTCACAGATGATGTATTTCTGTTGCCGCTATAACAACAAATACTAAAAACAGAATAAAGTTAAAGATAATAGAGGGTCCCCATACAAGAAACGTGATTTTTTCCGGCATTTCACGCCATCTATGAACGCTTAGTTAGGTAAACGTCCCATAGATGGCGTTATATTGAAATGTCGATCCCTAACACCTTTGTTAGACGTTAGAAGGCGTTATAAGAAACGAAATGTTTATTAATTATTATTTTTTGCTGGCGAATAATGATAGTGGTATTTTTTGCTCGATCTTATAAAATACTGTAGTGTTGTACGGAACTCTACGAGTGCGAGTCCGACTTGCACTTGGCCAGTTTATTTAAATGTTTGTGACCTCAGAACTCTGTCAAATCTTAACCGATTTGAAATTGAAAATTCTTTTTTAGGGTTCCGTAGTCCTGATAAGGAACCCTTATATTTTCGTCATGTCCGTCTGTCTGTCTGTCTGTCTAAGGTTTTGCTAGGAGACCGTTAGTACTAGAAAGCTGAAATTGTGTAGGTATGTGTGTATATCAATAACACCGACAAAATGGTGAAATAAAATATTGGATTTTTTTTTAAATATATTTTTTATTTTGATATTTAACTATTACAAAATAAAGTTTTCCTAGAATGAATAAAATACATAATTATTTTTGGTCGAAAAAGTGAGTCGGCTACTACACTATTATAATGTTACAAGTCAAACAACCTACGATTCTAGGCAAGTGATACTATTGTCGCGTTATTTAACTTACGCAATCTAAAACTACTCAATTTTAATTGAACGTCACGTATTTTAGTTTAACTGTAGTACTTTTATCCTACCTCGACATTAAACATTAATGTAGTACTTATTATCAGTAATGTACTCATTACATTGTTCTACGAGTATTCTTCTACCAATTAAAGGCTTACAAGTTTTCTCATAACATTCAACCCTATAGTAAAGGCCGCGAGTTGACCGAGTTATTCAGACTCTCGCTGTGCGGACTTACGGTGCATTTTACTGTGCGCAACACGCGGTTCATAGTTACTATTAGTTGATACTGTGGCGCAAATTCAAGGTCGCACCCGAGGCGTGAAGCGCATTTTGAACGTTACTAGCGTTGTAACTAGGTTTAATCTCGCATTTTTGCTCTCAGGGAGTGCAACTTCTGTACTTGTACTATTCATTATTCTGTGCCGCGAGTCAATTTCAGTAGCAAGTTTGAGACGTTTATCGTCATATCTCTGGAGACACTTATCAGATCTCGATAAAATTACAATGGGACCACCTCGGAAACGTACTCTACCGATAACAAAAAGAATTATTCGAATCGGTTCAGAATTGACGGAGTAATCGCGTAACATAGACACAAAAAAAACATACAGACGAATTGAGACCCTCCTTTGTTTTTGGAAGTCGTTTGAAAAGTACTTGGAATTGAAAGAAAATACATCCCTATGAAAATGAACAACAATAAAAACTGGCCAAGTGCAAGTCGGACTCGCACTCGTAGGGTTCCGTACCACACTACAGTATTTTATAAGATCGAGCAAAAAATACCACTAACATTTTTCGCCAGCAAAAAATAATAATTAATAAACATTTTATTTTTTATAATGCCATCTAACGTCTAACAAAGGTGTTAGGGAACATTTCAATATAACGCCATCTATGGGACGTTTACCTAACTAAGCGTTCATAGATGGCGTGAAATGCCGAAAAAAACACGTTTCTTGTATGGGGACCCTCTATTATTTTTAACTTTATTCTGTTTTTAGTATTTGTTGTTATAGCGGCAACAGAAATACATCATCTGTGAAAATGTCAACTGTCTAACTGTCACGGTTCATGAGATACAGCCTGGTGACAGACGGACAGCGGAGTCTTAGTAATAGGGTCCCGTTTTACCCTTTGGGCACGGAACCCTAAAAATCGCCTGGCATGAACTCTACATAAGAGCAGTGAGCGATTCAGCCCTGAGCAACTGTCTGTCTTTAGTCCAATCTAAATGTGCACATATCACAATCTGGCTGGCACAAAAAATGATGCTGGAACTGAGTGAAGTGATTGGTGACAAACAATGAGCTGATACGATAGTAGACAATAAGTAATTGTTTAGAATAAAATAACGGGTAATTTCTTTTTAATTTATATATTTTATAACAAAGCACTTACAAAATAGCAGTTTTAAAAGCTACAATAAATAAAATCTAACCAGCAAATAATACTGTACAAATTGTTAATACAACTTAACATATCATAATGTATGTATAGCTAGTTCATACACAACCTAAGTACTTACTATCAAGGCAAAATTTGAGGATAAAAATCAATAAACTACATGTTTTTTAAATGTGGGTGCTTTAAAAATGAATTGTTTTTTTTACAAACTACTAACAAAATTAATAGGTAATTTTTTAGGGTTCGACAAAAATAAGGTGGCGCTAATGTGCAATGTTTCCAGTTGTCACCCCTACTTTCAATGGACTCCCAAAAAGAAGGAAAGAAAAGGAGTTTTTTGTATGTATGTTACGCGATTACTCCGTCAATAGTGAACTGATTCGAATAATTCTTTTTTAATCGGTAGGGTACGTAGGTTTCCCATTGTAATTTCATCGAGATTTGATAAGTATCTCCAGAGATATGACGATAAACATCTCAAACTTGCTACTGAAATTCGACTCGCGGGGCATGGAAGTCGGTTGTTTTAGTTTTCAAAGTATCCCCACAAGTGACAAGTGGGGAAAAAACATCCCAGTTATCACTACTGGACTGATTGTCTGACTGACCGGGTGAAACCGGACTTAAAACAGTTTGACCTGCTAAGCACCTTTAGAAATTGGATTGGATTCAGAAAATTAGACCATATTGATATTGCTAGGATTTGATTATATCAATATGGTCTTCGACTTTACCTTTCTCACCCAACGATGCTTATCTTTTTGGTTTGTTTCCATTATCTTTATCTGGTGACAACTGGGATAGTTCATAGACAATATTTGTATGTTTTATTTTTATAACTCGGTAGGTATAATAATTTATATAATAATAATTTATATCCTCAAATACCCTTGATATGTTGAGAAGCGAGTATTCTACAGTTAGCAATGGCATGAAACACGATTATTGTCTCTTGTGATCAGTCTATTATTGAAATTGTTTAAGGGCTGAATAACATGAAAAGATATTCTCTAAAACAAATTAAATACATTTGTAATAACTATTCACGAAATGTGTGTGACAGCAAATTTTTGGTGTCATTGAAGATTTTGCAACAATCTGTCATAAAAATGCAGATACCAAGTACAAAGTTATCTTGTTAATGAAATATCTTCGTTCGATTGTTCTCTCTCTTCTAAAGCGCACTGGTGTAAAATTTGACGGAAACGACGTAGCGTCACGCTCCGAATCAACGGAAGTCTCGTAAGTGTCATGTTGTATTTTATATTTATAAACGCCCTCTATCGTAGAACGGCGTAACTACGAAGATTTATTCGCTATCATTCGGGCATTTGACCCGCTAATTTATACAGATGGAGCTGTACAAAAAATATTTATGTTGAGAAATAAATTGAATAAGCTTGGAAGTTTCACATAAAACGCGTAGCTTCCTACTCTCCCTTTTTTTTAAGCACCACCATAGTCCATGGTTTTCTATTAATTAGTAAGAATATCTAAACAAAGTTTTAAATTAAGTAGTTGCTTTTTGTGCGCTTGCTTCTAAATGTATAACTAATTTTATGTTTAGGCAATTTGTTCGAGTCTTTTTGTTAATAATTAATACGTTAGCATTGCTTGTGGATGGAGGCAACTTTAGCGAATTTCATAAGAAATATTAAGATTGATTTTGCACAAATAGTTAGGTAGGTACTTCAAAATATAAAGAAAAAGTAATAAGAATAATAGCACAGTACATTAAAGTACCTACCTATATTTAATGTGCGTATCTACTGTAATTTGCATTGGATTATTATGCACGCATACCTACGGCATAAGGTCTACCTAGTTAGTCTGGTGTCCTCTAGGTACTTAATGATACAATCGTCTTTCAAATTGAGCAAAATTAAAAAGTAAATAACTAAAATGGCTCTGAATTTACAGGAATTCGTTTATCGCGTAGGAATGCTTCAATTTTCGTATTTCTCTAATATTAATATTCGCCGAAATTCGTTTGTCGTTTCGTTCACCATAGCGGCTCGCCTTTGCCTGTAATAAAAAGAAAAGATTTGTAGAATAGCAAATATTTTTGACCGACTTCACATAAGGAGGAAGAACGAAATACGTGTAAAGGTTTATAACCGACTTCAAGAAGGAGGAGGTTCACGAAAAAAAAATTGTTACCACCGAACTCGGTCATTAACTTATTAACCGACTTAGAAAGCCTTTTTTTGTTTGAGATGTTACATACTATAAACTACCCGATTGGTCCCATTATAAATTCATCGAGAACTGATGTGTATCTCTAGAGATATTATGTAGATAAACACCTCAAACTTGCTACTGAAAATGACTTTGTGCGGCATTTAAACTCGGTTTTTTTTTACTTTTGTTACCTCTTATCTCTGTATCCATTGTTTTGAATAATTAATGTTTGTTCGAAGAAGAAGACCGTGTTCTATAGGATGATCCTTTATAAATGTTAGCAATACCCTCACAAAATCTTCAGAGATATGGGGATTAATACCTCTGCGAGTAACAAGTAACTCGCGTGGCATGAAATTGGTATTTTAAATGATATTTTGTTAAATTATTTCCATGCATTGTTATGTGCCTAAGAAACTGTTATCTCACAACAAATAAGTGCGAAGAAGTGTGTTTACAGTGGAAAAAATATTTTTTATTAATATTATAGTAATACATGCATCTGACATGCATGAGTGTATTAGTAGACCTTGTGCATAAAAAGCATTAGTAGGTAATATAATTTGCTAGAACATACAATTAAAATGAAAAAATGCATTTACTCTATTTTCCAAAAATACTACGTACATTTTTTCACTTTAGAAATGAGTGCGGAGTGTTATTACAAAAAAGTGCACGACACAAAAAATAAATTTTGAAAATACGTACCGTTTATTCCATTTTTCATTCATCTCGAATTTTTTAAGGATTTAGGAGAGTGCAAGTAAAAATAAAAAGAAACAAAAACAAATTGTCGCCTGTCTGTTAATTCCAACACTCATTCTTTTATTGGGATTTGGTATTTCATTATACATTACTTACAACGACGTCTTGCGCAGAATTATTTGTTGTGAGACTACAAAACTAACTCAAGGCGTAATGGTTTCGTCCAATCAAATAACAGAAAAGTTTTAAAACTATAGAAACAGGGAGAAAGCGTGAAAAATGAAATATTGCTACCCTCATTATCGTAAAATATAATGGCGTCGGTATATGCTTCATACAACTCTCCAAATTTAAAAAGAAACCGTTGAACGACGCCATTTTACCTTGAGCATGGGCACCATCAATTCCTCAAAATAAATAGCCCCCTTTCTAATCAATTATACATAAATAGTGAACTTAAAAACATAGGACTTTATACAAACAGAAAAACTAAACAACAAACTGAAAATTGTGATGTTTCGGTCCCATAGCGAAGTTAGCGGTCAAAAAAACAAGAAAAATAAAAGAATAACCACAACCATTCCTCCAATTAGCCGCACTCATAAAATAACATAATAATATAAATTAATTCTACCTAGCTATTTAAAAAAAAACTGTTATAAATGACTAGGTGCTATAATCGGACCGGACGAAAATGGGCATATGATTATTTTCATTGCATTGTCACACTCACTTCACTTTAAAAATTTAAATTCATAAAAGATTAATCACTTTTCCATTTACAGGCTCATTAGTTAAAATGAATCCTTAATCATGAATAAATATGCCTTAAGTTTGTCAGTGAGTGGACATGTCTCTTCTAATGTAATCTAATTAAAGTTTCATTAAACGGTGAACACCCTTATCCTAATAGATATGTACATTAATGTAAGTCTCTTTAAATCAGAATATTACATACTACTAGTCATCAAACCTTAAAGTTAATATCATTATAATCGAAATATTACAAATATTTTAAAATATTTACAACTTTAATATTAAGAATATTCGTCGTAGATAGGATGTGATGAGATGGGATAAAATTTCGAAAATTCGATAATATTGGAATTACGTTTTAATAGTCTTCGTTAGGTCGAATTAAAACTAAGGATTATTAAAAAAAACTTGATATTCGTTTCCATGGGAGTAGGTAAATTGTTGTTAAAATTAATAGGAATTATTTGTAAAGCCGTCACTGGGCATATTTTCGACTTAAAGGTCAGAAGTTAATCTACATATAAAGCAAAAGATAATGCGATTTTAACGAGTAAATAAAATAATAAATAAGAGTCTCCGATTGTCTACTCAACGACGATAGATAAACGAGACTCGGGAATTAATTAAAAAAATATGTTTTTATTTATTTACAAAGGCGGAGCGGAGCTCCGGCCGATCTTAACTAACGTGAAACAGGCGTGGTGGTGTCCTATTTTCACAAAATGCACTGTTTTTCGAAAACAGTTTTGTCTAGAGACAGCCGCGAGCGCACCGCTGGGCCGGCGTTATGTGAAAACGTTCTAAAATTAACCGTTCACGTGCATCGCCGCTTCGCCATCATTAGTAGTTCTAAATTTAAAAGACATGTTTTCGCCCAACGAAATAGGCAATTTATAATATCGAAAACGAAAATTGTTCAACAGCTCAGCGTGCAACGAAAAAGTTTTCACACCAGACCAGCCAGCGACGAACATCACGTGCTAAAATTTAAAATTGGAACGAGGTGGGTTATGCGCCGGCGCATCGCCCGCTAACAGTAGTAATTGATCGAGAGGCCCAGTTTACACGTGTAGGAATGAGACATACTGCTTCTGTTGGTGGCTTCCTTGTTCTCGCACCGCATCCCGTTGAAGCCTTCGGGACATCTGAAATTGACGAAATAATTAGTTAATGTCTGGATAAACCATGCACGTGGCTTTGACGTGGTGTACGTGGCTTATCTCACGCTCAAAGAAAGTACTTTGTGCCAAGTAAAGATGAATTGCTATGAGATAAATCTGTAAATTTTGATTGAACTTGAATTATCTAATTGAACTATTGCTGGATATCTGAACTCAAGTATACAATTGTAGCAAATGATGATAAGGAGCAGACAGACGCAAACAAATATAAATAAAAGGATTTAGAAGTATACTCACTTGCAAGCTTGCTCCTGCACAAGCTCGAAGTATAGGCAAGTGCCTCCGTTGAGGCAAAACGACGACATTGGACAGGGCGACCCATTTATAGCTGAAACAGAAATATTCTTAAATTAAACCTTTGAATACAAATAACTTTTTACAAGCTCGCAAGTTCAATTTGACCCACTTCCCGGTGTTTAATTGAGCAAAAATTTTGCATTCATGCAAATCGGATGAACGGAATCTGCCACGATTTCTGCCAATATCATTGAATATTGATTACATTACGGAAACAAGCCTCAATACATGTAACCGATCACTCCATTGCCCCCTATTACAGTATTGTTTACACTGCATTCGGTTCTCCGAAGCGCTTGCGTTCCCAAGGGGTTCGCACTGTTCGCGGTACCAAACGGTACTACAAACAATGATATGACATCAATTGATGCGATGTTTATGCAGCGCCGGATCGAGGTAAATGAGCTGTTAGGTGTAAACAGAGATTTGCAACGATTGGACTTGGAAACGGGTTAATAGCTGTGATCGTCGTTAACTGGGCCGATTTGGGAGCAGTGACGAAAGTTAGAGGAAAGTCGAATGGATGGCACGCTCGAAGCCATATTGAAAAGCGGTCGTCAAAATTGACTCATTGGTTTTTCACAGAAGTTAGACAGATTGCTATAAATTAGTCAAACCAGTCAGGCTTGCCCGAAGTGCGCTATAAAATGTGAATGAATAATAAATGAATTGAATTGAATTGAATTGAAATTGAATGAAGTAAATTGGATTCTATGGGCTGAAGAACATCTTGTAAATTTAGTTCTGGCTCAGAACTTGGATGATATAAAAGCCTTACTGCTCATAATTCTATCGTCAGTATACGTTGTACCAATATACTTACGATCGCTGTCGGCTACCACGCTTACGTTGGCGGTCGCGATGGCCGGAGGTCCGACCGCGCCCTGTGCTCTGCACTCGTACGTCGCAGAGTCTTCATTTCTAGCGTGCCTTATCACTAACACCGAGCGCCTTCTGGAATCAACACGTTTATGCCTTTAAATACGGTACTATTGCACGACATATCAGTTCTGGAAAGATACTTGAACATATCTACAGGGCTAGCATGGCAAGGGGACTTTGTCTTTCCACCTATTCGTGTTTTGTTTGGTGGAGAAGGCAAATTATAAGTAAAGTTTTTCGACAATTATAAAAGCCTGCTGACTTTTAATCAATTCTATTTTTAAACTTATTAATACGAAAAAAAAATCAAAACTCGGGGTTAAACTTCACCAAGCGTTTAAATTGTTGTGTTGATCTCCTGTCATTGGCGAAAAACAGGGAAATAATTTTGTCTTTCCCCCGAGAATAAGGCCATGTTGAAATGTTAGTACCCTAAGTACTAACATGACCTACCGATATAAATATTTAAAACGGCATTACACTTACGGACTAAGATATCGAAATTACTCCGATACGTTTCGGACATTTTTGATGTCCTTTTTCACAGGAGTCAGGCCGCGCGTCCCTCGAGCGACGGGATTCGGCACGTAACTCGACCTACCTAGGACCTACTACTACATCCAATCTAGTTGATATTGACTAAACTATTTCTGAATCGCCAAAAACTTATGTAGGTGATAAAATAATCATGAGTGAAGAACAACAATAAAATGCAAGAATTAGTACAGTTTGGTTGTTTGCAACGATTTAAGTACTATGAAGATACCTACAGAGATCGACCGAAAATAAAAAGAGCATCAAGGTGTCAGCCCGAGCAATTGCACGCTTGATCAGTTGAATCTTTAATCGACCGAATCGTCTTGCCAATTGCATCCTGAGTAATGGAGATTCACGACAATGATTCCAAAATTAGAACCGACTGAAGTATGTCAGATGTAATAAAAAGAAACGTATTTTTGGTACTCGTAAATCTAGAAACGTGCCATCGAGTAGTACCTGAACTTATCTCTTTATTTCAATATAGAATTTAAAATCCAATACCATCTAAATTTAAACATGCAACCTAATGTAACTGTAGCTCGGTATCTTCGAGAAAATCGCAGTGTGTTTCAATTAATCGATTTAGTGCATCGGTGATCATGATATCGGCCATCTGGCAAAACGAAGAGAAGTCACAGTGCGTGTCGACCCTTCAGGTCGGTCATTGACGCAGTCTGGTGTCGCGATTAGCACAATAATCTGTTTGCACTAATTAAACCAATAGACGCTGATGTAAGGAGCATGTGAACGCACGCTCTGTTTGCTACAACTCATCTAGACGTCCTGTACTAGTTGAATATCAAGATCAATCAATTTAGATCTCTAATGATTGGACTTCGCTCGATTAAGACTATCCTTGAAATCGAAGACTTCATATTGATTGTTTTAGATGACGACATTCTACATGACAATATTCTCGCCATATTACAATTAGGTACCTTTTCAACAAAAGTCAAAAGTCAAAGCATTTATTCAGTATATGGGCAAATTAAAAATTTGCACTTACACACGTCAAAAAACATTAAATAGATCATATTCAATAAAAATTCTTATAGATATAACAGAAACATAGCATAATGGTTTCGTTTTACAAAAAAAAAACAAAGGTATTGAGCCATTCAGCTTTCATCTAGACGTCGAACGTCACATTTAAAACACATGTTTAATTCCCCTGCTTAATGTAGGGTTGCCAACCGTACTATTACGTGCACCCGCAACCCAGTGCATGTTTCAGTACTTCAGACAATTTTTATCAAAAAAAATGTGAAATAATGAAACATAATAAATAAATAAAACGCAGACTAATTGCAGTACAAATCATATTCCGAATGGATCTGATTGTCCGTCTATCAGCTGCATAATACCGTCGTAACAGGCAACCCTATATCTGCAAACAAAAGATGAAAACTGATTGACTGTTGAATCTACTGGTGTTTTGGAAGTACTCCCATCAGAGAAGAAACAACAAGAAACTCTATGGGGCTTGTCACTTTTTTTAATTCATATTAAATATTTTTTTAAAAGTTACAACATATGATTATAATATCATACAATTTATTTTATATCTTGGAGCTTGGGGAACTCGAACACACTAGCCTCAATAGTAGGTACATCTGTTTATTTAGATGTTGCTCGATCTACTTTCATTCTGTAATGCTACTTAGCGCTAACCTAACCTTGACAGTTGGGCGTACAAACGGCTAAGCAAAGAAACTTACTTACTTCTTTGATTCTAAGGGCCAGTTTCACATGATCCTGATATAATTTTATATAGTTACCTGACGTATAACGCTATATTAAAAGTAGTTTAACTGGCAGATAAGTTCAAAATAAGCTATCAGAGACTCTTTCAGGCACTAATGATATTGACCCATAAGATACCTAAGTTTGTTGTTGTAGTTCAAGAATTGGGTTGGAACGTCTCTTTGTGTTCAACCCCTGAGGTCTACCTGGAGACCAGTCTCTTTTTTTTACACCGAACTGTGTAGTTAGCAATTGATCACATAATGGAATGACATTTCTGTTACCGCAACAAAAATATAATTCCCATACATTTTGAACTTGCGTTAGCGTGAAGGTGAACAGGAAATTGGATTTTGTCTAGGGTTCCTGGTGGTTAAGTGATGATACGGACGATGGTGGAGCGCGCTTACCCAGAAGATACCTTCACTCGCGATTAAAATACCCCCATAGATATTGTACTTAATCGGAAACACAGTCTCAAGCAGTATTTTTATATCATATAGGCTAGCGTTTGATCACTATATCACCTGTTGATATTATGTGATGATGTAGTCGAGGATCTACCATCCACGCAACAAGGTTTAGCTAAAGATAAAAGTTTGGAAGTGTTCTCACCTAAATGTGTGCACCCGGAACCTCCTGAGCGCTATGTCTGCGACGGGCCGGCCGTTCTTGTACCAGGAGATCTTCGGAGGTGGGCGTGCGCTCGCCTTGCACTCCAGCCGTACCCGGCTGCCCTGAGTCGCCCTCACTGACTGCATTTGTTCCACGCGAGCTGGACTACCTGATGACAAGGGGGTTTGTTTATAACAAACGATTTATCAAATGCAAATTTTTGTTTTAGATATTTCAATACAATGACATATATTAACTAGCTGTGCCAGCTGTGTTAAAAGGTATCGTACCTACTGATAATCCTTAGTAATGGCTATCCCTATAGAAAATTTAGCTTAATCGGTCGAGCCGTTTGATCGTGAAGAAGTCCCAAACAAATAACCAAACTGACTTTCGCATTTATTGTGTTCTTTGAAAGCAGTTTTCGCCATCATCGTGTATCAAATGCAAATGAAGAGTTTGTTAGACAATTCTGATGAAGCTTTGCTTCTACCTTCATTATTCGCATTGCATGGGAATGTAATTTTCTACCAGACTCCAATCCTATCCATGTTTTGCAAAAATTAGAATCTAGGAGTTTCACATCACGAGTGAACAGTTATCATTCAGGCAAACGTTCACTTAATATATAGTGCGATACTGGTCAGATAGGTATACTTGTCTACCGGGTAGGTATATAAAATAAAACTAGGTATATAATATATAGATACACAGTTTCTTCTATCGTATCAGTGTAGCTCTTTTACACAAGTTGGTTCATAGAAACTTAGATGTAAAAATGTTAGGCTCTGATCTAAAACTCAAATACATTTATGATTTTTATTCTCATGACTTATTTATGAATTATTTAGGTAATAAATTGTTCAGCAAATCGGCTATTTAGCACTGTCTCAGATTTCGCGATTCTGAAAATATTACAAAGAATAGTGAGTAGGAAGGTAGGTTTTAAATCTATACACACCAACAATACACACCAACAATACACACCAACAATCATTGTGCCAATGAACTGTTGCCAGAGAACACATCAATCTTCTAGAAATAGACTGGAAAAACTTCAGCAACAGCAAGCTTCAGAAGATAAACGACTGGAAACGAAGAAAAGTGTGTAGTTTCGGATTCCACATTGATAAAATTTAAAAACGCGTCGCCTTCAAAAGTCCCGAACTAAAAATAAGCTCCTGTCATTAGGCCAATGGCCTTATTATTTTGTGTGACGAGTAACATATGTAAGAACAGAAATAACGTGTATTATCTAAACGGGAGTCATTCGTTCGGACAACATCCCATCCACGAACAAAAAAAATTGGCTACGATTCTGTGTGTAAGAAAAAGAGAAGCGTTAGTAGTAAATCATTTACTATGTCTTTAGGATGTGTCATTCTTAATGTCTGGTCGGATATATCGAGTGCGTTGCGTAACATCAAACATATTTTCTCGTCCGATATTTTTTATGTTAATTTGACTTCCATTTCGGTGACGAGAACTTTATAGCCTCAGGTTGGGGAAGCGGCTCGATATATCGTGGAGGTAGACGTCGTTGTGTGGTCAAACTGCTCAAACTTGGCAAGGAGCCTTTCAGTAAACAATTAAAGAGCCAATTTTCTCAAATGTGTGCTCCCGACACTGAGAGGGACGCTGACTGAGTGAACTTTTGAGGTTGATGTGCTTCGTTTAAAATAGAAACTCTAACAAATCGTAGACATTTTCTCAGAGACACCACGTGTATTTTCATGCAGTAAAAACTGATGAAGGAAGCTAATGAAACTCTTCGAGTATAGCAACACAATCAACCACATAGTTACGGTTGTTACATATAAACAAATAACTCGAATGTTTGCACACTCACCTCAATGGCCGATCCATCTTACGCAATCCGCTGAAAGTCCGGGCCATGGATCGCCCACGGACGGCAATACATCTACTTCAGAACACTTAGCAGTATGTTGAACCCGATACCCTCAGTTTTATGAGCTCCTAGTATTATCTACGTCATTCATTGAGGCTTTCACGCCTACTACTATCTCATTCAAAGAATAAAGTAGGTTAAATTGGCAGGGAATGTTCTAAGTCATTCTCTGTTTGGAATTTACTAGCGTGGGTGTCCCTAAGGGAATATTACGTCAGTTCTGTAATGTAGACATCAAAAGATGTTCGAATACCTTTGCGTAATGGGCAGATTAGCAAATAAAAGCTGTTAACAAGTTCGAATTAATTTTGTAAATATTTATATATCTCTATCGAATTCAAAGATTTATAATATCAGGAATTGAATACCCGCATACGAATTGGTTTAAATATAATAATTAGTACCTACCTAATGAACAATCTAGGTACATTAGCGAGATTCGTACACTGTGTTTTAAAATTTCGACATAACCAGCATTGGATATAGTACGAATGGACATGTATTGTGAATTGTCTCCATTCAATGAGCTGTACAACAACGGATGAGGAAGTTCAATGGCCACGATCAGCTGTAACATCAAGGTTCAGTAGACTGCCAAAAAATGACATGAATGTACCCGTCGAAGGATTGGCGCGTCCTTGCCAATTTCACCCACGAACACGTATACAGAAAACGTCAGTTCAGTTTATTCGTTTTCTACATTATCTCTAAACAGTTTTCAGTGGTACCTACTACTAATGGTGAATAATGCGGAAGGCTACGAACTCAGTCGGTATTGTCACATGCATCAACTTTAAAATAAATTAGTGATCGTTCCACAGATGGTGCCCCGAGATTTGATAGATTTCATCAAATGTTGTCGTCGTCTGCAGGATTATTACATGGGAACAGACAATTTTGACGATCGAAAATTAACTTACTATTGTAAGTTAATTTTCGATCGTCAAAATTGTCCACGAACACCTATTGGTGTTCGTTGACAAAGGCGATCCACATAGGTAGGCAATTTTTAATTGACATGTGTCGATTTTTAGAAATCGAGTAAACTGGTATAGCCTTGACAATAAAGTACCTTCTATTATACTCGCTACGAAATTGTCGACTATCTAGACTGAGATTTCGTGCATGCCCGATGCACTTTCTCAGGGATTTTCCGCATCAAAATTGCGACAACAACTACGTGTGTAGCTTTTACGAGGCTCTGCCCCGTGACGCCTGAAAATATTTGGCAATTCCATCACTCCCAATGATGTCATGGAATTCGGCGTCTAGACGAAATATTGACTGCCTATGAATGGCCTTAGATATTTTGTGAATGAACATGACGCAAGCTCCAGGGCTTAACGACTATCTGTTCGAGGAAGGACTTGCCCTTGCCAAATGCCATGGCGTCACGTTGGATGAATGGAACTAAGGAGTGGGCAGTTGAATGGGAAACTAAATGTACGCTGTTCTGTTATGAATGGGAGGTTTGACGTCAGCTAGCGAACTGCTGTAAGCGCTAGCTGATGATTGCTTTGATCGCTTTCTACTGGTGACTGATGACGTCTCTATTGATGACTGATTGGAGGAAATGGTATTTAGTCTTTAATTTTAAATTACTCTCATGACGTCATATGGAATATGACCGTTGTTCATAATATTGATGCAGAAGTCAAAACCTCAAATAACATAACTTGTAACTGAAGTTTAAAAATATAGAAGTGACCGTTGATGTTCAATTTAGAACATGTTCAAGAATGTTTTTATTGATGTAGCTAATATTATATATGAAAGTAGAGCGTTAGGTGCAATGTAGTATTAGGAATGGAATACTCAAGATTGACAGATAATGGACAGTAGTTATTAATTAAAAATCACATGAGCATCTGAATTTCTTTGAAAACAAACTGCGTTCTACCTCAGCCTTACGCTCAAGAATCCTGATGCATCAGCAAGGAAAATGGGATGAAAACAAAGCTTCAAACGTGGTACAGGTAGAGCATGAACATCCATCGAGACTGGCGACTTATCAGGCCGCGTCTAATCAGGTATCGTCGTATAAATAGTCGAGACATCCTGAGTTGCAGGTGAGTCGAGTTGGCTGAACGCCAATGACTCACGAGTCACGACGCCACCGATACGCCGATGTTTACCGGATTATGGGAGTATTCTCGGAGACCAGTAGACTTTCCTGGTACTAAGGCTGCAAATTGCAAGGGGTGTTGTTGCAGATGCCTGTTTAGCAGAGTGGTGCATTGATTTATGATTTAGAACTATATTAAACAATTGGAAATATGTTTATCTAGGTGTCTGGCTTTCAGAGCTGAAGCTGTAAAAGATAACAGTTAAAAAAAAAGATAATTAGTCAACGTTTTTTTTAAGTTACTACCTATGTACTTACCTGTTCACCAACAGGTAAGTACATAGGTAGTTCAGGGTATGTTATATCTATTTATATATTACTAGCTGCACCCCGCGGCTTTGCCTGCGTTTAATCCTGGTTATAAACCTTATTATTGAATTAGTCTTATCTAATGATAAAAAACTGGATTAAAATCCATTGCGTAGTTTAAAAGATCTATGTGTACAGACGCGAGAAGCGATTTTGTTTTATACTATGTAAAGATAGTCTAGCGTTTGACCACTATCTCCCCTGATGGTAAGCGATGCTGTGGTCGAAGATGGTGAACGCTTGGTCTAGGAATACTCTGACTCTCAAGGGCTGTGCACTGCCGGACACCGTAAGGTTATAGCGACAGGTTTTCTCATTGATGATGGTAAGCTACTTTTTAATAGCAAGTCAGGGGGAACATCGATATAACCTCCCGCTTAGAAGTCAGCCATCTATCCTTAAAACGAACGGGGCTCTCATCCTACTCAGAGATAACATCTTAAGACAATAATGGACACCTCATTTTATATTTCATTATTTCTGTCTAGCATAAACTACCGCTAGCTAAGAGCTTCGCTACTCAAGTTTTCTTACGCCGAGCCCTCGTATTAGGCAAGTCTACGACTTGCGATTTAGTATACAAATACGTTGCTGCGTAATGTTCTTAATAATAAGCTGCGATAATATTGTATCGATGGGTCACGAAATAATAAAATGTTTTATTATGTTTCTTGAAGTGTCACACACTTTATATTGTTAAACACAATCCAAAACAATTTAATAATATCATTGATGGAGGCATTAATTTTTCTAACATTTTGTTTGTTTTTGTAAGCTTTCGCTACTTGATACGAGATGGCGCCACAAGTTAAGGCTACGCCGCTAAGCCTGAGTAATGATAATTATCAATAAAATATAATTCAACCACATATAAACCAATTGTATTCATAAAAACAATTAACGCTGAGATGTTAGATGATCAATGTTATCTAAATTCTATATAAGTATTTCATCAGCTACCCCTATTACTGGACAATCATAATATCATTGTAATATTGTTATTAAAACTGCATAGATATTTTCAATGTAATCGGATTACATTCGAATCAAAAATCATAAACGTCATTTTAAATTTTAATATTGATTAATTCGTGAGCTTTTGGTTGAGGAAACATTTTCAATCAATATCACGGATATTTCGGAATTGAAATATCAATAATTAAGATAGTTTAAAAACTAAAACAACCGACTTCCATGCCCCGCGAGTCAGTTTCAGTAGCAAATTTGAGATGTTTATCTTCATATCTCTGGAGATACTATTAAGATCTCTATGAAATTTGAATGGGACCACTTCGGAAACGTACCCTACCGATTAAAAAAAGAATCATTCGAATCGGTTCACAATTGACGGAGTGTTAATTATGATCTTAATTATTCTACAATGAATCAATAAGTCACATAATGAACTGTTAAGCTTAATAAGTTAATAGTTCAGCCTCAAATAACTTCAACATATTAATATCTTCCAAAAAACGATATAAAAAACTGATTGCCGACTTAAACAAACAATCTAAATCAACACCAAAGAATCAGAAGTGGCTATAAACTAATTTGTTAGTTCGGCAGCAAGCACAAGGCGTATCTCTTAACTGCTGATATAAATATCCAAACGTAGTTAAACCCGAGACAGACAGACCGACGGATTTAAAATAACACTTTTATTTTTAATGCCGAACCACAATAGACGGGCGTTTCGTAAATCCACGGATTTGTATGGGTTTCGTCTATGTTTAGACTGTGTTTTGGAAGTTTTAGGCAAAACTAAGTGAATACGTAAGTTGATAGGGATAGATAGATAAAAGCTCTTTATTTAACTCATTCAAAGAAACAAACTATTGACTCGCAAAATTATTGTAACAAAAGGCGGTCTTATCGCTGAAAGCAATGATAGCCTAGACTCGCTACTTTACTAAGCCTAGGTATCATAAGAAGCAGTTGTGGTGTGTTGGTATTTGTGGTTCCTACCACTACTTACATTTTCATTTATAGAGCTTGTGATGTAACGTTTAAAAATATTATGTACCTATGTAATGATGTAGGTACCTAAAAGTAATATGTAAGTACATATTACTTTTTAAGCCAGACAGACGCAAAAAGAAGGGTTGTTATAGGTTTGACGTGTATCTGTGTATGTGTGTCTGTTTGTGGCATCTTATCGCCCAAACAAATAACCGATTTTGATTTAGCTTTTTTTATGGGTGAATCAAATACTCTCGATTATGAAATCGAGAGTAGGTATTCTTATCTTTGATTCCTGAAAATCCGTTTTCCCGTTTTAAGACGAGCTTTTTTCTAGTTGATGACACTATGAGATAACATTTCATAGGTCTGATTAATTCGATATTCGATATCCTCTAACTTGATTGATACTGTAAGAACATAGTAGCATTGACCTGATATTGGGATATCTCCTGATTAACTCCCTGCCAACAGCAGAGATGTCGAGTTTGGGCTCATGAGAATGGTCTCAATGAACTGCAGGGTTATTCTCAATCATTCGAAATCAATTTCGAATTCGGAAACTGGATCTTTGGAACTGGAACTTGGATCTTTGCAATTCACAATGCTCCGATCCCTGCCAACAGCAGAGATGTCGAGTTTGGGCTCATTAGAATAGTCTCAATGAACTGCAGGGTTATTCTCAATCATTCAAAAACAATTTCGGATACGGAAACTGCCTTTACTTCGACTTGGATCTTTGCAATTTACAATGCTCCGATCCGTTACTTTTGATATTTCAATTCGAAAAAATCAGTGATTCTAATTGGAAAGGTTTCCGCGACAAAATAGCTCACGGATTTATAAATATTCAAAATTAAAAAAGAAGTTTCCGAATCCGAATAGGTTTTCGAATGATTGAGAATCAGGGGGCAGTTTACACATTTATCAGTCGGGGGTGGTTTTGAATTTAAAATTTAAGTATTATTTAGGTTGTGAGGTTTCACAATAATAAACTGTACCTATGTTGAAGAGAGAAGTATACTCCCAGCACATGAACCAATTATTAAAATTAATGTTCTCGTTACAAAGTAGTTAAATGTCGACTGCACTAAAATAAATTATATTGCAGAAATCGGGGCTATTTTCTAATTTCCTCGCACGGCAGCCTCGATAGCTAGATACTCGGAGATACAGCAAACTCTGATAATATAGAGTTTTTTAATTATACACAAGTATCATAGCCATGCATATTATGCTCGGAGTTTCTCTGAAGGATCGAATTCGTAACGAAGTTATCCGACAGACAACCAATGTCACCGATATAGCTCACCGAATTAGCAAGCTGAAGTTGCAATGGGCTGGCCACATTAGCCGAAGAACCGACGACTGCTGGGGTAAACAAGTTCTCGAGTGGAGACCCCGAATTAGGATCATGCTCAGTGGCATGAAATTGGAGAGGTCTATGTCCAGCAGTGGACAAGTATAGGCTGATGATGATGATCATAGCTTACCTTCATGAGCTCACACTGTCCTCATATACCTCTCTTATAGCATGCCACTGAACTCGATCTTCAGCTGTTTTCCAACCGCTACCAGCCACCCTGCGAATATCATCACTCCACCTAGCTGGAGGGCGTCGTAAGCTGCGTTTACCGATTCGTGGTCTCCACTTTAGAACACGTTTACACCATCGATTATTGGTCCTGCGGCACATATTATGATCTGCCTACTGCAGCTGACGCTTGCTGATACTCTGAACTATGTCGGTTACCCTAGCTCACTGTCGGATGACTCATTCGATCATTTCGGATTTTATCCTTCAGGGAAACTCAGAGACTAGCTCTTTCCATAGCTCGCTGAGCGACTTTCAATTTATGGAACAGTCGAACCGTGAGTGTCCACGTCTCGGCTCCATACGTTATAACAGGAAAAG
This sequence comes from Cabera pusaria, assembly GCA_954871355.1. Classification (NCBI taxonomy): domain Eukaryota; kingdom Metazoa; phylum Arthropoda; class Insecta; order Lepidoptera; family Geometridae; genus Cabera; species Cabera pusaria. The sequence continues at coordinate 2,584,935 of OX940891.1, forward strand.
CGTACTCATTGAAGACCTTCGCCTTCAAGCTTTGCGGTATAAGTGACGAAAAGACCCAATATGGTTTCCCAAATATCGTAGAACTATTTTAATTCTAGTCGAGGTAATATAAGTAAATCCAGAGTAAAGGAAAATTTCGTGTAATTACGAGTACTTACTTATGAAGATTTTGACTACCGCATAGCGGTTGATTGGACACAAGTAATGTCAATAATGTATTGGTTTGCATTCGTGAGCATTGTGAGTACCAACTGAGGTGCAACTTCAACGATAATAATGACTACTTATACCACGAGTTGTACAACTCACGGCCTAACTCAATGAAGTTAAGTACCTACACTTATGATAAGTTGCAACTTGCACATATATCGATAAACATTAAAATAATTAAAAAAATAATGTATGATCGTACAAAAAGAAAAATCCGACTTTACATGCCGCGATCTTCGGGCACTTACCAATGGAGATGTTAACGTTGTAATCCGCAAACATTTTTTTCTGCCGATACTTACGGGGGACGAGGTAAACACGCATTGCACACACACAAATCACTCACTTTAACGATCCCGCACACTAGCTTGAAACACGCACACAGTATTAAAAATACAGCGTAGTTACGCACGCTCATAGGGCCAAAAATGGCTTTATGGCCAGCAGAAGGGAACGCCTTGTGTTAACATCTCCATTGGTAAATGCTCGAAGGCCGCGATAGTCAAAATAGGTAGTTGTCACACTCATGTCATCAAGGTATACAAATTTGTTTATATCGTTTATCTTCATATCTCCGGGGATGATTATCATACCTCGATAGAATTTAAATGGGACCAAACGGAAGGTATAATCTATCAAACAACACATTTTTTTTTCAAATCAGCTAAGATTTGACGGAGTTCTGAGGTAACAAACATACAAAAATAAACTGGCCAAGTGCAAGTCGGATTCGCACTAGTAGGGTTCCGTACCATACTACAGTATTTTATAAGATCGAGCAAAAAATACCACTATCATTTTTCGCCACAAAAAATAATAATTAATAAACATTTTATTTCTTATAACGCCATCTAACGTCTAAAAAAGGTGTTAGGGATCGACATTTCAATATAACGCCATCCAAAGGGCGTTTACCTAACTAAGCGTTCATAGATGGCGTGAAATGCCGAAACAAACACGTTTCTTGTATGGGGACCTCTATCTCTATATCTATATATATCTAGTTTTAACTTTATTCTGTTTTTAGTATTTGTTGTTATAGTGGCAACAGAAATACATTATCTGTGAAAATTTCAACTGTCTAACTATCACGGTTCATGAGATACAGTCTGGTGACAGACGGACAGACAGACGGACAGACAGACAGACAGACAGACAGACGGACAGCTGAGTCTTAGTAATAGGGTCCCGTTTTACCCTTTGGGTACGGAACCCCAAAAACAGTCGAAATGAGAACCTCATTTTTTGTGAAGTCGGTTAAAAAATACATCCGCAAAAGGTGTTCAATATTGACTATCGGTCGAATAGAGATTACATGACATCAACCTCCTACCACTACTACATATTCCCTGCACCTACCGCAAGCTCTTTAATCTACAGTTACCACACACGAGTCCTCTGTAAAGCCGAATCGTATAAAGCATCAGCAGGTACATTATTCCATCTTAATAGAGTCCTCAGTACTCCTCAGAACTGTCGATGATCGATAATCGTAAAGCTATAAGTGTTCATACCGTCCGTCGGTGGTCCGAGCCCATCGTAAAACTTTTACAGCTTATAAGTAATAATCCAGTAATATAAAAACAGCATTCAATCATAATGGTGTATGTGGTATTTTTTATTATTTTGTTACGATTGGAAGCTTTAAAGACAGCCGGTAAAGTTCCCAGCGTTGAGTTCGGTTTGTTGTTTGAAGGAATTTTGATATGTATTTGTATTTTTAACCGACTTCACAAAAAAGGAGGAGGTTCTCAATTCATCTGTATGTTTTTTTTATTTGTCGTGTTGAGGGCCCAGTGACGCAGTGAGAGAGTGGTTGGCTTTGACGCCATGGGTAAAGGGTTCAAAATACCATCGAACATTAGTGAATTTTCAATCGAAAAATGTATGTCCGCATTTTACGATGGCCCTCCGCTGAATGAAAAACATCGTTCCGTAACTCCCAACCTCCGGTATGGTGGTAGGACACTATCTAGTGCGCGCCTGGTCAGCTACCACCCTCACGTTAGAAAATCTGTCGCCAAACATCGAATGTGTTCCGACAGCTATCCTTGATAACCGATATATATACGGTCGAATTGAGAAACATCTTCCTTTTTTTGAAGTCAGTTAAAAATACAGTATAATGTGTTACATGGGTGGCTTATAGTAATCGCTTCCTTTGGACGGAAAGGCTCGAACATATATATTTTTAATAACAAAAAAAATATTATTAAAATCTGTTCATAAACGACGAAGTAATCCGCGAGTAATTTCATCGAGATCTGATAAGTATCATCTCCAGAGATATGTCGATAAACGTCTCAAACTTGCTACTGAAACTGACTCGTGCAGCATTGAAGTTGGTTGTTTTAGTTTTTAAACAATCTTATTTGTCAGGTTATTTAGCTTATACAGGGTGGGGCAAAAGTAATCACCCTAATGGAAAACGCTATAACTTTTACTAATGGGCGCAGAATACAAATTGACAAGCCATGAATCGGTTTACTCCGCATGACCGTGGAATAATTGTTTCCATATTTCTGCGCAATAATTCGTCGGTTGTGTTGGCGCAGCGTGAATTTCGTCGCAGATTTCCTGGCCGTCCGACAACAACTGGACAAATACTGCGGCGTTTGGCCACTCGCCTTGAAGAGACTGGGACAACACGAGATGTTCCCAAGGCTGGCCGGTCCCGGAGCAGCCGTTCTGATGAGAATATCGCTGCCGTTGCCCGAGATGTGCGACCACGACGTGCCACGCAATTGGGCATTAGCCGGCGTCCCTACGCATAATTCCGGTGAAAGATTTAAAGGTGTTCCAACAGGCCGGATGACAAATGTTTTGTAGTATAGCCACAGAAATATGAACTTATTATTAATATTTCTGTGAGTGCAGCAATAAAGAGTTTTTTATCTATTAGTTAATAACAGAAACATCGTCAGAATAAAAAAAAATTGAAACGTAATAAATTTCCATATTATGTATGAAAATCTTGGTGGAAAATTACTAAAGCTCATTTGCTGGAAAATTTATTACCAGAAACTAAATTTATGTCCTGAAGAAAAACTTTTGATAAATCTTTCAATATACCGTGTTTCTTATGAAATAATCGCAAATTGAAATATATTAAGTTTCTTTTATGCGTCGCACTCGCTACGTAAACGTAAATTGAACGTAACGACGTAAGAATAAAGCATGCGACTGTGACTCAGCTTCTTCGAATCTGAAGATAATTTGCGTGGTGATTGAAAGTGGCAGCTTTTCCTATTTCCATCTGATTTTCACGACATCTTAGTCTAAGAGCAGGGTTTGTTTTTCGGAATGTTTAGTTGGTACTTATGTATTTTTAAATTCGTTTCGCAATAAAAAAATAATTGTGATTGTTTGAAAACGGCTTTACACTTACGGGTTAAGATATTGAAATCACCTCGACATGTTTCGGACAATTTTGATGTTCATTTTCACAGACGGCTATGTAAAAGGACATCAAAAATGTCCGAAACGTGTCGTAGTTATTTCGATATCATAACCCGTAAAGTAAAGCCGTTTTAAATAACTATATGTGTTATTCTCACAACTTCGAGAAGGAAGCTCGCAGAAGGATGCAGCTGGGATGGACAGCATTTGGAATACTTCGTCGAGTCTTTTCATCGTCCATACAGCAAAGCCTGAAGACGAAAGTTTTTGAAGAGAGCGTCTTACCTGTTATTACTTACGGAGCCGACACGTGGACACTGACGTTGCGACTAGTTCACCAATTCAAAGTCGCTTAGCGAGCTATGGAGAGGGCTATGCTAGGAGTATCTCTGAAGGATCGAATTCAAAACGAAGTCATCCGTCGGAGAACTAAAGTTATCGGCATAGCTCAAAGGATTAGCAAGCTGAAATGGCAGTGGGCTGGTCACATCTGTCGATGAACTGATAACCGTTGGGGTGGACGAGTTCTAGATTGGAGACCACGGCTCCGTAGTGTAGGACGCCCTCCAACTAGATGGAGCGATGATATACGCAAGCTGGCTGGCAACGGTTGGAAACGAATAGCTGAAGATCGAGCTCAATGGCGCGCCTTAAGAGAGGCCTATGTCCAGCTATAGACGGACATTGACTGATTAAGATGATTCTCGCGATTGTTTCCTTAAAGAAATAAAAATATAATGCAAATATCCGAGGCAACTTGAAAACTTCCACCAGTTTTTCGTTTTGTCAGCTAATTATAGTACTTATGTGTTTCAGTGCTATTGATTTACACCTTATTACAGAATAAATAATAGTGCAAGACCCTTACTGCAAGTTAAACCTTGAAATAAAAATGTTTAAGAAACCTCCCACAACGTGTTCCTCTAAAAATTTCCGAGAAAACACTCGTAAAAGTAACATACGTAAAATAAAACGGCTCTTAGCCTACTTGCTGGTTGGCACCAACTCTGCTTAATATTTATCAGTGTCGTTATAAGGATTACGTTTGTTTTCAGTATATAAAACTATTTTAGGCCATGCGCCCTCTACACTCTCTACACTGAGTAACACGTTGAAACCTTTTAAGAAGGGTTAAAATAAAGTCAAACCCCATGTTCACACCTATCTATAACAAAACTTGTGAGAAAATCTTCTGTCATAACTTTACGGTGTTCCAGCAGCACACAGTCCTTGAGACCATTCTACGCCTAGTGTGTTCAGCATCTTCGAGCACATCATCGCTTACCACCAGGCAAGACAGTAGTGAAACGTAGTCTATAAAATATATTAGGAAAAGTTTTGTAAATATCGTTTTTGTATTATGCGGAATAATAGTAACATAGGAACTTTAATAGTCTTTGGTAATAAGTAGGTAACCTTATTTCAAACGTGGGCCAAATTCTATGTAAATTATGTACGTAGTACCATCCTGCACTGCCTTTAAACATTAATACAAGTAATATAAGATCGTTTAAAAAAACTAATAATATCGTTTAAAAACTAAAAGAGAACCGACTTCAATGCCGCGCTATTCATTTTCAGTACCAATTTTGAGATGTTTATCTCAATATCTCTGTATCGTATACTTATCATACCTCGATAAAATTACCATGGTACCACACTTGGGATATATCCTTTCCAACAAAAAAAGAATAATCAAAATCGGTTCATAAACGACGAAGTTATCCGCGAACAAACATGTATATATATTATATATATATATATATATATATGGTCGAATTGAGAAACTTCCTCCTTTTTTTGAAGTCGGTTAAAAATAAATTCAATCTTAACTTTTCATAATCGTTATTTTTCAATATAGGTCCTACCTTCATTTTTCAGCCATAGCTTAAGTTAGCTTAAGTTCGTGACATGTTTTAATCATTACTAGGTACCATAAATTGCAATAAAATAAAACAAATTCTAGTTAAGAGCACTAAAAAGTTTTAAAATGAATAGTTTTATTGATTCCATATTATCTAACAACGCCGGTATGAGCTACCAATGAATAAATTAGAATAAAATTACTGATCCTTTAAACTATAAACATTATCCTTCGGCTTTGCAACAAAAAACGCACGACGAACACAGTTGCATCCATGGCATATTATTATGCTTACTCTTCATAGTGTTGCCATTTAAATGTGACCTGGGCGACCTGAGTTTTTTGTGAAAAATTGCGGTTTTTCCAACAATACAACTATTTAAAAAGCAAAGCCCTGTTTGATACAAAATGTCATACAAATAGTTTAATAATAATTCTAATTAATAATAATAAAAGTAATTCAAGAATTGCTCGTTTAAATTCTAAGATGTGGTCAAAGCATGGAATCCAAAGCATCTATTTTTTACATAGGCATTATAAAACATTATCTAGCAATTATTATTCACGTCAACACTATGTAACTATTCGAATACGGCATGGTTAACATATCATTTAGATAATAATAATGTATATAAATTAATGCTTTGACGACATCTTGAAAAATAAAAGCTCATCGCTCTCAAATTAAAAAAATATATATTTCAAGCACATTTTTTTAGCAAAAAATGCGCTAACTGTAACTACAACAGGCACTTGTTGTGAAACTAGAAATAATTAATAACTCTCTATCTTACTCTCTCACACTTTCTCTTGTTCTTTCAAGTTTCAACTTTCATAGTTCATATCAGAAGGCCCTGGCAATGAAAATGCTTTGCGGGCGGGCGTACCTACGTAATACAATAATGTTGATTACTCCGAAATTTCAATGCTAGTTAACCGTCACTAAATTTAATTTATAATTCGTATATTTTAAAATGTTTTTGTAACCGAAAGTAGAAACATAAAGTAAGGGTAAAACTTTCCAACAGGCAACACTGGCCCTGGTTTGTTTACGTCGCCATGCGAGCGAAAAAAGTACGTAGTACGCATGCGCGGAGTGCAGAGAGGGGAGTGAGGTGCGGGACGGGGCGTTACTACGCTACGACGCGGGCGCAGGCTAGGGATGTCAGCGAAGGCTTTAGACATCGATATAAATCCTTATATTATATTTGTCTTTTTTTAATAAGAATTTTGTTTAATTAACGCATCAAGATTTTTGACAAGGTCTTTGTTAGGTAACTCATGTATTAGATTAATGTTTAAAAGGAAAATGGAAAAAGTAATGTTGCCTTGATCACAAACAAAATGTGACGCCAGAAGGCGCAAGAGAAGGCGTAAGAGAAAAAAAAGGTGAAAGGGAAACGAAGTCACATTTAAATAGTTCAGGCTTATAAACACTGATATACAGATAAGGTTTAGGGATTGCATAATTTATTGTGATTTATGCATGAGGTTGCGATCAAAATGTACATTTTCTTCAACGATAAATGAATTAAGCTTTCCTAAAGGTAAGCTAGAACTTCTTCGGGTATCGATCCATCTACATAAATTAAGTAGATATTGACGGGAAGTGGGGCACAAAATTCGTCTCGTAGCGGCGTTACTGAACACTCATTTATAACTCATATGGCACGATAAAACTTTTAAAACGATAAAAATACGTAATTACGTATTATTATTTAATTAAATAGAGCTTTTACTAGCGTTTCAAATATAATAATCTACAAAATTTGAGTTACAAAATTATCCTAAGGACCTTATGTCATGAAGAAAAAACACCATCGAAAGGTTCTAGCCCATCCCTAAACTTTTTTGCCGCATTCGGGTTTCCTTTCGTCTCGAGCGTCGAGTTTTTTCTCGGCGCCCGTTTTGGCGCGGTCCTTATACAGTTAGACCGCGACTCGCATCGGAGGCAACCCCGCGATCCTAAACGATGCGACGCGACGCACAGACGTACGGACGACAAAATGCACGACTTATTTTCGCTTCACCTAAATTATTATGATATTCGGCGAAGTGGGTGCAATTTATTCGATTGTCATCGGCCCGAAGAAAGGCGATGCGTTTGATATTTTTAAATGTTTGTTACAGTTTTGTGGACTATATAACTGTTTCGTAATTACTTCATACGTATTATTGTGCAATTTCGTTGACCTTATATTTTGCATCTGTCGTAAATGATTTAAATCTTCATTGCAGGAAAATTCTTTGCATTTCAATGGGACTTTAAAAGGATGCGAATCGCGTGCAACATAAGTAATGCATCAAACATTTAACAATCTAATCTTTAGATAATTTATTAAAACAGCTACCTGAATCAAATCCTAAATTGCCGTAATTCCATTTCGAAAAAGTTTAAAAATGTTAAACGGTGGTTGTTTCGAAAATTTGGCATGTTTAATTTCGGCTTGTATGTAAATGTGCATTCTTGGCATGACTGTATAAATATTGCAATTAAACAGAAAAATGCTATCAGTATTTTTCTGTCAATATTGAAACGTTATCTATCTAGCATTTTACCGCCATCACCATCTTACCACGCTTATCCCTCTAAAGTGGGGTCAGTGCAATATGTCATTATCTTCTATTTGGGTTTATCCGCACTTATTTCCGCATCTACTATCTATCATTTTATAATCTCGTTAAAATAAGAAAATTTCTGACAAGAAAACCCTCATTTTTAGGCTTCCGTAGCCGAATGGCAAAAAACGGAACCCTTATAGATTCGTCATGTCTGTCTGTCTGTCTGTCCGTCCGTATGTCACAGCCATTTTATTCCGAAACTGTTAGGACTACAGAATTGAAACTTAGTAGGTAGATGTATTCTGTGAACCGCTTTCCGATTTTTATACAAAAATAAAAAAACAAAAGTTTAAGGGAAAAAAATTTCCTGAAAAAAATAATTTTTTTTCTTCATATCTATACGTGTGGTGTTTCTATGGATAGGTCTTTAAAAATGACATTGAGGTTCCTATAATATTTTTTTCTCAAAGTCAATCATTTGAAAGATAGGCGCGTCTAAAGTGGTAAAATGTGTGCCCCCCCCCCCCTCTAACTTTTAAAGTATGGGAGTGAAAAATCTAAAAAAAATATATGCAAGTAGTAGATCTCAATAAAAACTAACAACGAAAATTGGTTTGAACGAGATACAGTCAGTAGTTTTAGAGATATGGCGACCGCAAAGATAACTTTGTTTTTCATAGAAACACTATGAAAAACAAAGTTAATTTTGTAGTTGCGAAAAATCATAGTTATGGAATACTTAATGGTGTTACGGAATCCTAAGAGTGCGAGTCCGACTTGCACTTGGCCAGTTTATTATTTAGAGCTGATGACATATTAAATACAAAAGAAGAGTTTGGTATCCGCAATTTCCCTGATTCAAGAGATAAATAATTGTTGTCTCTCTTTGTTTTAATACCCACGCAAATTCTTAGATACTGTGTGTATAAAATGTATAAATTAAGCATTAAATATTTCTTAGATTTTATACAATGTATGAGCTGGCGGGTGATATGATTTAAACATGATAAATATGCATAGTGCATGCGTGGTACCGGGTTTGAGCATAATTCCGTGAAATCCACCAATTTCAGTGACTATCTGATGTTCGCGTGAGATGTTATGATGTAGCTGTGGGGTGTCTACGTATTATGTTGATTTTGAGACTTTTTGGGAATCTCATTTTGCACATCATCATCATCATCATCATCATTATCAGCCGGTATCAGTCCACTGCTGGACGTAGGCCTCCCCCAAGACACGCCACTGAGCCCGGTTTTCGGCTCTTTGTTTTCAGTCACTGCCCACCGCTTTGCGAATGCATTGTATAAAATCTAAAAAATATTTAATGCTTAATTTATTTGCATTTTGCACAATGTTAGGTATTTAGTTTTACATTTTTCAAATGCTTTGATTAAAAATCTTTAATATACAGAAAATTGAAGTTAATCAAAATGTATGCAAATATTTTATGGAAAGTTTATTCCTTTAAAATATTGTTATTTTTTTACCATACATTATACAATGAAATTTAATCTAACCCGAGTAAATTATTCATATTTTAACATAATACATTTGAATTATAATAATAACCAATTTTTTTTTTGAAAAAAAAAATGTAATTGTGAACTCGATGTATAATCATTTCAAGATTTACTAAATAATTATAAAGAACTAAAACTAGATAAACTTAGTAAATAACTTTTTCTATTAAATTTCATTTTTTTTCTAGGATTGTCTTGCTTTCATTCCTGCCTGGCAACCCTTTCAGGCCATTAACCGTTTTAGGAAATATCTCAAAGGTTCGATGACTCTGCTTAGAGGTCGTCTATAGTTGTCACGCAAAGGATGGGATCAATTTAAATCAGCATAAACCACCTGATTAGTTGGTGCCATAGCAACAGCACTGCGTCAAAATTATGCTAATATTTTTCTATAGAAGCGAAAAATTCCCTGTTTAGATACACAATTTTGAATGTTGCAGTGATTCATGGTGCCTCAATGCCTCATATGCATATTATATATATATATATGGTATTTGCAATTATTATAAAAAAATAAAAGTGTTATAAACCCTATTTATAACACTTTTTGGAACTATTGCAAATACCATTATCTAAATAAACCGTAAAAGAGCCATCACGCCAAACAAAAGAACGTTACTATGCCCACACCAATTGAACCAATAACCAAATTCTTTTTTAAATACCGACCAAAGTCGGCTCATAAATCAAAAAGTACCGAAACATTTGTTATACAAACATTTGACAACTCTAAAACTGAACAAATACAAAATGATACTTCAGCTACTGTTGATGAAGAGAAAGATGGAACGATAAATAAACTCAAGGAAAAAAGGGACATAAAATGAAAGCACTCGAATGTGTACATGATAAAAGTATGAGTGGAATAGTGATCAGATATGACAATGCGATGGAATCCAAAGAAGGTGTACAAGTGGGTTAAAAGGTGAAGCTAGAATTGCCGTAATTAGAGGTGTTGACGCATAGCAATGCAAATTGTGGCGATTCTGGCTCGGTTCATACGAGCATTTAATTTCGCAGTTACGAGCCTAATGAGGTACTAAAGCTGTCTGTATACGGCTTAATTCTATGTTACAACTGTTCTTATCTCTAATGCAATTGGCCCCATCTTGATTTAAAATGAATCGGTGCTTACCATTTTATTTTTATAAGCATTCTGATTCTCTAACGTATTCAAATAAAACTTTATCTGGATTTGATACGACAGGGACATTATAAGTTTGTTGTCAATTGAATAGAAACAGTTGATAGCAGTAATCCCGATTATTGGAGCACTAGCTGTGCCCTGCGGCTTCACCCACGTTTAGGTAGCCTATGTCCTCTTCTACTATATAGGCTTTCCTTATGCAAATATTCAGCCAAATTGGTCTAGCCGTTTGATCGTGAAGAGGTCCCAAACAAACATAATATAAACGCTAATTCAAAGCGTTAAATTCTGCTTTTGCCATGTTTACTTGATAATTGGTTATGATTTATGATTTTGACGTGTATATGTGCGTATATTTATACTGCCTACATACTGAATAAATGCTTTGATTCTTGATTCTTTGCTATACCATTTATAATCATTGTTGTTTATTTGAAAAATCTACCTTTATCATTTTATTATTATTCAGGCTGACATGGCTCGTATTCTCTTACAGAATTATGACATCTTTTAATACCTTCATATAAAGCAGCTTCTGAGTCTTTTTTGGCATGGTTCAGTGATAAGTATGACAAAAATCAACGACCACCAACATAATAAATGTATTCCTCAAAATCCTCTCTCCACAAGATAAGTGACACTCTTTTTCATTCCAATTAACATTTACCCTTTCAGATCCTTTAACTCTTAAGGTAATTCGAATAAGAAATCCAACTTTGAGATAGCTTAGTGGCCCGTGTCGGAATCTCGATGGTTTAAATCGATAACAATCGGTTCATTACAAAGCGATTTGAGCCGATTATGGCGCTGCTTTTCGTAAAAACAGATGTCTGTTTAGCCGTTTACGAAAACGTCTAATTAGGCTCCTTTGCGCTCGCGCCGGCAAAGAAACTGAAGGTTTGAATATTTTTAACGGGAACTTTGCTTACAATGTTTGTATTATAAATAGGGTTAATGTTGTTTTTATTGTTATTGTGTACGTTGGTATAACTTATCTCTATACAACGTAACCGCAATGGCGTTCTATGATTTGTAATGTGAAAGTTTTTGTAATGAAGTGGCAGAAGGCTGGTCATATCTGCCGCAGGACTGACAGCCGTTGAGGTAGACTTGTCCTAGAGTGGAGACCGCGAATCGGCAAACGTAGCGTGAGACGTCCTGTGACCAGGAGGACCAACGAGATACGCAAAGCGGTGGGCAGTGACTGGAAAAGAAGAGCTGAAGATCGGGCTCAATGGCGTATCTTGGGAGAGGCCTACGTCCAGCAGTGGACTGACAGTTAACACCGGCTGATTATGTTGATGATGATGATGATGATGATGAAGTTTTTGTAGTATTTTTCATCAATTTTAGTCTTTGTTCGACGCAACTGGTTAAAGAATATGGAATGATGTTTCAAAATTGCTGAAATGACTTAAGCTAAGGGGATTAAAGTGGAAGCTATCTATAAATTATAATTTAATTGAGGCCCGGTAGTGCATTGAGAGAATGGTCAGCTTTAACGCCAGAAGTAGGCACATTGGCCCTCTGGTGAAGGAAACTTCGTTGAGAACCCCGGCTTAGCTGACAGAATACAGGTTTAGCAAGCTTGTACCAATCTAGAAACGGCATCTGCATAGTTGTAGGACACTGTAAAGTGTCCACCTGACCAGCTACCACCCTGAAGTTAGAAAATCTGTTGCCAAAACATCTAATGCGTTCTGGTAGCTGTCCTTGAGAGCCAGTTCCTAGTCTAGGCCTAGTGTGCCACCATCCCACCGCATTGTCACTCACCAACAGATGAGATAGTGGTCAGACGTTAGCCTATTATATCATAATAATAAAAAAGAAAGGAGTACAAATATAAATATATTGCACAATGTAAAGTGGATGGACTGACTCTTTTTCATGTTTAACTCATTGTGAAATAGTAACCCACATTCTGGTGTACAATAAAGGGGGCAAGACCTTGACATCTTAGATTCTTCATAATAACCTTTGAGAAAATTTAAAAGTGTTTCTTTTTTTATATCTTATAGCCTAGCGTTTGGCCACTATCTAGACTAGTGGTAAGCGTTTATGTGGTCGAAGATGGTGAATACGCTAGGCCTAGAATACTCTGACTCTCAAGGGTTGTGTGCTACTGGAACACTGTAGGATTATAGCGGCAGATTTTCTGGTTTTTTTTTTTATTTCATATGCATATAGGCCGGCGTTTGACCACTATCTCACGTGTTGGTAAGTGATAAATGCGGCGAGGATGGTGGCACGCTAGGCCTAGAATACAAACTGGCTCTTGGATAGCTGCCGAAACACATTAGATTTACGACTAGGTCTATAAGGTATGCACATAGATGTTTGGCGACAGACTTTGCAACTTGAGGGTGGTGGCCAAGCGGACACTTGTGTCCTTCCACCATGCCAATGCATCTTTGATGAAAAAAATAAATATTTGATAGTGGTAAGTTACTTTTTGGTAGCAAGTCAGGCGGAACATCGATGTAATATCCTCCTACCACCTGTGAACGAAACCCCTTCCTGGGGTTCGAACCGACGACCTCTCGTTCAGAATTCAAGCCATTTATCCTTTACGTCATCGGGGCTCTTAAAAAATAATATAACTAGCTGATATAGCTGACTTCATTAACGTACACCAAAAATTTAGTATCCTATGTTCATCCTCATTATATAAAGTATATCCTTGTTAAATTTTAATAAAATCGCATCGTCCGTTTAGGCGTGATTTGATAACAAACAGACAGAGTGACAGAGTTACAAACGTTTTTTAACCGACTTCAAAAAAAGGAGGAGGTTTCTCAATTCGACCGTATATATATATATATATATATATATATTTTTTTTTTTTTAAATGTTTGTTCGCGGATAACTTCGTCGTTTATGAACCGATTTCGATTATTCTTTTTTTGTTCGAAAGGAGATATCCCAAGTGTGGTACCATGGTAATTTTATCGAGGTATGATAAGTATCTCCAGAGATATTGAGATAAACATCTCAAAATTGGTACTGAAAATGAATAGCGCGGCATTGAAGTCGGTTGTTTTTTAGTTTTTAAACGATATTATATAATATTAGTATGGATATATTTTACACGAATCAATTTCGTTGTTTAGGACTTCAAAGTGATCGTGCGTTCAAATTGCTCTTTAGATCGTTAACATCCAAAGATCAGTGTTTTGGTCTTTCCTGGATCTAATTAAATTTCAGTTTGCAATTAAGGTTTATTAGGTTTATTAATTTACATTATTAAAAATCATACCAGGATGAATGCGCGATGGATTCATATTGAAATACCCAAAGTAATTTTTGTTCCCTGCCAGGGTGTGTATCTACTATGTTCCGCAATCCATCTGTGGGATACAAAATGTCTATGTAGGTGTTCAAAACAAAATTCCCACGCTCGCAAACAGCAGTCTTAAAGTCGTTGGAAACGTTTCGGCTTTGGTATTATCCAAAGCATGATTGCATTATAGGATTTATCTCTAACAGCAAGTGTTTTTGGATGTAATTTCTATCTGGACCATGTTATGCTGTTATTAATGCAAAACATCAGTTGCACTGCTTCTTGTGTTATTATATTTGTAATGCTTATAATACAATAATTCATTTTCGGGTGGTAGGAGGATATTATATCGATGTTCCGCTTGACTTGTTAGTTGCTACCAAAAAGTAACTTACCACTAATGTGGAGAAAACTTGCGGCCATTACTTTACGGTGTTCCAGCAGCACAGCCATTGAAAGTCAGAATATTATAGTCCTAGCGTATTCATCATCTTTGACCACATCATCGCTTACCACAAGGCGAGGTAGTGGTCAAACGCTAGCCTATAAGATACAAATTCTTTATTATTTACTTCTTTATTTTATACCAACATAAGAAAAATAAGACAATACAATTTCTATGCATTTCTTAGGTATTAGAATGGGTGGTCTTATAGCTAATCACCGCTCTCTTTCTTCTATGCAGCCTTTGGATGGACTGAATAGCAGGAAGTAGACGGTTGAAATATAAAATTGGTATAAGTACATTTTGATGAAATAGACCACCTCCACAATAGTACTTTCAGCAGACGGCATCAAACAAATAAATATAAAAAGCCGATCAGATTGAGATACTGTTAGTGCAAAAAGCATTCCGTTAGTCCTTGCCGGCGGCGCTTGCGCATCGAAACTAAGAGTTTAGCTTTTTTACCCTTTGGATTGGAAATTTAGTATTCTACGCCCAATGGTAGGGATGGGACTAAACTGCTATTGTAATGTTTGTGAATTACAAAAGTTTTCAAAAGCAGCTCAGTTAAAATGATAAGTTCTCTTTATTATACATTTTTTAAGTTCTTCTAAAATGCCGTATAAGGTGCTTGTGCAATTTATAAAAAAACCGGCCAGTGCGAGTTGGACTTGCGTACCGAGACTTCCGTACAATTTGTCAAACTAGGTTAAAGGACAAACTTAACTTTGCAGTTCCCCTGTGAAATCGCAAAATATGCGAAAATACGCGACATAAACGGTCATATCTTTTGATCGCGTTGTCTTACAAGTTTGATTTTTTCACAGCCAAAAAAGACCGTAGACCAGAGTATTTGATTTAAGTTTCAACTTTAATTTCTACGCGTTCCAGAGATAAGGGATCTTGACAGACGGACACACAGTCAGATAGACAGACGGACAACAAAGTGATCCTATAAGGGTTCCTTTTTAACCGACTTCAAAAAAAGGTTTCTCAATTCGACCGTAATTTTTTTATTTTTTTTTATGTTTGTTCGCGGATAACTTCGTCGTTTATGAACCGATTTTGATTATTCTTTTTTGTTCGAAAGGAGATATCCCAAGTGTGGTACCATGGTAATTTTATCGAGGTCTGATAAGTATCTCCAGAGATATTGAGATAAACATTTCAAAATTGGTACTGAAAATGAATAGCGCGGCATTGAAGTCGGTTCTTTTTTAGTTTTTAAACGATATTATTTTATTTTCTTTTGAGGTAGGGAACCCTAAAAAATGGCACTTTAAAATAATTACATCACAATTTCAGTCTTTATTTACCTTTGTGTATCCATGTTTAAAACAAGTATTTCTATGTATCTATCAACCAGCTTGATTGAAACCAGCTCAGTTTAGGTCAAGCTCTTATGAAAAAACACCTGTTTAGATGCACTGTAGTCATTGTTAAGCTGCTTTTATTAGAAAAACCAAGTACAAAAATATACACATACAAAATATCTTTATTGACATAATTTCTGGTACTATTGTTTTGAATCCAAAGGCTCCCGAACTAGTCAAGCTGTGTTACAGGAGCCAGTAGCTTCTGCTAGTACAAAGGTTCATGTCATGTCATAATAAGCCAGTGTCAGTCCACAGCTGGAAGTAGGCCTCTCCCAAGATACGCGACTGAGCCCGATCTTCGGCTCATTGGGAGGGGTATGCCCTAATCGCCACGCCGGGCAGGCGGGTTGGCGATCGCAGTACGTAGATTCTCGCACCGGTGACGCTGCTGCCCGTCACCGGCCTGTAGTATTTAGCTACGCCATTATTTTGAAATGGTTATACCGCCATTTGTCAGTCGCCAGAGCCTCGTTCGTTGGTCAGCAGGATGCACAGTGGTGAGGTTGGCTGGGAGCACAGAGGTGGTATTTGTGCTCCCTTACATCCATAGTACAAAGGCTATGTATTAATATGGGAGCCTTGAAACCCTGACCGATACCGATTTCTATGATGAACGCGAAACTATGTAAAAAATGTACTGACCGAAATTAGTCACATGGAAATTATCATCATCAAGCTATACGGTGATACCGTAGGTATTTATTGCATATGTTTTTTGCATATTATTAATTATAGATTCACGACCAAGTCGATCGTCTTCATAAACTTGTACGAGGTAACATTTCCCACACTCGACAGTTTCCCCCGTTGCCCAATAAAGCCATATATTACACGCATCCCCAAAAAGCGCACTTTCCCCTCCCACGTTTTTTACAAGGTGTCATTGTTTTTGCCCGATGGTTGCTGGCATTTTCGGAATTCAGCCATTTACATAAATGCCTGGCAGTCTTTGTTGAGTGGTAAAGGCGCCGCGATGGAACGGGTTGCAGTCGACGTAAATGGTAAAGCCCTGTACGCTGTATTTGTTTTCTGTTTTTGCTCAAAAGTTTCAAAAGTTGCGACATGTTAAGTTACTATTTTGTGACTTTGGGATTGGTTTATGCTTTAATCGGAAGACGGGATTTTTTTCGTGGGATTTTTGGTCGCAAAAAATTTGCGTGTACCAGTACGGAGATTTACTTTTTTTGGAATAAGGACTTGGAGTAGGATCCGCTGTCGAATGCGACAGGAACAGTCGATTATTGAGATATAATAACTAAATCGCTAATGAGTTTTCTATACAATCCAGTGTCGGAATCGGGAGTCGAACCGCGGCCCATCAATCTTAACAGCCGTGGCGCCGTCTTCTCGCTGACCCCAACACCCTATTTTGGTAAAAAAAAATAAAAAAAACTTACCGACGCTACTATAAAGAATGGCCGACAAAAACTTTAATACTCCATACAAAAATCGATTCGAACTCCAGCCAATTTTAAACCTAAAATTGTAATACAGAAGGGTGCTATTCGTAGTAAATTAGGTTTAGAGTTTGGTAATTAGATTCTGACAGTTTGAAATCGGCAAAGAGACCGACTGTCAAAAGCCGGCGCCAGAATCACCGTAAATAAAACATCGCGAATTTTAGAATTTACGATTTTTACGTTTGACCACGTTTTGTTACCGGAGCGCGGATTTTGCAATTTTTTTATAAGATTAGGACATTGAGGGTTTTTTGATATTCTCGAGAGACGGTGAAGTATTTTTGTTCACGGCTTTGGGGCAGAGAACAAGAAACAGATGAGTCACTCGTAGTAGGTAATATTAAAAAGTCGCATAAAATCCATTGGCATCGTGCACCGAAAATTTATAATATCACCTTTGGCAACGATTCGGAAACAAATTACCCACTTTACACTCCTTCCGTACTATGTTATTGCGTAAAAATATAAGTAGGTGCATTTTGTTAGCGCTAAATCATACAGCATCGCTGCCGACGGTACGCGACGCCTCGTTGCAGAATTAGGTAATTTTATGTTCGAGAGTAATATGCGGTAAAGGTGATATAATAATTATACATTTCTTGGCAGTCTTATAAATAGCGTCATACGTCGGTGTAAACCGTTTTATTCGTAAGTATAATAATAAAATACTTATAAGCGTGTTTATATCAGTATAGTCTACCACGTTATAATAAAGAAAGATATATTTTATTTAGATATTTATCTAAATAAAATGATATATTTTATATATTTTTTTCTTTGGCTTTATCTCAATATTTTTATTTATAGATACCAAACCTGTTATTGACTTAAAATAAAATAGAAAACACTTTCTTGAACACCTTAGACCAAGAAACAATGCTTGCATTACAACATTTTTATACCACAGTACAACAATAGGCATCTTATCGTGAAAGGCGATCTCTTCCAGAAAACCTTTTAACGGAGAAATATTTTACGTTACGGTGTTGTATAGCATATATTTAACAAACATATGTAAGTATTTAATAAATTAAGTTTTTTCCGCTACGGTACAACATGCAGCGATTTAAGAGAGGGGTAAAAAGAGTCCTCTATGCATAAGGTAGGCAAAGCACTTGCAATACTACTTGTGTTGCAGGTGTTCATAGGCGGCAGTGACCACTTTCAATCAGGGGGGACGCTTCCTTGTTTGTCAACAAAAAAAAAACTTGTAAGTATTCAAAATAGATAATTCAGAAAAATGAATGTATGTAATGGGATGTAAGGGAGCACAGGGATGTCAGGGAGCACAAATAGCATCTCAGTGCTCCCACTGGCTCCCAGCCAACCTCACCTGTCCGTGGTGCATCCTGCTGACCAACAAATGAGGCTCTGGCGACCGAAAAATGGCAGTATAGCCATTTCATAACTATGGCGTAGCTAAATACTACATATCGGTGACGGGCAGCAGCATCACCAGTGCGAGAAGCTACGTCCTGCGATCGCCAACCCGCCTGCCCAGCGTGGCAATTAGGGCATATCCCTCGCGATGAGCCGAAGATCGGGCTAAATGGCGTATCTTAGGAGGGGCCTACGTACAGCAGTGGACTGTCACAGGCTGATTATGAATTCAGAAAAACCTTTAGTACTAAAACTGTTAATAATATTCATTGATACAAAAGCCCAAGCAAATTGGACACCTGACCTAATTGCCTACTGACATGAGCAAGATAAATAAAACGCCTTTGATCAAACAATTAAACTTTTCCCTAAGATATAAATAAACCTACAAATATACTACATCCGACAAAACTAAAATAAACACACGATCTTACAATTTAATCAGAACTGTGATCATTCGGGTGAGTAATCTTCAATCACAGTAAATGGCCCTGAGATGACTCATCTGTGCGGATCATTTCTATGATTGTTATGATGTGACAGACGATATCATTAATTTTAGAAGAAGTTACCTACTCTATATTTATATAAATTTATATACACTATATAAATTCTTATACACGTGTATATATAAGCTATCGTGCTTCATATATCAATCTTAATTGATAATAAAATGAAATACAAAAAAATAGTTCGCATAAACTTCACAATGATATACCGGTCTAATATCCACTTTCCAAACCCATATCGAAAATTAAATTTTTCACAAAAATAAATAAAGCTTACTCATTTCTCTTCGGTGAGTACAATCGCCGCAAAAAAACTTATGCAACAAAACAATAAATTCATTCATAAACCACCTATTCCCATCTGCATATAATCATATTCGAAACGCGGGCTCGGTCACAACTCCAGACGTTTTAAATTTAGAACGCTCGGTTTTTTTACGGCGCGTCAAAGTATTTTGGTTGCAAAATACCGTTTCAGCGCAATCGTCGGTGGAAACGCGAAAACGAAAACTAAAACTGTCGAATACCTCTCCCGTTAAGGGTGCATCCGAGACGCAAGTATTCCGCAGGTAGCTGGCACCACCAAAATATCCCAGGAATTAGCGAATGGATTTGAATGCGATTTTAGCTAATGCCGCTTTCCGAGCAATCATTTTTAGGGTTCCGTACCTTAAAAGGAAAAAGGAACCCTGTTAGGTTCACTTTGTTGTCCGTCTGTCTGTATATTCGTCTGTCCATCTGTCAGGACCCTTTGTCTCAGGAAGTTTCACGAAACTTTTTTCAAGTTGAAACTTATACTAAATACTTGCGTCTACGGTATCTCTCAGCTGTGAAAAAATAAAACTTGTAAGTTTTTTTTTATAAAGATTACTCGCAATGTGGATTGCACATTACTAGTATCATTGTTAACCCCTCCAACTGAGCTTAATATGCTTGTGTCTGGAGTGGGTTCACGTCAATAGTGCAATGGGTGGGGTGGGGATCGACACCTTATCCATTGGGCCATTGGGCTATTGCTGCCTTTAAACGCAATCATAATGTTATGACCGTTTAAGTCGCATATTTTGCGATATCACAAGGGAATCAATACCTATGGGGTACTTCCCGTTGACCTAGAATCATAAAATTTGGCAAGAAGCAAGGTCTTGAAGCATTTATAAAGGAAACATCTAAAAATCGTAAATATGTAGTTTAATGACAAAATAAAAAGGTTGGTTCATGAACAGTGTCTAGGCGTTGTCTAGGGATCGAACTGTAAAGTAAATTACTTCTGACAAGTTTGTACAGAAGTCTCGGTGCGCGAGTCCAACTCGCACTTGGCCAGTTTATTTACTCTTTAGCTCCTCGCTCTCGATTTTACTTTCATCGCAACGCGCTCACTCCTTGCTCATCAATCTATCGAAGCTCGTTAAGTATCGCCTTGAGATTGTTATCGTGATTTTTAAATCAACACAGTCGATTAAACATAGCGATGGATGCGAGGCGACTACGGTGCGTGAAAACTAATTACAGGTAAATATATTTATTATGACTGTAAATTTGGAGCGCAATCAAGACCAACATTATAAATGCGAAAGTCAGTTTGTATATTTGTTTTTTTGGGACCTCTTCACGGTCAAACGGCTTGACCGTTTTAGCTGAAATTTTGCACAGAGCTAGCCAGAATAGTGGATTAGGACATGGGATACTTTATAACGCGGGCGAAGCCGCGGGGCGCAACTTGTCACTTATATTTAAAGCTTTCAAAAATGACGTTGACAGGTGTTTAAAGGTTTATGCCGACGGATGC
The DNA here is from genome assembly GCA_954871355.1 of Cabera pusaria. Lineage (NCBI taxonomy): Eukaryota > Metazoa > Arthropoda > Insecta > Lepidoptera > Geometridae > Cabera > Cabera pusaria. The sequence continues at coordinate 2,605,879 of OX940891.1, forward strand.
AGCGATGAGTGTTGTTGGGTTTTTCGTCGCCGCTTATTAATTTATGAGCGTGAGTGTACCTGTGACCCGGTTTTTTTTAGATCTCGTGGAATTTTCAGAAGTCGATGACGTAGCAGTGTTAATAATTAGTTGTTACGCGAACGTAAAGTGTAACATGGATTATTGTGTCACATTTAAATTGTTTGGGAAATAAAGATGTCCTTGTTATGACAAACTTTGGGACAGTTGATGTGGAGAGATTTTGTAACGTGCTGCTTGCAACAATTCGCATAAATATTTATAAAATGTATATAATTGTATTGCACAAGTATTTAATAATGTGCATAATTGTCCCTAAAATGTATTATCCAGCAATATTTTTAACTTCACAAAAAAAATTGGAAGGTTTCGATTGTATTTTTTGTTTTATATTTGTTACCTCAGAACTGTTTATTTTGTTTTGTTTGAGAGAGTAAGCTTTCCGTTTTGTTCTCTTAATATTTTATCCAGATCTGACCATTATCTCTAAGGATATGGAGATAAACACCTCAAAATTAATACTGAAAATGACGATCCTGGCATTTAAAGTCGATTTTTTTCTATCAAACGATAAACTATATCGAAATCAGTTCATCCGATTGGCCGTTTGCAATGCCACAGGCAGACACGCAGATACACACGTCAAACTTATAACACCCCTGATTTTTACGTCGGTTAAACATGCTTAGAGCTGTTGTTCACGTAATAACCGTTCAGGAAAGTTCTGAATACATTCTGTAACGCGATACTTCTCGCTGTGGAAGCATGTAATGTCTCAATCTCTAATACGTTCTTAGCGACGAAAAAGAATAAAAGTTAGGTAACGTTGGCAGAACAAGAAACATTGCTGTTGAGAATTCATTTGAGAACGAGTGAATATTTTTTTGTTGGTATGATAAAATTCGTCACAATTTTCTTTAAGTGATTTATTGGATAAAAATTTTAAATAACTTAGTGTCACGGTCCGAATGCAGCGGAAGTAACGTATCTACGCTTAAATCTAAATTGTCAATATTTCAATGTGAAGGAAATTTTCTACGCACTTCCGGTTTTTTGTTACAATGTTTGTATTTATATTTTTTTGATGTGTTATATAATTATGTATGTGTCTGGTTCCTATGAGATACAATAATATATTTAAAACTTGAAGTATCAACTTGTATTGATTTTCAATATTTTGCAATTTTCATGAATCGGAATCAAAGAATCAAAGCATTTATTCAGTATGTAGGCAGTAGTAATATACGCACATATACACGTCAAAATCATAAATCATAACCAATTATCATGTAAACATAGCAAAAGCAGAATTTTAACGCTTTGAATTAGAAAAAAAAACAAAAGTAATGAACCATACAGCTGTCAGCCAATCGTTTACGTCAGAACATTTAAAAAAAATATTAAAGTAGGTTAAAACCAACCATACATGTAACTGTGTGTTTCAGTACTCCAGACAATTTTTATATAAAAAATAAAAAAAGTGAAATAGTGAAACACAACTTAAAGAAACGCATACCGATCACAGTACATATCATGATCCGAATGGAACTGATAGTCCGTCTGTCAGCTGCATTATATTGTTTAAATAAAAATAAAAATAGCAAGCCTAGAAAGAAAATCTGCGGACAAAAAATGTTGAATCTACCGGTGTTTCGGAAATACTCCCATCGGAGAAGAAACACCAAGAAACTCTATGGGGCTTGTCTTGTCATTTTCTCTTTTTTTTATTAATTGTACATCTCAGCTTTAAAATTTTAACAAGATATTAATAATTATTATACAATTTATATTTGTTCTTGCAGCTTGGGGCATTCATGCCATGCATTTTTGTCATCCATATAGTCACCTATTGTATAGTATGATTTTTTCTACTAACTTTTATTTAATATTTTTATTTTGATCGACTTCAGAAATGAGTACCTATTTAAATAACGACGTTAACGTCAGTACCTACTTTTTATTCAAAATGAACTATACTCACGATACGTTTAATAAAGAGTTTGTAGTCAAGACTTCAGAAAAATAAGAGTTACTTAATTATAGTGTGAATGTAGTTTTATGTATTTTGCTATATTATATTTACTCCGGCAGCTGTGGGCCAATATTAATAGCAATTGTGTAATAGCGATAGGATGTACATAGTAATGTAGCTCTCATATACTGCAACAAGCAGAGATAATATAGTGCAGAAAACTTCAGAACAACAACTGGTAAAACAACACATACGCGGCATGTGAAGTCACTCGTTCCTTAATTATTTAAAACTGTGTTATAATTTACTTTTAAAAGTATACTACAGTCTCCTATTACAACTTTCAGTAAGATCACACGAGGGCGCGAAGTGGTCGTCAAACATGAAGTAGTTGTTTCCTAGTTCCCCATAGATCTGCAGTCAGTACTTACAGTCGCGTGCTATTTCCATCCCGCCCGCCCAACTAAGTTTATTGACTCTGCTCCACCCGGACACTATACTCTACGTGTTATTGCCACTGACGACTTGCGAAATAGTACTACTACAATACAGTCCCTTTGTTTTCGTTACTAGTCTACTTCTACAGTTAGGTTGTCTGGAACAGATTGCTTTATGCAATGAGACCGCCGATTGTATCACCTAATAAGGTTGTTGGTATGTATAGATTTCAATGAGGTAACGTCGCGTCGCCAGCTTTTTGGGGACGTTACCGGCAGACAGTGACCTAGGTTCTGTTTTTTAACCGACTTCACAAAAAAAGAGGAGGTTCTCAATTCAACTGTATTTTTTTTTGTTTTTTTTTTGTTAGAACGTCAAATCTTAACCGATTTGAAAAAATATTTTTTTGTTTGAGAGATTATGCCTTCCGTTTGTTTCCATTCAAATTTTATCGAGATCTGATAATCATTATCTCCGGAGATATGAGGATAAACAATATAAACAAATATATACCTATACGATACCTTGATGACATTATTATGGCTAGTGGATATTTTCACTATCGCTGCATGTGAAATAGGTTTTTTCGTTTTGTACGATCAAAAATTATTATTTCGCAGAAACTATATCATTGTAGTAGGTTCGGATCGAATACATCAATCAATTATTACGACGGTTAACCTTTAAAATCGAAAGCAATAAAATCGCAAAACATTCCGTGTACCAGCGGTAAAAAGCACAACAGAGCTAAAAAACTTTTTAGCGTATCATGCAATACTTATGGTACAAAAACAGTGCAATAAGCTACAGTTTTGCAAATTAGAGTGCAACGGTCGTATCGGCAGCTGGCGGTACATCTGCCGCTTGTACTGACGGCTGCAAAAGTAGCTCTACGCTGTTTGTATGTTCAAGCCTCAAGGTAAGGTCTTATGGGGGCGTGAAGGGTAAAAAGTTCAAAAAAGAAAGTTATCTGTTTTAAAGTGAAGTGAATCGACTAAAATTTTTTCGTAAATCTATCGCATGTCGCCGCAATGTATGTGGCATTATAGCCGCTGCTGATTGGTGGATATGATGTTATGACATTTAGGTATAGCTGTGATTGGCGGATGCTTCCGCAGCCATTTATTTGTATACATGCTAATGTGTCATGTCAACTGATGTTATAGTAGCTAGCTACCACACATAAACAATACATTTCACTTGCATCTTGGTTTCATAAAACTACACCACACTTTTTTTATTGTCAAGAGATTTGCTTACTGTGCGCTGGTCCAATAATATGAAATAATACTTAAATTAAATAAATTATAGCCAACCCCGACTGATCTATGTATAATATGTTAATTGGGACTTGGGACCATTCTAATGAGTCCAAACTCAACATCTCTGCTGTAAGTTGGAGAGGAGTTGAGTATTCTGCAGATTCTAGGAGAAGTCCTAGCATCAGATCAATGCTACCATGTTGTTACAATATCGTTGAAGTAAGAGGATACTGAATTTTAAGTTGATCAGACCTACAAACGTTGATTTCATAGCGTCATCAACCAGATAAAAGCTCGTAGGCTTAAAACGGCTGAACGGACTCAAACGGATCAAAGCTAAGAACACTTCTCGATCGAGACACATACGAGTATCAAACACAAAAAAAACTAAATCAAAACGGGTCATCCGTGTAGACTTTAGGTGCTACGATGCCACAGGCAGACACACATACCCAGATACACATGTCAAACTTATAACACTTTTGCGGCTTTTCCTTCTTTTTGCGGCGGGGGTAAATTCGATTAAGTCACGCCTTGATCCGTTATAATAGAAACAAATACCTCTCACTAATATCGCTTAATGTATGTAGATACAAACATTGGTGTAAAGCCACTGCACAGATCCCCGCACGGATAGGGAACTCGACATTTCGACTAAGTTGCATTGATCGCGGTCAAGAGACGAGTGACGACTGACCACGATCAATTAAACTTGGTCAAAACGTCGAGTTAAATAAAAATTAATGTTTTAAACGCGATAAGTCCCGTATTTTTATATTTATAACTATGTTTTAAAGTTTACAAGATATCTAGCTATTTCTACTACTATTTATTCTGTGCTACTGTTCGATAGTTCATCTATTATAATTCATCCATAAAGGTCAGGTAACAGACGGTAAAGGTCAATGGGCATCTCGCACTGCCCCCTGTTACGTAGCGAACGAGCGCGCATGCGCGGAGAGGCGTGGTTACACCTGCGTGCGGTGCCATGTTTATTGTGCTCATCTCTAAACACATACGAGCACTTACTAATATGGCTGCTGGGTAATATACCTTCGTCGCGAAACTGTTACGAAACAGCCGCTCTGCGTGAACGAATCGCGCTAGTTTAGTACTACGAGCCGGAAGTTCATAGCGGAATGGCTTGCAGTCAGTCGGTCCGTGGCCTACATTTTGTGAGGTGGTACGATTTCCATACAAAATATATTGTAAGTATAATATATATATAAATAAATATATAATAAATAATATATTGTAAATGGAGCAAAAACTTGCAATGTCCGCCTGGCCAGCTACCACCCTCAAGTTAGAAAGTCTGTCGCCAAAACATCTCTGATGTGTTTCGGCAGCTATCTTTGAGAGCCAGTTCCCATTCTAGGCCTAGCGTGCTTACCATCCTCGACCGCATCATCATTTACCAACAGGTGAGATAGTGGTCAAACGCTAGCCTATAAGATATTAAAAATAAATAATAATAATAATTTCCTATATGGTAAAGACCAATGTGTGATTTTAGTGCAAGGTTTTAACCAGTGAAATAACACTTATGTGAGACTCAACATCTTTATGTCTCAAGGTAACATGTGCAGTGCAGTGACATGAATATCTGTAATAGGTAGACGTCATCGTTTATCATCAGGCGAGCGTCGTGCTAATCTTATAACCTTATATCATAAAGAATTAACAAAACCGACTTCTAAGAAGGGGGAGGTTCTATGTTCGCCTGTATGTATTTTTTTTGAAAGTAGCTTTTCGTTAATATCTAAGAGATTTAGAGCCCGCATGCCGTGCCGCGAATTACAATGGTACAAGTGTGTATGAGGCACTTGCAATTGTTCGCGAATGAGTTGTGTGATCCATTTATTGCAAGGCAAGATACCTATATCTGTCGGAAAATACTGCAAAGCGAGTTCCCGAACTCGAAAATTATCAACCTACATCGTGCTCATGAGCTTTTAAGCACAAATGTAGAGATAATTATGACATTTCAACGTTCGTCATTAGAACCATTAAAAAATAGAATACTTGAGCAGTATTTTGTTTGTACTAAATTGTTAGGTTAGTCAATATTTTGTCAGATTGAACGGTTAATATAATAATAATATTTCTCTCGTGTAGTTCCGGTTCTTGCAAGAATACGGGGATAAAATATAGCTTATGTTACTTGCTGATAACGTAACTTTCCATTAGTGAAAGAATGTTTTAAACCGGTCCATTACTTTTTGAGTTAAACCGTAACAAAAAAAAAACTAAAAAAAAACTTTTCCTCTTTATAATATAAGTTTAGATTTAATTCATTTGATATTTGAGATATGGTTACAATGAGGAGTTATTGTTTAGGTTTGGTTCAATCATATCTTCTATATGGTATGCGAACATTGTGCAGGTAGGTACGTACTCGTATTAGAGGCATATTTAAATCTAACTAGGTACTACCTATTTACCTAGGTAAGTTATATACATTCAGGGCCAGTTTCACCGGTTTTTGATAGTGCTAAAATTAAGAAATCTGACAGATTTTTGACAGCTTTTATATCGCCTCATGTGTCCAGATAAATATCCAACGCATTATCAGAAACCGGTGAAACTGCAGGCCCTTAACAAAGTCAAAGTCAAAGCATTTATTCAGTATATGGGCAAATAAAAAATTTGTACTCACACACGTCAAATAACATTAAACAGATCATATTCAATAAAAAATATTATAGATATAACAGAAACATAACTTATTGCTTTGAATGTATCATCTAGATGTCGAACGTCACACTTAAAACACATTGTAACGTAACCGAATGTAACGTAACGGAATGTAACGTAACGGAGCCCTGGAGGAGGCCTACCGCACGCTACATCCCTAAAGGAACCAGGAACCTAGACAAGACAAACTACAGGAGACGGGTTATAACAGTTACATTCATATAGATTCTACCATACTCTACGATACTTATCTTATATAAAACTTAAACTTTATCACTGCTCTTCTACAAAAATCCTCTATATAGACCTTGTGACGTACTCGTATATCAATTCATTAGCCAAAGTCTGCATCTTAGCTTGTCGCAGCTCTCCCCGTATGAACATCATTTGCGACGTATATCAATTCATTAGCCAAAGTCTGCATCTTAGCTTGTCGCAGCTCCTCCCGTATGAACATCATTTCTGGACGTAGCTGTTGGTGAGCCTTCGGACCCATGCCGATGGTCAGTTGAGGGTCTATGCCCGCTAGCTGCCGGTCGAATCTGCCTCCCACATCGGCTTCCAGGACGCCAGCATCTTCAAAGGAATTCTCATCCTTGTCTATCATATGATAAATCGATGGAATACTTCAGATAGGGTAGGTAGATAAAAAGATTGTCTACTAGAAAAGCCATAACGTAAGTGGTAGACCGGTACAAATATGAATTCAGTAGATATTTATAGATATTCCATGCAAATCGGTACCTATAGTCATTCTTCGTCTTCCTTGTTTTTCCCGTTCCCATGGCAACGTGACCCGTCATAAAGAAACAAATCGTTTTAATACAAAAGAGTATATGTATGATATATGAAAATGTATGAGGTCGTTGAAGATATGCCACAACATGTTTAATTCTCCTGATTAATGTAGGGTTGCCAACCGTACTATTACGTGCACCCGCAACCCAGTGCATGTTTCAGTACTTCAGACAATTTTTATCCAAAAAATTGTGAAATAATGAAACATAATAAATAAATACAACGCAGAATAATTAACAGAATAATGATTAGTACAACCTTAACAAATTATTTCTTAATTTAATTTTTTATTATTGTTACTACTTATAAACGAGCATGCTACATTAACTTCACTTTTCATTATAATTGGTCTATTGTTTTATATCAATTATCAAGCTAAGCATTTGCGAAAATGATATATTCAAATTGACATTTAAATTAATATTTATAAGGCCAATAAAAACCTAAACGCTATTTTAGAAAGTTTATTGACACGGGAAAATATTTAAAAAAATAAACAATAGTAAAATAATAATCAAAATAGTCCGGTCACAGCACTGTTAAGTGAAGTAAGTAGGTACCTACACTAAGTTAGTGACTTACTAAGTAAGGTAATTAGCGGTACAAACGCCGCTCGCTTTGTTCTGTGAAGATGTTCCCACGACCTGTCTACCGTACAAACTTGTATAAACTGAATGTGTCTGTGCATATTATATCAAAAGTTCTGGGCAAATAAAGTTTTGAGGGCCCGGTGGCGTAATCGGGAGAACGGTCGGCTTTGATGTTGTGGTGCCGAGTTCAAACCGCCGTGCACCAATGGATTTTTCTGTCGAAAAATTTATGTGCGCTTTAAAAACATCGTTAAGAAATCAACAACCCCCGCATGGTGGTAGGACATTATCTAGTGTTCGCCTGGCCAGCTACCACACTCAAGTTAGAAAAATCTGTCACCAAAACATCTAATGTGTTCCGGCAGCTATCCTTGAGATCCAGTTCCCATTATAGGCCTAGCGTGCTTTCCATCTTCGACCGCATCATCACTTACCAACAGGTGAGATAGTGGTCGAAAGCTAGCCTATAAGATATTAAAAATATATATATATAATGAAGTAATTTTAAGTTTCTTTGAAGTGTCTCACACTTTATATTTTTGTAGAATTGTTAAACACAATCCAAAATTTCATCGTACCGACGGGACTCGAACCCGCACCCCCCGGTTTACACGTCCAGGTGCTCTGCCAATTAAGCCACGGTTCGATACATCGATACGACGAAATTAGTGGATTGCATTCTGTTAACCCAATTATGCATTGGTGGCGCCATCTATGACTACTTATTACGTAAGTCAATCATTCGGAAGAAATCATTACAGTTTTCAAATCCGACGAGAGATGTTGCACTGCGTAAATCAAATATTATGTTTCTTTGAAGTGTCTCACACTTTATATTTTTGTAGAATTGTTAAACACAATCCAAAATTTCATCGTACCGACGGGACTCGAACCCGCACCCCTCGGATTACACGTCCAGGTGCTCTGCCAATTACCTGGACGTGTAATCCGGGGGGTGCGGGTTCGAGTCCCGTCGGTACGATGAAATTTTGGATTGTGTTTAACAATTCTACAAAAGTAATTTTAACTTTAGATATACGACCAAAGTTTACTTTTATGTTCGATAAATTCTAATGAAAAATGATTTAAAAGCGATTTGTGGTAACGAAAATAACCGACTTCAAATGCCACGCTAGTCATTGTCAGCATTAAATTTGAGGTGCTTATCTCCATATCTTTGGAGATACTTATTACATTTCTATAAAGTTACAATGGGACAAAATGGGAAGCATACTCTCTTAAACAAAAAAAAAACGGTTAATAAATGATAGAGTTCTAATGTAACAGACGAAAGTACAGGTGAATTGAGAACCTCTTTTTTGTGAAGTCGGTTTAAAAAACCAATTATACCTTTTGTACGTTTGGGATGAACTAACTGTTGAAACATATTTTAAATTTTAAGGCTTTTGTTCACAGTTTTCTTTTTTATTTCTATTTCTAAGAAAATATAGGATTTAAATATTGCAGTTTATAACAAATATCGTAGCTGAAAATTCTTATACATGTGTTTATCATTGTTTTGGTTCACAGCTGAACACGTGGCTCTCCTATGGCGCGCCACTGAGCTCAATCTTCAGCTCTACGTATCCAACCGCTGCCAGCCAGCCAGCTTGCGATTATTATCCCATAAGTTGCTACATCTTGGACCACATCGTCACTACTAGTGGTTATTCGCTTAAAATATGTGACCAGTATTTTTAGCTATCGAATATCCATGGGTAATCTTCAACCTCCCGAACATCGGTAATTGTTAATAAACATTTGTTACCACAACCCCAAAAGTAACTTATTTTCCTGTCAGAGCGATTACGCTAACAAAACACAAGTAAAATAAGACAACCAAACTGTACCTTTCAAGACTTATAAAAGGTCAGACCATTCTAAGCCTAGCGCGTTCGCCATCTTCGACCACATCATCGCTTGCCACTAGGCGAAATATGGCTCAAACGCTAGTCTTAAAAATTAAAAAAAATAGTGTGATGTGGTTTTATGAAACCACGAACCACGATTCAAGTGAAACGTTTGTTTATGTGTAGCTATGGTAACTAGCTATTATGACAGCTCAGTTGACATGACACATTACAGCATTATACAAAATATGGCTGCGGAAGCGTCCGCCAATCACAGCTAGACCCAAATGTCAAACATCATATCCACCAATCAAGCTAAAGCAGCACATGCGATAGATGGACGAAAAAATTTTAGGCGACGTAATAAAAGTTTAACTTTAAAAAACAGTTGTTTACAACCTTCTCTATGTACCCAATGCCAATAGATGGGTAATTACCCGTAGTTGGGTCAAGGCTGCGGCCGTCTGCCAACGTTTATATTTTTGTAGTATTCTTTCGAATTGAGCCGTTTGCGAAATTGGAACGGACTCTGTCGTGGCGATGATTCATTGGAAATTGAGTTTTGTCCGTCTTTGTTTAAGGTCTGGATTTGATTGGAATACAGTTTACGAGCTGGAAGACCTCATGAATGAGTGGAAGAGCTATGAAAATATTACGTGAGCAAGCTTGTGCATCAAATATAAGATCTCGTAAAGAACCGCGATAGTTTTGATAGTGAAGAAGTTGTGGAGATCGGAATGTGATAAAATTATATTTCGAGAACATTTTTTTTGTTTTATGAAGGTAGCAAACATGCAAACGGCCCACCTGATAGGAAGTGGTTACCGTCGCCTATGAACACTTGATAACTAGGTGTGTCACTCGTGCGTTGCCAGCCTGTAAATCTTAAATTAAAACTTTGTATACCCCATAATACACTGTAAACTATAATGACTATTTCTCCTGGACCTCCAAGAATGGATGTACTTATGCTGTATATATACCCTCTTTATGAGGGAATGATTTTTAGGGTTCCGTACCCAAAGGGTAAAACGGGACCCTATTACTAAGACTCCGCTGTCCGTCTATCTGTCTGTCCGTCTGTCACCAGGCTGTATCTGTATCTCATGAACCGTGATAGTTAGACAGTTGAAATTTTCACAGACGATGTATTTCTGTTGCCGCTATAACAACAAATACTAAAAACAGAATAAAGTTAAAACTAATAGAGGGTCCCCATACAAAAAACGTGTTTTTTCGGCATTTCACGCCATCTATGAACACTTAGTTAGGTAAACGTCCCATAGATGGCGTTATATTGAAACGTCGACCCTAATACCTTTGTTAGACGTTAGATGGCGTTATAAGAAATAAAATGTTTATTAATTATTATCTTTTGCTGGCGAAAAATGATAGTGGTATTTTTTGCTCGATCTTATAAAATACTGTAGTGTGGTACGGAACCCTACTAGTGCGAGTCCGACTTGCACTTGGCCAGTTTATTAAAATATATTTACACAACGTATATACAAGTGAATGTATTCCTTAGATTATGAAACTTTTAAGAGCAAAAGGCAAAGGTTTCTAAATAAATTGTAACAAATACAGTAACTGTCACCGCAACTGTGTAGTGCGACTGGCGCCTCATGTAACCACGTTGATCGGCCACCTACGATAATTTAGGTATTCTGAGCAGAATCACATGTTTGTATGATATCTCGATCTGCCGACATTGTCTGTCAGTCGGTCAATTAGTCGGTGTGGTTAACGCAGGCGTAGCTAGCTACGCCTGCGTTAATTTATAATTATTAGATAGAATTTATAGAATTAGAAGTTAGAATAATTCTAAATTATAAAACTAGTCTACTAGTACTAGTAAGACTAGTCTTACCACATAATTTAGAATTATTCAAATTTTTTAACCAACTTCACAAAAAGGAGGAGGTTCTCAATTCGACATTATTTTTTATTTTTTTTTACTTTTTTATGCTTTTTACATCAGATCGCCGTCAAATCTTAACCGATTAAAAAAAAATTGTTTGAGAGTTTAAGCTACCCATATTATGTTTGGTCCCATTTCAATTTTATCGAGATCTGATATTCATCTCCGGAGATTTGGAGATAAACAATAAAAACAAAATAGGGAATATGCATGTTTTTTTTAAATATTTTTATTTCACTCATTACATCCATATAACATAATAAAAAAATAAAATACTGCTGGAATTAGTCTAATTATTTTTTTAAAAAACATTTAAATATACAAATAAATTTGAGCAGTTTAAACGCCATCATTTCCCGGGTTCTTTGGTAATACATTGTGACGTCACGCACTTTTTTTTTCTTTAACTAAGACTCCGCGCGATTATTGTATTTAGCCAATGGCATGTTTTTATTAAATTATACAGTTTCTCTAATCTCGTTCTTATTTTTATCTATATTAAATGGTTAGTAATATACATTTCTGCACAATAATTCGCGGCAAACACAATATTTGGAAATAAATACAATAAGACCACACCATACATTTATTTTTTTGTTTCCGCGCTCAATGTTTCTATGACGTGGAGTTGTGCATAATGACGTCAACTTTCGATTCGACCAATGGTGATCTGTTTTACAAACATAAATTTCCCTCGCTTATATTGCATTTTTAATTTAATTATTTTAAGCAAATAAAATGGAATTAAATAAAAAAAGGTTTTACATATAACTCCAGGACAACAAAGAATCGAAAAAAAATTATTTCCAATAAATCTGAGCTTCATGCATATTCCCTATTGTTTGTTTAAACGAATGTAAAGAAACTCGCAGTATATGAGCTCTCTACCTCCTCTACCTCATATTATTACCAACATTTAATTTAAGTGCGATATTTTATTCAGGAGACAAATATCATATGTTTATAGTCTAGACAATCGTCAGACAGGAAACCTGAGGACGGCATATTTTCATATGCCGTCCTCAGGTTTCCTAAACCTTCGCTTTAGTTCATTCGATAGGTCACCTACAAAATGACACAGTGCAAAAGATACAGTTACAGAAAGACAAAAACACTATGAAAATTCCAATAACCTTAATTTTTTCATTCTATTCCATTAACTGAAAGTCAAAATAGAACACCGTAACATTTTTGGATTTAGAACTTTATTGCTTTTGTTAAAAAGTTGTAATCACACACAGTGGACACAGAAATATTTAATCAATAATCAATATCTGGTTTACCGAGATTTGCTCGGTATTGTATGTATATTTCTTTTTTGTTAAATCGAGTGTTTTCTTTTGGCTCCCATTAATAGTTTTACTCACAAAACAAGGAAAACAAAAAAAAATAGAAAACAAATAATATCGTTTAAAAACTAAAAAACAACCGACTTCAATGCCGCGCTATTCATTTTCAGTACCAATTTTGAGATGTTTATCTCAATATCTCTGGAGATACTTATCATACCACGATAAAATTACCATGGTACCACACTTGGGATATTTCCTTTCGAACAAAAAAAGAATAATCGAAATCGGTTCATAAACGACGAAGTTATCCGCGAACAAACATAGAAAAAGTATATACGGTCGAATTGAGAAACCTCCTCCTTTTTTTGAAGTCGGTTAAAAAGGGAAAAATAGTCATCTCATCTGGTCTCGAAACACGAAACAGGGACCTCCCGATCGCCATCCAATCGATCTTTCAACGAGCTATCGTAACGTTGTCAAATGAGTCGAAATTACCCTTTGTATTGTAATGATATGGTAGTAGTTTTTCAATGCCTAAAAACACGAATATAACAACATTTTCTGAAAACGAATCCTAGCTAGATCGATTTTTCGCCCCCGAAATCCCCTGTATACTAAATTTTATGAAAATCGTAGGAGCCGTTACCGAGATTCAGATTAGATACATATATATATATATATAATATACAAGAATTGCTCGTTTAAAGGTATTATTAGAATATGATAGTTTTTAGATTCACAAAAAAAATCGACTTCACATACCGCGCGAGTCAGTTTTAGTAGCAAGTTTGAGATGTTTATCGCCATATCTCTTTGTATGATTAAAACAAAACCTGAGATTTGAGATCCGTTGGACTAGTATCTTTCCTGTCATTTGAGATTCATAATTTTCATACAGTCTCATTCAATGGCCTCAAAATAAATTGCAAGGCGCGACTAAAGAAATGTTCACTTCGATGCAGATGTTAATGTAAATATATAATACTTGCATTTTGAATTTAAAACCACCACGAACTGACTTGTGTATGTATCATTAAGATGGTTTAAAAACTAAAAACAAAAAATAAATTGTCTGAAGTACTGAAACATGCACTGGGTTGCGGGTGCACGTAATAGTACGGTTGGCAACCCTACATTAATCAGGGGAATTAAACATGTGTTTTAAGTGTGACGTTCGACGTCTAGATGAAAGCTGAATGGCTCAATACCTTTGTTTTATTTTTGTAAATTCAAAGCAATAAGTTATGTTTCTGTTATATCTATAATATTGTTTTATTGAATATGATCTGTTTAATGTTGTTATTTGACGTGTGTAAGTGCAAATTTTTAATTTGCCCATATACTGAATAAATGCTTTGACTTTGACTTTGAAAACAACCGACTTCCATGCCGCGCGAGTCAGTTTCAGTTGCAAGTTTGAGACGTTTATCGACATATCTCTGGAGATACTCATCAGATTTCGATGAACCGACAGTTGACATGGAAATACCATATTGATAGTTTAGTTAAAAAGATAAATAGTATGGCTTATGCTCTTTATCACCTTTCCAAGGTAGTTAACCGTGAGACTGCGCTAACCGCATACCACGGGACTGTGGTATCACTGCTCAGGTATGGTGCTATTTTCTGGGCCAATTCAACTAATAAAGACGACGCTTTTCTGGCACAAAAAAGGTGTGTAAGGGCCATTACCGATACTGAATTTTAACATTACTAACCTTACAACGAGAGACAGTTGTAAACCATATTTTAAGGAATTAAAACTATTAACCTTACCCTGCCTATACATTTATGAGATTGCGATATTTGTAAAAAAAAACCTTAGTCGATTCGAAACTTTAGGGGACAACTACACATTTAATATGAGAAATAGATCGAGACTATGCAATAAACCATCTCGCACCTCACTGATGAGTAAGAGTGTATTTAGTATGGCTCCAATAATTTATAACCAATTACCTTTTACCTTAAAGGAGTGCAACTTCGTTAATTTTAAGATAATACTACGATCAATATTAATAAAAAAATGCTACTATTCTATTAATGACTATTTGAATGATAAAAACTTTGAAAATGTTGATTAGTGAAATTCCGGACATATAATAATAATTTTTACATCTCTCATTTTCGGTAAGTAGGTCCTTATTACCCCCAAATGGGGCTTGTAGGTAACCAATTAGCGCTCTAGGGTAATAATGTAGCTAGAAAAGCCCTAGGGCGGTAAGTAATTTAAAAAAAAACTCTTCACTCTTTCAAAAAGTTCACGTAGGTACATCTAACCATCATACTGGCAATAGACATTATGCATTCAGCCCAATGACAAAAGAGGTCGCTTCGCTATTCAGCCTTGTCTTCGTATGAGTAAAATAGTCATCAATTTTAAATATCGAACAGCGAAGCTCAATTTCGTTCTTGAAAAAAAAAGGTGAAAAAAGGCGGGAATAGAAAACTTTTACTTTAAATATTGTTTGTTTTTGGGTTTTTTTTTATAATTACGTGCTAATTAGGAAAACATGAGTTCTGCAAGTGATGAAGAAATAAGCTGCCTACAACAATATTTTGCCTGAAAGTTCTAAAGAGAGGTATTTGAAAACTTACGACGAGTTCGTCGAGTGAAGTGGCGAAAAGAAAAACGAGTAAAGTCTTTATCTGAGACTGTATTCTTAATATACTTTAGTGAGCTATCAAAAAAGCTGCAGCCATCTAGTTTGTGGTGCATTTATTCAATGTTAAAAGCAACTATTTCACTATAAATTTAAACTTATACAATGTTTTATTCTTGTAATGCCGGTTTTTTTCTACTTACCTCACAATCGAGATGTAAAGCAGAGTAGTTAGCTTTGGTGTAAGCATCAATTGCACCCTCGAACTATATATATATATATATATATATATATATATATAAATATCTCGGGCTGCAATTGATGCCTTACAGCCCTTGGCTACTAATCTACTATAGTTGACTTGCCATTAGTTCTACATTAATTGTAATTCTGAATAAGTTTATGATTAATTTAACCTTTATAAAATAATTTAAATATTAGTTTGCCTTAAGGGATAAGGATGTATACGGGAATCTTATATCGGCTACGACATCCTTGCATATCTTTGTATCTACCTACAGTCTGACAAATAAAAATGATTGATTGATTGATGGAAACTACAATGGGACTACCTCGGAAACGAACCCTACCGATTAAAAACATAATCATTTAAATCGGTTCACAATTGACGGAGTAATACCGCGTAACATACACACACAAAAAAAAACCTTTAGACGAAATTAGAACCTCTTTCTTTTATAGAAGTCTGTTGATCATTTGTTCATTGTGACCATTTCAATGAGCCTAAACACGACATCTCAGACGAGGAGTTGAAGAAATTTCTGCTGATTCAAGGAGATGTCTCAGCATTAGGTCAAGTTAACCATATTCTTACAATATCATTGAAGTAATACGATACTGAATTTTAAATTAATACATTTGATTTGACTAAAACTACGCTAAACAGACAGCAGCAGAGTGACGGGTATGTAGTGCGCAGAAGCGCCATTTTGATTTTTTTGACGTCAGCGGTCAAGTGCTACGAAAGTTGCTATCGTGGCCTCATCAACCAAAAAAGACTGATAATATTAAAACGGCTGAACGGATTTTTATGAAACAAAGCTAAGAACACTCTCGATGAAGATACCTGTCGAACAAAAAATCTAAATCAAAATCGGTTTTTCCCGTTTGTCGCTATGATGCCACAGACAGGCACACACATACACATGTCAAACGTATAACACCCCTTCTTTTTGCGTCGGGAGTTAAAAACAAATGCTTATGCAGCACATTAGAGTTTCCTATAGCAATAAGAAAATTGAAGCACGAATAGGGACTAAATGAGCGAAATGAAAGACAAAGCTCCTGCAGAGAAGGCACGTTGAGTGTCGTCAGTAAAGTTTGATACTATCCAAGTTGTTTATCTGGATAATATCAACTGTGGGTGGGACTGTGACGTTTGATATCATATTTGATATCGTACCTTGGACTTGCATTCATTTGTGCCAATTAGACAAATGCTTTATCTCCTCAATTTCCGGACATTGTGCTGACGCAAAATATTCTAATTGCATTCCTTTTGATTTTAATATGACTGTAAAAATACACTCGTAAACATTATCAAGATAATTCTCAAGACAATTTAGGTAGATACCTACTTTAACAAGCTGAAAGCGGTTATAGACCAATGGTTAAGGCGTCGGCCTGGCGATTGAGAGGTCGTGAGTTCGATTCCTACACTATTGACGTGAACCCATTCCAGACACAAGCAATTTTAGCTTAGAGTGGTTAACAAAACTACTAGTAATGTGCAACCTACATTTCTAGTAAGCTTTAAAAAAAAGTGAGTGCGATCTCACAGAAAATTACGTCCAGTAGAGTGAAGTAGAAAGAAAAGAGCAAGAAAGAGCCGAAAAGCTGACTCCATCATCATATGGTATAATAAGATCATTCAATTAATTTTTTCCCACAAGCAAGACGGTTGCTTGGTGGTAAGCGATGACGTCTGCTTATAACAACTTCTGCAGCACGCAACATTATGGATAGGTTTCCATAGGTAATCATTAAATCGTTATTCCGCTTTACTTGCTACCAAAAAGCAGCTACCACCATCAAGGAGAAAATCTGCGGCCATAACCTTACTATGTTCCAGCAGCACACAGCCCTTGAGAGTCAGATTATTCTAGGCCTAGACTGTTTACTATCTTCGACCACATCATCGCTTACTGCCAAGCGAGATAGTGGTCAAACGCTAGCCGATAAAATATAAAAACATCAAGCACTTGGACCATTATCTCATATTATGTTGTTAAGTGATGATGTTGTCTAAGACGTCTAAGACGAAACCTTGCTAGTCTAGAAATGGAATACGCTAGTGAGACAAGGTGCAGGCAATAAATTTAACGCAACTGTCCAAAACCGTCTTCCATAGTGGCTAGCACAGAACATCAAACCGGAACTCGGCAAACTGATTGGCGACATGTTTTTGGGTGCTTGGAGACATGCCCGATACTCACCACCAGTGGTCATTCATTTAGCACCACCCATCACGTGCAGGGTAGAATAAGGTCTAAACCTACGGACGCGGGCAGGCAGGAAAGATAGTTCAAAATGAGTGACCACTGATGGTAGGGTTCAGCCGTGGCTTAGAGCACCCTCCGCACAAATTGGCATAATGTTGGAAAACGGGTTGAATCTGTTGAGTTTTGTATATTGGACAAATGCTAGTGGTCCAGCTCAAATTCAAGATTAATTGCAATACAAATGTATAAAATTTTAGTACAATTTCACATAAATTCATATTTATAAGCTACTAATAGTCAGTAGGTATTTAGGTCACAAGAAAAGGTTCTTCGCACTCATAAAAAATAGTTAGTTTAATAATAAATACTTTTATTCAGCGCTGAACAAATTAATAAGGACGATCGTATTAAAAACTACCATGAAAATTACGACTATTTTTACACAACATAACATCGCAATTAATTAGAAGCCATAATTAGCTAAACTTTTCGTCAAAGTTCAGCGACCTCACAGACGGGCACTTTAATGCCTATCGTAAAACAGCCTCTGCGAGGCTGATTAAAGACATAATTCGCTTTAACTGCCGGCGGACGACCGATATATATTTATATATTTTTGTTTGTTTTACACCAATTGTGTAAATCTTAACACATCGAATAACGACTTGGGATAATGGTAGCCTCCTTTTGATGTCATTTGTGCGGTTAATGACGGCTTTCCTTTCGGATGTGTTGACAAATGGGTAGGTATAAATCAATTTGATTGTGGGCGATCGCTTTGGGATGCAATGATAGACATCGGCAAACATTTGCCCGATTCATTGTTGTGATTTCTTACTACTAGATATTATCTAAACTAATATTATAAAGAGGAAAGATTTGATTTTTTGTTTGTTTGGTCGTTTCCAATATCATTGACCAATTTCAAAAAATATTTCTCTAATAAAAAGCTACACTATTATTACTACACTATATACGCGAGTAACATAGGCTATTTTATCCTCGTATTTTTGCGGCTACGGAACTACGCGGGTGAAACTGCGAGACGCTGCTAGTTATAGTATACTTTGATAATTTATAGCATTATTTATGATAGAGGGTGTTGTATAAATAGGCGGCATTAAACAAAATTATTCTTGTCAATATTCTAAGTGCCTTTTAATGTGAAAAATTATAGCTAAAGATCATAATATATCTTTAGATGGCGATCAATCAGTTTCACATTCACGATGTGTTTATTGGTAATAAACATGTTTTATAATTCAGATTTATGGCTTATCTATGGCATTTTGCTTGATATAAAATTGACTACCAATCGTTAGAATATGGTTTATTTTATAACGAGTAATGCCGTCGCGTTTACGTCTGATAGGTGTATTAGTGTTTAAATGTTTCTGAAGCCATGTTTTTTACATCTCTCTGTTTACAAATAACTAAGATAGAATGTTATTGAGCATGTCATCAACTGATGAATTGGATCCTTATACTTCAGGAATGTGAAACGTTTAGAGATTCCTTTAATACCACGTATTACTATTTTTATATTTCACTGGGAGAACTCCACAGGCATGGAACAAAAGCATGATTTTAAAATTGTCGTGAATTTGTAACATTATTATTGTTATATACCGGCTGTAATTCACGTACCTTTAGTCGAATTTTCTCGACCTAGGTTTCGAGCGAGTCAGTCGCTCTTCCTCGGGAGTGAGGTCACGCGGTGAAATCGCGATGTTCACCTAAGGTCGAGACCTAGGTCGAGAAAATTCGACTAAAGGTACGTGAATTACAGCCGGTATATAACAATAAGAAGCATGGTGGTTCTGTTTTTCAAAAAAGGAGACAAAACCCTCTTGAAAAACTACCACCCGATTTCGCTTCTGAGTCATGTCTACAAGCTGTTTTCAAGGGTCATCACGAACCCTCTAGCGCGAAGACTCGATGAGTTCCAACCTCCGGAACGGCCGGGTTTCGAAGGGGTTACGGCACCATAGACCACATCCATACAGTGCGGCAGATTGTACAGAAGACCGAAGAGTATAATCGGCCCCTGTGCTTAGCATTTGTAGACTATGAGAAGGCCTTCGACTCAATCGAAACCTGGTCTGTTCTGGAGACCCTGCAGCGTTGCCAAGTCGACTGGTGATATATCGAAGTGATGAGATGTCTGTACAATGCCGCAACGATGACTGTACAAGTACAGAACCAGTGAACTAAACATGTCCACCTGCGTCGAGGAGTGAGACAGGGGGTGTCATATCTCCGAAACTGTTCACTAACGCCTTGGAGGATATGTTTAAGACGCTGGACTGGAATGATTCTAGCATTAACATCAACGGCAAGTACATCTCTGAGATGTACTTTCCGTTGATGTTATGTCATCTGCGAATCGTAAGTGAGAGATCATCATTATGGCAGAGACGCTGCAGGATCTACAAAAGATGTTGAATGGCCTAGCTGATTCTTCTCGTCGCATCGGTCTCCGGATGAATTTGGATTAAACCAAAGTCATGTACAACGAGCACGTTGTTCCGGAACCGATTTCCGTAGATGGAATCCCACTCGAAGTTGTTACGCAGTATGTTCACCTAGGGCAAACGCTCCAACTAGGCAAACACAACTTCGAGAAGGAAATCCAGATGAGAAATCAGCTGGGCTGGGCAGCATTCGGAAAACTCCGTCGAGTCTTCTCGTCGCCTATACCGCAGTGTCTAAAGACAAAAGTCTTTAACCAGTGCATCCTACCTGTGATGACACACGAAGCCGAGACGTGGACACTCACAGTTCGACTGGTCCACCAATTTAAAGTCGCTCAGCGAGCTATGGAGAGAGCTATGCTCGGTATTTCTCTGCTGGATCGAATCCGGAATGAAGTAATTCGCCACAGAACTAAAGTTATCGACATAGTTTAACGGATTAGTAAGCTGTAACGGCAGTGAGCTGGTCATATCTGCCGCAGGACTGATAACCGTTGGGGTAGACTTGTCCTTGAGTGGAGACCGCAAATCGGAAAACGTAGCGTAGGACGTCCTGTGTCCAGGTGGAGCGACGACATACGCAAAGCGGCGGGCAGTGACTGGAAACAAAGAGCCGAAGATCGGGCTCAGTGGCGCAACTTGGGAGAGGCCTACGTCCAGCAGTGGACGGACACCGGCTGATAATGATGACTATTTTTATGTTGTATATTTATGTTTAATTTATTTTTACGCCATGATGTATTTAATGACAGTGTTGTGCAAAACATAATAATACTCAGAGTAACAATTAATATTTAGTAATTGTTACTCTGAGATAATAATATTTTTTAGATCTGCCATATTGGAGGTAGGTATAATATAATATTTTTTATCTGTTCAAATACAGTAAAATTTTGTTCCTTGGCTTACCAAGTAAGAGCAGCAGTACTGATAAGTTTGTGTTTTTTATAATATGTATATTATTAAAAGTCCTAATAAGATTTTTAGGGCGTAGTAAAGAAATATTGGAATAGTTGGGTAATTTTTTAAAACCGAGTAGGCTCTTTTTCTTCTGGATTTATTAAAATTTCAATATGACGACGTTTGTAGAGGTCAGCTAGTTGCTAAGTAAGTTGATCGGATTTAGTTCAAGATAAATATTTATAATCAAGTTGCATACAATTTGAAGTGGCGCATCTGTTTTAACTGCTCTATGTGGTAACAGTAGTGATGATCGTTTCGCGTTTGTTTCACGTTCAAGTGGCTCAAGTGGAGTGGCTACTGACAGATTGGATTGCCGATATTATCGATGCGTAGTGATGTACTTGAGTGTAAATTGAGGTGGGATCGATATGTTAGTGTAACAACACATCGCTTTATTCGATCTGTATACATGAGCATTGAAATTTCACTGTGAGTTATTAATAGTTATGTAATATGTTATGTAGTATGTTATGTAATAATATGTAGAATTCAGGTTGATTGATGTTTCTTACCAAATCACGCATAAATAGTTGAATCGAAAACATTGTTTGAATTCTGTTAAAGTGCAAAAGTAAGTGTAATCATACAAGTACGGGCAAAGAAAGACGACCAGCTTCCTCTGGTGCCAAAATAATTTCGGGTAAGATAGCCAACGAATAATAATTATTCGTTTGGCATACAAAATATTTATGAATAAATAAATACAACCGAAATAATTGTGTTTATCTCAACATCTTTTGAAATACTCATCAATCTCAATAAATCGTATAATGGGACCAACGTGGCAATGTACTCTGCAACGAAAAAAAAATCATTGGAATCGGTTCACAATTGGCGGAGTAATCACGTACAAACATAAAAAATATTCAGACTAATTGATCTTACTTAAGTCACAGAATAATAATAGTACGAGTAGTAGAATAATAAGTACTTGTACTTAAATAACGATCTTAACTTGGGTCAGCATTGCTCACACAGCGAACACTTGCTTGCTACAAACTTTATCTGTCTCTGAAACTGCGAGGCGTTTGAAAGTCTGTGCATTTACCAATGGCTCTGAAAGCTTTGTTAGTTTTTGGATGGTGGTAGGATACTATCTAGTGTCCGCCTGGCCAGCTAATACTTTCAAGTTAGAAAATCTGTCGCCAAATATCTAATGTGTTCCGGCAGCTATCCTTGAGAGCCAGTTCCCATTCTAGGCCTAGCGTGCTGCCATCCTCGACCGCATCATCAAGTTGTGAGTAAGTACCAACAGGTGAGATAGTAGTCAAACGCTAGCCTATAAAATAAAAAATTACAAAGATTTCGATGAAACTGGAAAATATTTTTCTATAATTAATCTAGAATGTTCTCCACGAACAAGAATAGCTCCGCCTCCACCCGTAGGCTTTCGTTGCAGTGAATTACCTACGAATATTTCTTCAGAAGTAATGTATTTTTAGTAGACTTGTGTTTATCATAATTTTTATATTAGCTCCAACTAGATCTATTTCTAACAAACAAGCTTTTAGTAATAACTCATTGGTGAAAAATCCGCGGAATGTCAATTAGTGGCCTTGCTCTTGATTTTTCTAATCTGTTTACAAATACGATCGATTTTCTGATTACAATTCGAATCGTAAATAGTAACACTATTCGATTATTTGTTTTACGAATATTTCGACAATCGTGGGCACTAAAACTGCAGAAATAGCCCGATGTACTAGGGAACTATTAATTATAGCCACCATTAGTTTTTGTATGTAAACAAAAGTCGGCGAGCATTAATACGAGTTTTCAAACAGTCTGACAGTTTTTTGACAACACTCGAGGGCGTAATATAAAAAGTTGAGCCGACATGTATGACTAATCGGTTGACTAGGCTGTGATTATAATCAAGTATACTGTGAGGATTGGCGAATAAATAATAAATATACCTATCAGATCGTTTATAAACTAAAATAACCGACTTCAAATGCCGCGCTATTAATTTTCAGTACGAAGTTTGAGGTGTTTATCTTCATATCTCTTGATATACTCATCAGATCTAGATGAAATTACTGTGGTACCACCCGTGGGATATCTTCTTTCCAAAAAAGTATAATCATCAAAATCGAAACATAAACGACGAAGTTATCCGCGAACAAACATAGAAAAAGTATATACGGTCGAATTGAGAAACCTCCTTTTTTGAAGTCGGTTAAAAAACGTTTGTATCTATAAATACGTCAAACTTTTTTATTTCAGACAGGCAAGCGTTTGACCCTATCTCACCCGATTTTTAGTGACGATATGGTCGACACGCTTGTTTAAAATGAATCTCACTCGCGATTTGAAGACTCCGGATTGTACTCATTGGAAAACACAGACACCGGCAAGGAATTCTACAGTTGAAAATATAGAAAACCAAAATGAAAATATTTCCCCTGTGAAATCACAAAATATGCGAAAATATGCGATATAAACGGCCATGTATATTGATTATATTGACTTACAAGTTTATTTTTTCACAGCTGAAAGACACTTGAGTATTTGATTTAATTTTCAATTGTATACCTCTACGCGTTCCTGAGATAAAGAGTCAAGACAAACAGACAGACAGATGGAGAGACAGACAAGAAAGTGATCATATAAGGGTTCCTTTTTCATTTTGAGATACGGAACCCTAAAAAATAGTCGATTTTAGTAGTTTTATCTAACGATTAAACACAAAATAAGCCAATAAATCATTTTTCAAGCAATCATCACCAAACCCCACCAGGTGTCAAGTTACGCTACAGTCTCGTCACAGATTAACATAGCAGTTTTCACGTCGGGTTGTCTGTGCCGGCGATTTTTTGTCGAGCGGAAACATCGAGCGCTCGCCCGTCACTAATTAGCGTAGTGGCGCTAGCAGTTTACGATACGATGAATCGAAAAAGTGCCCTTTAATAGTAACCAGCTGCCTCAGTAGTAAGGTACTATTAATTATTCTGTGGTAGTCACTAGTATTAATTTCATTGGTATAGTTGCTAGTCACGCTGGTATTATCAGCGAAGTAGACTAAGGGCTAGTATCATCAAATTCTGATAAAGTGACAGTTATCTGACATACGATGCTATATAAAAGTTGTCAAAAATCTGTAAAGATAAGTTCCTGATAGGGCTATCAGGAATTGGTGAAACTGGCCCTTGGTTATATGTAAATAAAGAAAGTTTCTGAAGGCCTAGACAAAATACAAACTTCAAAATGTACCAGATCAATGACATAAAAGAGATGTCGTGGCCATACATTTTGAGGGTGGAGTAGGAAGGAATAAGGAGAATAATCTCCTCACATAAAAGTGGCCGTCAAAGTTATGTACCAACAGCCTTATTCATGAAGATTTTGAGGAACGCATAGCGCTGGATTTGACACAACTAATGTCAACATTGTATTATTTATTACACAGACGTCCTCTGGTAGGACGTTGATGTTATAATCCTATATCAAACTTACTTTAACTTTAAGGGCCAGTTGTACTAGTTGACACATGACGCCATATAAACGCTGTCAAAAATCAGTCAGATTTCTTCATATTAGCGCTATCAGGAACCCGTAAAACTGGCCCTAAATCTATAAAAAATATTTTATTTTATATTTATTTTAAGCATACATTTTTTTTACAAAAAGGTGCATGATTATTTTGTCCAATTAAAAGAATATTGGTAGCGGATATTAAAAGTGTTAGATCGACTTAAGGTCACATTTTTTCATCGGTTCCAGAATTCCAGTAATTGGCGAGAAATGAAATCGATAGTCGATGCGTCGAAGCGTGGCACAGCGCTTTTTGTCGCTCTCGAAACAAATAGAAATAGCAGATGCAGACTGAATTAAAATTGAAAATAACCTACTTCTCAATGTTTCAAAAGGATTATTTTTAACAATTGTATTAGGAAAATATTTTAAAATTTTACAAGCTTATGAATATTTAGAAGCTCCATTTATCCTGTAAATAAGTAAGTAAATATGTGTTTCAGACTTTTTCGGAATTCCACCTTTAAGAGAGTGAAATGGGTTACAAACAAACAAAACAAAGTCTGAAAATCAATATGATTTTTTGGGGTTTTATAAAAATGAGTCTTTTGTGATGTCTTTTGGTCACGCCATAACATGAAAACGGGTAGACCGATATGGCTAATTCTGGCTGGAAAATATAAATAAATAAATGAATGAAGTTATTTTATTAACGCGGGCGAAGCCGCGGGGCACTGCTAGTAATTAATAAATGCAGCTTAATACTGATGCAACGGATTACACAAATGGCTAAAAATACGTTTCGAATGTATCGTGTAATTGCAAACATTTTATTCAATGGCAGATTAAGCATGGTTTCCGCCTATTTTTATTATGTTTTGCAATCATCATTACGAAGACACTTTACTGTGATAATCTAGGAACAATATGAATTAGTGTTTTGACTACGTGTACTTTTTATATATTCTGTAGTTTTACTGACGCCCAGCACTGGACTGACACCGGCTGATTATGGCGATGACTGACTTTCTGAGAATCGTGAGTCATTCCAGTATATTTTATTATAACTCCTAGGTCCTCCTAATCTTACAAAAATATTCATTATTTGCGCTATTTGTTGCAGGATATTTACTTGTTTACGTAATAGCTTTTGTTTAGGAACATTTATTTATATGTACAGCCTCATAAATAAATAATTTACAATAGTTTAATATCTCATTCACCACCTACCCTACAACAAACCTAGAATAAACTTTTTAAGATGATCGTGAAAAAGTGTTTACTGCCATTATTGAATTTCATGTCCCGGTATACACGCATTTTATAAGCGTAGTTAATAGGCATTATGTAATACAACTAAATAAACCGTATGCTGTGCTATCTGCCTAAAACTCTGTTGACGTGCCAAACTTAGCCTTGCCGTACACGGGCCGCGCTACAGCAACAAAACGCTGCCGCCAGCGCCTGAAAAACAAATGATGACACGAAAAGGTCCGTCTCGTAGCGTGTAGCAACCAACGCCTTCGCGTCACTGTGAAGGCACAGAATAAATAATAGTGCAAGTAGTGAAGGGCAAGTTCCTATAGTTTGAATTTTTTAATGCATTCCGATACTTAGTGGAAGCATTTTGTGGCTCTGCTACGAGGCCCTTAGATAGTTTAATTGCAAATAAATTAAAAATTACAAATAAAAAATTTAAATGTATAAAATAAAATTGTAATTTTTTATTATTTTTTATACTACTTAAAATATTTTTTTGAATTAGATTACAAATGACTACAAAACATAATTATGATAATTTTAAACAATGTCACCCGGGCTTGCACGTTTATTTGATAATTTGAAATTAATAATCAATTTCGGTGGTAACAATTTAGGTGACGTAAATATGTATTATTATTATATATAATATTATATAAATATTATACATAACCAAATTATTTCTAATAAACTATTATTATTATTGCAGAATATACATCAACATATTTTTAGGGTTCCGTACCCAAAGGGTAAAACGGGACCCTATTACTAAGACTCCGCTGTCCGTCTGTCTGTCTGTCTGTTTGTCTGTCTGTCTGTCTGTCTGTCTGTCTGTCCGTCTGTCACCAGGCTATAGCTCATTAACCGTGATAGTTAGACAGTTGAAATATTTACAGATGGTGTATTTCTGTTGCCGCTAGAACAACAAATACTAAAAACAAAATAAAATTAAAAATTAAAGGGGTCCCCATACAAAAAACGTGTTTTTAAACGCCATCTATCTAATTCGTTTCGGCAAAATGACATAGATGGCACTAGTAAACGAGCGCCCCGTCTTTCTAGATCGCGACCAAACCAAATATTCTGGGTAATATCAATTAATCAAATATATGAGGTTGAATCTCTGTTATGTTTCGTATTGTACGGAACCCTCCCTAAGTGTGCGATAAGAGACGCGATGCTGACTCGCACTTGGCCAGTTTTATTTATTGCTCCCGAGATCATGGCGTATAAATAAATAAACGTAGCCACGTAAACGCAGCCCTTTAATGCAAAAGTTTTAAAATGTTACAAGTTAAAAGCTTCACGAGTCTTCAAATACCCAATACCGATATTCCCGTCGGCAGACACATTTATTTATCTGCATTGACAGATGCAACAATACACGTTACTCACTGGGACGATGAGTTGCGCGTATTTTTAGACGCACTCGGACGAAAGTGGCGCGTGTATCTATGTGCGTTTGTATTTTTAGTTGAACTCGCTTTTAGTTATGCTTAAGCTAAACTATTGTCTTGAGTTAACGGGAAAGATATATTAGCTATTAAATGTGTTTGGTAAAACCTATTATATGAGATTATTTGTGCAGCATTAAGAGGTATCTTATTTACTCAAGACTTATGCATGTCTGTGGTACCTTGGTATGCTCATCGCTCATTCACAGAATACTTAAGTAGCTTTATTGGCCAAGTTGACCAAGTTTAATGCTGGCGCCTCACATGGGCTATGTTGGCTCCAAGTTATACTTTTGGATCCAACACATCAATGTGAGGATCGATCTTTAAACGTTATTGGATAAAAACAGAACATTGCGTCTAATAGCCAATGTCAACCCGACTTTTGTCGGTTTTTTGTACTAGTTCAAAGGCGAGGGCAAGGTGAAGTGTGTAGGCGGGGGGGGGGGGGCAACTTGGGTCCAACGTCGCTTCTCGATCCACACACATTGGTTCCATCCACACATTGGCCATTCTATTCGTAGCCAACGTTGGAACCAAGTCATAAGCACATGTGAGGCGCCGCCATAAGCCACAGAAGAGGAAAATGCGTTGGCATCGCATAGTTAACGTGAAGTTTACTAAATTATTATATATCTTACTTATTTTCACTCTAGATTCAATTGAAAGCCACGATCATCATCATCTGCCTATATAGGACATAGGTAGAGGCTTATGTCCAGCTGTGGACTTGAGGGAGGTGGAGAGCCACTTAAGGTACGACCACATCGCGGCGTCCTACGTTCGCGATCTAGGTGGCGATAAGTTAGCCTAGTAGTATTTTTACCAACTGGTTCACACCAAACGCGATCTACGGCGATCAGAAAACAAGATCGCGAACGCGCACGCGCACGCAGGACGCCGCGGTGTGGTCGTATCTTTAGTTTGAAGGCGTCCTTGGCTACGTTTGTTATTATTAGTATTATTTTGTTACTATCAGTTTGCTATTTTTTATTTTCGACAAGATTAACCTTTAAAATTTTAGGTATAAATAACTTGATGATGGAAAACCCCTGAATATAATTAAATTGGCTTACTAAGAAAAATATATTTCATAAGTTCAATACGTAGGAAATCTTCTTGTTTGAATTAATGAAGCTAGAATAATGTATAATCACTAACAAAAATCCGTTTCTGTGGATTTTATAACGACCCTTATTTCTTCACGTTGACGTTGCGAGTTACCTCTATTTGCCTCTGAAGCAGCCTCAGTCACAAGAAGTCGTGCAATGTAACATTATTGATGACAGTCATAACCCATAACAACCGATAATAGCACCTATAGCTACATAAACAGCTACCATCAGTAATTTCGTCTCATTGGAACAAGTGGGTGAAGGTATTCCGAAAGGTCAGGAGTCAGACCGGGACACCTGTTGCACCGATCTCGGACTCTGTATGGTGACAGTAAGGACAAGGGGATATTTTATACAGAGCTGACTATTTTTAACCGAACTTCCAAAAAAGAGGAGGATTTTTTTAATGTATGTTACGCGATTACTCCGTCAATTGTGAACCCATTGTAATTTCATCGAGATTTAATAAGATCTCCAGAGATATGAAGATAAACACCTCAAACCTAGTACTGAACATGACTAGCGCGGCATTTTTGTAGTCAGTTTTTTTTTGTTTCGTAAACGATCTTAAATTATATACGCATTGTTTTTTATAGATTGTTGTTATTATCAACTGATAGATTCAATTTTATACGCATTGTTGTTTATAGATTGTTGTTATTATCAACTGATAGATTCAATTTTATACGCATTGTTGTTTATAGATTGTTGTTATTATCAACTGATAGATTCAATTTTATACGCATTGTTGTTTATAGATTGTTGTTATTATTAACTGATAGATTCAATTTTATACGCATTGTTGTTTATAGATTGTTGTTATTATCAACTGATAGTTTCAATTTTATACGCATTGTTGTTTATAGATTGTTGTTATTATTAACTGATAGATTCAATTTTATACGCATTGTTGTTTATAGATTGTTGTTATTATTAACTGATAGTTTCAATTTTATACGCATTGTTGTTTATAGATTGTTGTTATTATTAACTGATAGATTCAATTTTATACGCATTGTTGTTTATAGATTGTTGTTATTATTAACTGATAGTTTCATTAAAAGAAAGATTTCAAGAAAGTTAAGCATTGTATCGATGTTCCGCCTAAATCGCTACCAAAAGCGGTAGTAGTAGTTGTATCACTTACCATCATAGACTATACGAGATAGTGGTCAAACGCAAGCCTATCAGATGTTACAAAAAAAATCTTAATATAATAAAAATATAATACAGTAAAGTCCGTTTATAATGACATCGAAAGGAACTGACAAACAAGTCATAATAAGTGGACGTCATACAAAGCGTTTTGTGAAAT
Source organism: Cabera pusaria (assembly GCA_954871355.1). Taxonomy (NCBI): domain Eukaryota; kingdom Metazoa; phylum Arthropoda; class Insecta; order Lepidoptera; family Geometridae; genus Cabera; species Cabera pusaria. Next base: position 2,635,837 of record OX940891.1, read on the forward strand.
GAAAAACCTTTTTTATGTAAATATGAATGTACTTAAGTAGTTTAATACATAAACATAGTTCAAAACAAAAACGAGCCACGTGCCGAACGTCGTCGGGAATCAACGAACATTACCGAAGGTGTACAGAATCATGTCGGTCATTATAACCGGACATAATTTACATTTTTGTATTAAAAATGGGTCATAATAAGCGACATGTCACTGTAAGGGAAGTGGGAAGTCATTATATCCGACTATTTATAAAGAATTTCATATGAAAACCAAACTTCGTAGTATAGTTACGTCATAATAACCGGTTGGTCAATATAGGCGGAGTCATAATAAACGGATTCTACTGTAAATATAAATAAAATCAAAATATATTATCTCATTCATACCAATGTTCCAACATCTACAATTAATCTTAATTTTTTTATTCTTGAAAGTCTCGCACTAGACCACTGTCTCACCTGATGTTAAGTGATGATGTGGTTTAATGGAAATTGAAGATGGTAGTGAGACAAGGCGCTGGACACGTGACTTTAGTACAATCGGCTTAGCGCTACAATTCCAAACCGTCTTCCATACTTTATCTTAACTACATGTAATATTATAAAGTGGAAACTTTTGAGTTTTTGTTTGTTTGTTTGATACGATCTAACTCAAAAACTAGACCGATTTAAACATTTCTTTCACTAATAGGTGTAATGTAGCTTACATTATCAGCGAGTAACATAAGCTATATTTTATCCCCGTATTCTCACGGAAACGGCAACTACGCGGGTGAAACCGCAAGGCGCTGCTAGTTAAAGATATGTATGTATGTATTAACTCCCTGAAACCGCAAAGTGTTTATCGAAGAAGCACCTTGTACAATGTTTACACGCCTCGTAGAATGTTGGCGCCGGATCTCTCTGAATAGCCGATACCCGTTAATTATTACATCTGCATTAGTCTGATTTCAGTTGTTGGTAATAATTTGTGACAAGACATCTGTGATTTTACGTGGAATAGTACAGTGCCACAAGTATAACTTGGCGGTGGTGGTTTTTGGAACTAATTATTTTAATTGAAACTGTGAGTTTGACGTTTGAGAGATTACCGCGACATTATTATTGATAAATCTGCTACATTAAAATAGTTCAATAATGCCAAAAGTAATTAAAAGTGGTTTAAGAGAAACTGTTATCAAAGTACAAAGTAAAAGCACAGTGGCGCACAAGCACGCCAAGTTATACTTGCCGGACTGTAACACATGTACAACTTGGTACATGAGATTGGCGATTTATGTTTCCAGGGATTTTGTTTCTGGGTCTTATGGTTGGCTTAAGGTGCGTTAGACTATGTAACATGTTATATAGGTAACTTATGTTTTATAACACGTCCACATTATGTAACCTTGTTATGCAACATTTCAACATAAAACCCATTGTTGTACATATTATTAACATGTTTTATAACATTCCGTGTCCACATTATCTGAAACATGTTGAATAACAATGTTGTATAACATGTTATGTAACATAGTCTGTACGCACCTTTACCATATTCATGAAGATTTTGATTTAATTTATTTTATTTTTAATATCTTAAAGACTAGAGTTTTGACCACTATCTCACCTGTTGGTAAGTGATGATGCGGTCGAAGATGGTCAGCACGCTAGGCCTAGAATGGGAACTGGCTTCCAAGGATAGCTGCCGGAACACATTAGATATTTGGTGACAGATTTTCTAACTTGAGGGTGGTAGCTGGCGAGGCGGATGGTCGCATAGCGGTGTATTTGACACAAGTAATATTTTTTCACAATTTAAGTATCTTGTGTAGAATGAATGTCCTTAGTGTGTCTCTCAAATTTGAAGAAAATCCGTCGATAAATTATAACGCTACAGCAAACTTCTCCCCTTTCCCCCTTTTTTTTCCCTAAATAAAAAAACGGGCGACAGAATTTTTTTAATAAATCAAGGAACTCTTGTGCCAAATATCGTCAGAATCGGTTAAAAAATGCGACCCTTAAGCGAGAACAGACAGACAGACAGACAGACTGCCTGACAGTCGGGCAAAAGCATTTTTGGCTAATCTCAAAACAACTGAGACAATTTGCTCGCTTTGCTCGGTCGATTAAAAAGGAGGAGGTTCTCAATTCAGCTGTTTCTTTTTACAAGCTTTTATTTAGTTTCATCTGCCCCGACGTTTGCCATAAAATCTTGCAAATTAAATTTGATCTACTTCCCGGTTACCGATTGAGCTGAAATTTTGCATACATGTGTAAATCGCATGACAAAGTAATATATATAAATATTTTTTATATTATATTTATATTATATATTTTTATTTATATTTTATATTTATCATTTAAGGGAGAGTCGTGCTTGTCCTGCACGACGCTCGCCTGATGGTAAGCGATGACGTCTACCTATTACAGATACGGTGGCATGCAAAATTCTGGCCGTCCAGAATTTTGTATGTCACTGCACTGCGCCTGTTACCTTGAGACATAAAGATGTTAGGTCTCACATGCCCTGTAATTTCACAGGACACCTTGCCATTTCAACCGAAAAACATTCCTATTTCACGGCTAAAAAATAATCGGCAAAGTAGTGGTACCGCCCCAGGCGGACTAGCAGAAGTCTTACCACTATAAAAATATTATGAGGACATGGTGCTCATCTGTGGCCTGTGGCCAAAGGAACTCAAAACTACACATGTTATACCCGTCGTGTCTGGGCTCGTTGGATTTGTCTTGACTTACTCTGGTCCTAGGTTATGTAAAAGCATGTCTTTAAAAACGTAGCGTAGGACGTCCTGTGACCAGGTGGAGCGACGACATACGCAAAGCGGTGGGCAGTGACTGGAAGAGAAGAGCCGAAGATCGGGCTCAGTGGCGCATCTTGGGAGAGGCCTATGTCCAGCAGTGGACTGATACAGGCTGATGATGATGATGTCTTTAAAAAGGTTTTTTTTTTAATATTTCTTGTTTAGATATCTTTGAACTCCACAATACAATTCGCCTCATTCCCTGCACTTTTTTTCGTCCAGGATTGCTAGTAAATAACCAAACATAATGAAGCAAAACCATGCATTTTTAAGCTTCCTGAACAAATTCTATTGACGTGTTCGATATAAATTTATTTTACCTTGATCGTGGTTGAAAATGATTTAAAATTCTCGGAACACAATACATTGACCCGTATGTTTATATTATATACGCGTTTCAGGCTGATTTTACTGAAACGCGCAGTTATTTAAAACTTTACGCGGTATATGTTTAGACTGGGCATAGTGGATGGTCCAGTTTTCATTTTGTAAGTGTCATGGTGGATGAGTCGAGTGTGTAAAAATTGTTTGTGCTCTAAATTAGGTCAACATGTTAATGTATTGTATAAAAAAAAATAGTTATGATGAGAAAAATAATCTTAAATCAATTAATATCAGTCAACAGTGGTGGAAAGTTAATAATTTTGGTGGTACGGTTAACTAGATGATACCCGCGACTTCGACACCAAGAATTTTAGTAGCCTATGTTCATCCTCATGCTTTAAAGTATCTACTTGTTAAATTTCAGTAAGATCGGGTCGTCCGTTGTGATTACAAACAAACAGACAAAATGGCAGAGTTACACACGTTTTTATTATATTAGTCTGGCTGGATGTCTTCATTGTCTTTGATTAAGGTTCATGCAATCTGGTGCTAAATGGTAAAATGGTGCAAATGGTATTTTCAACGGCATGTTTCAGTAGCAAACTGGCAAACAAATAAATATACAAAATATAGCTTTTATTAAAATGTCTGTAACTTAGTATACTGCACAAAAAAATTTACATCTATCGGTAGAGATTTTAATAAAAGGTGTATATTAAAAAACCTGGCCAAGTGCGAGTCAGACATTTGTCCCACACACGGAGGGTTTCGAATGTCCGAACGCCATCTAACGAACTTCTAACACTAACTAAGTAAACGTTAACACAAACAAAGGTAATTAAAATTATTAAATATCTGGAAGTTGGAAGAAGTGGAAGACCGAGTGTTCGTACGACTAACTTTCCACTGATTCTAACTAAATGGTAAATTAAGCTCTTATAAAGTACTAAAATTGAAGATATATTATTCAATACTGTACAGTGTACACTACATTTACAAATTAATAACAAATTTAACAAATGAAACGCTTGCGCGTGCTAATTTTTCCTGTGCTACCATCTAGTTGCGTCTAGGTGAATTAATTTCAAAGGATATTACACAGGTAAGTTATTTGTAGTTGATTGCAGATTGAACACCAAGCTTTGCTCGGTATTTTTTGCCACTTACACAGAAAAATATGACTCTTCCCGACATCTTTTGATGAATAATAATACTATTTTTTTTCAATTGAGAGCTACTAACTGCTTTAACTGCACAATAACACTACTTCTACTCCTACTACACAAAGCTACTTCTACTCGCCAATAGATGTCGGGAAGAGTTATATTTTAAGTTGATTATCGATAAAGTTGATTATTGAAAACACGAATAAAACAACATTTCTGAAAATGAATCCTAGCTAGATCGATTTATCGCCCCCGAAATCCCCAGTATACTTAATTTTATTTAATTGTTGAAGCCGTTTCCGAGATTCAGATCCAGATTTCGAGATTAAGGTAAACACGATAGCGCCATCTATGAAGATTCATAGATCGCATAGGCGCTATCGTAAAAAACACGTTTTTTGTTTTGACAGACAGACAGACAGACGGACAGCGGAGTCTCAGTAATAGGGTTCCGTTGGTACCATTTGGGTTCGGAACCCTAAAAATGTGAATTATGGTCTTTGATGAAATCACCATGCAAGTGAAACTTGTGTTTATGTGTAGCTACGAGTATGGTAGCTAGCTACTAACTGCTGTCATGCAGCAGTTGACATGACACATTAGCATGAATACAAATAAGGCTGTGGAAGCGTCCGCAATCTCAGCTAGACCTAAACGTGATACATCATATCCACTAATCAGCACCGGCGACATGCATGTCGGCGATGTAATAAAAGTTTCAGTTTAAAACGTAAAGCAAAGAAAACTAACTTTTTAAGGCTACTTTACTTATTGTGTAGGTACCAATACAAATATCTGCCCTAAATAAGCAAATTAACATGCGGTTCTATTTCCTACCTCAAATAATTTCTATTATATCTCTGCCGTAACTATATTGAGGCAAAGCTTTGATCCATGATATCAGCGCTTTCAACGCGCTCGCACCGTCGGATGCGTCAGTATTCATCATAGATTACCTGTTAATATATGCCGCATGCAAAACAATCAAAAATCACCAATGTTACTGCAAAACTGTCAACGCATTACAAGTTGATTTACGGTTTTAGTTTCAATGTAGAGTCAAATAGTAAATGTTTATCATTTCAACCTTAAATGGTTATATTACTTTGAAAAATTGTTTAAACATCGATCACTGGTCTTAAACTTGTTTGTTTTTGACTTAGTAATGAAATTGTTCGTGTATTTTGACGATATTTAAATAACCAGTTACTTGCTCTCTTGAGCGGTGCGTTTTCGTTGTTTTACGACATTATGGGGAATCTATTTGTGTTATATCTTAGAGATTAATGGAGTAATGCGTCAGTATACACTTACTTCATAGTTAAAGTATTTGTCAGATACTTGTTAAGAAAACATTTCAGCCACTAAGCAAATATAAAAAGTGTGGTGTGGTTTTATGAAACCACGATGCAATTGTAACTTTTTGTTTATGTGTAGCTATGGTAGCTAGCTACTATGACAGCAGTTGATATGACACATTAGCATGTATACAAATATGGCTGCGGAAGCGTTTGCTAATCACAGCTAGACCTGTATGTCATAAGTTATATCCACCAATCAGCACAATACAATAACCCAATACGGTGTGTATTGGGTTATTGTATTGTGCTGATGTAATACAAGTTTCACTTTAAAACTAAGGTAATATAAATATAACAAAATTGTTTGCTTATAAGTATAAAAATTGTATTTTTATATGCCACTGTTTATTGTTTTAAACACGGGATTTTTACGTGACTTCTACTTGCGAGGCTGGACGCGTCGGCGAGCACCTTGCACTCTAGATCCAGAGGAAAGCCTACAAATGATCTCTTGTCCTTGTCGATCGCTATATTGACATCAAATAAGTCGTTAAATATCCGTATTTAAATTGATAAGTTGAATATGAACGTGAGTTTTTATGATAAAATGTTATGTTCTTAAAATTATAAAATATTCAAACAAATAGGTACTGATTGATATACAATTAAGTGGGTAAGTAAACATTGATAAAAATAATCATAATTTTACCCGACCACCCCAAAACAAAGTTAATATCATGTCTTTTGTTAAGATGTACCAATATGCAGGCTGACATACGCAAAGCGGTGGGCAGTGACTGGAAAAGAAGAGCTGAAGACCGGGCTCAATGGCGCAACTGGGAAGATCCTACGTCCAGCAGTGGACTGACACCGGCTGATGATGATGAAACATAAAAAAAACAGTCGAATTGAGAACCTCCTCCTTTTTTGTGACGTCGGCTAAAAATATATTTGCATGATTCCGAAGGTATCCCATAGATCTTAGATAAATCTTGATTACTTAGTATTTACATTGAGTCTCAGCCAGCACAGTGACGGCATCTTTATAAAGTCCAAAGATCTCGCTGAAATATTTAACTGAATTCTAATGAATTCTTAGAAGGTGAGATCGTCTGATCGCTCCCTTTAGTCACAGATTAGCGTCATAGTTCGTTTGTAACTTTGGTTTGTTTATGTCGTGTTTAGTCTAGTCTGTGAAGTCTAGATGTAGCCGGAAGGATACAGAGGTAGTCTAAATAATGTGCTAATTAAACGGCAGACCGCGGTTTGGCCACAGAATGTATAATAGTAGGTACTATGTAGTTCGGATTACGTAGTAATTACTATGTAAGCTGTGGTTTGGATATGGAACGGACACCACCGGATGGTATTAGAGAAGTTTGTTGAAATTAGTTTTGTAATTATATTAGAGTGACGGGATAAGAGGTCGCCTGATGATACCTAACTGTAGTTTTCCTTACTTAAAGCTTTCTGATTAACTTTTTTAAGTGACCCCGTCTCTTTACAAATAAATATTATAATCTTTAACATAAAAAACAGATTTTTATCAATCCGGGCAGGCCCGATAATTTTTTGATTAATTTGTAATTAATTGTTAACGCGTTAATAATAAGCGTTAATAATGTAGGTATTTCATTCTTACTTATAACCTTAGACGTAATTTCTAAAAAAAATCATTTAATTGTATGTAAAAAGCATTATCATTTTTCCGACTTTTCTTTTTCTAAAAACCTTTTTGAACAAACAGCGTATATTTTTACTAGTTTGGAATAATTCAATGGTCCAAAGCGAATCCACACTTCAAAACACGCCTCACTTCTCATCAAACAATAATAACATCAATAAAAATATCACAGAACCGCAGATCAGATCTCGTTAGTCCTCGTCATTCAAGGCGACTTCAGTTTACTTCAACTTCCCAGTATCGAGAGCTGGCAACCTCTGTCTCACTCTATTTCCGCAGCTGACTCACTCGCGACCTGATGATTGACTGAATGCTACCAATAGGTCATTATCAATATATCAACATATATAATAATATATACAATATATGGTTACACAGCTGTGTACGGTGACAAACTTAGCTGTACAGGTGGATATAATTGTATACTTTCCACCAGAATTCCAAATTTTCTTTAGTTTTTTCAGGTTTTTCACAAAAATTGTTTTTAGAATAGAATAGAAAATATTTAATTTCTATTCTATTCTAAAAACAATTTTTGTTGAAATAACCTTCCTAGGGGAAAAATGAAAAATTTTGTATATTTTTCTCACTTGTAAAGTATAGGTTTGTCCCTTACAACAATTGAATATTCCACATTCGTTATGAAATCTACGTAGTTCACCGCACTTCTCTGATGCAATTGCTTTCAAATGAACGCCTATCAAACGCTGTTTTTAGGGTTCCGAACCCAAAGGGTACAAACGGAACCCTATTACTGAGACTCCGCTGTCCGTCTGTCTGTCTGTCCGTCCGTCTGTCACCAGGCTGTATCTCATGAACCGTGATAGTTAGACGGTTGAAATTTTCACAGATGATGTATTTCTGTTGCCGCTATAACAACAAATACTAAAAACAGAACAAAGTTAAAAATTAAAGAAGGTCCCCATACAAAAGACGTGTTTTTACTATAGCGCCATCTATGTGAACGATTGTTTAACTTATTAATAAATAATATTAATTACCTACCTTTGTATTAAAGTTCACTTAGTTGGTGTTAGAAGTTCGTTAAATATTCGCTAGATGGCGTTGTAGTTAATAAGCATGTTTGGTATTGACACGGTAATATAATATAATATTATACTCGGTGGTGGAGTCTGTCCTTAATGTCTCCCTAGATGAAAATCAGTGGAGTCAGGCGGCTCTGCCAATCCGATATGGTGGTCTTGGGGTGCGTTGCGTACGTGACGTTGGCCTGCCAGCTTTTCTAGCGTCGGTGCATGGGGTTGCAAACCTGGTCACTGTTTTACTCAATTCTAATGGTGACTGGGGGAGCATTCCCTTTGCGTCTGACGCGTTGTCGGCTTGGTCTGGCTTCAATTCGGATGCGACTATCCCAGTATTGAAGCACGTTCAGCGGGCATGGGACAATGTAGGGACGAAGCGGCTCCAGGAGCAATTATTAGAGGGTACCACGGGAGCAGATAAGGCCAGACTGCGGGCTGTGTCACAGCCTGAATCCGGTGCATGGTTACATGCGCTGCCTTCACCTTACCTGGGCACTTTACTGGATGACGACTCTCTGCGTGTGGCGGTGGCTCTCCGTCTGGGCTGCAAGGTGTGTGAACCTCACATATTCACCTGCGGTTCCATGGTGGAGGCCGATGGCAATCACGCATTGAGTTGTCGGCGTTGCACAGGGAGGTTTCCTCGTCACCATGCGCTGAATGACATAGTCCGTAGAGCTCTCATATCGGCAAACGTTCCCTGCGTGCTCGAGCCTCCAGGTCTGAGCAGATCTGACGGTAAGAGGCCGGACGGGTTGACTCTAGTGCCTTGGAAAAACGGCAAGTGCCTAGTTTGGGACGCGACTTGCGTTAGCACTTTAGCTGCCAGCCACCTCAGTCGCACCGTCCACTCCCCGTCAGCAGCAGCAGAAGACGCGGCTAGTAAAAAGAGACTAAAGTACGCTGCTATGGAGCCGCTTTACCACTTCGTGCCTATCGCAGTGGAGACCCTGGGTTGTTGGGGGACAGAGGCCAAGAAGTTCGTCCATGAAGTAGGTCACAGGCTTAGGGACAGTACAGGTGACTCCCGCGCCGGCTCGTTCCTGGTGCAAAGGATGAGCATCGCCATTCAACGTGGAAATGCGGCGAGTGTGATGGGCACCTTTGCACCCGGAGCGCTCAGGGGCGGGTTATTTGACTAATATATAGATATATATATATTTATTATAGCATTTATTAATTGTTTTTAAATTAAGTATGTATTTAAATTGTTAAAGAACTGAAATACATTTAAATATTATACTTATATATTATTATACTGCGGTTCGGAACCCTCCGTGTGCGAGACAAAAGTCTGACTCGCACTTGGCCAATTTTATATTATTTACCCCAGTGAACTGTTTTTAGATCAAACCTTGCGTATTGATACGATGCGGTACCTTTACGTGCTCTCCTAATAAGATGAAGTAAAAAAACCTAGCTACTGTCTAATAAATAACAGCAATACTAATAAATAACTCTACAGTGAATATTCCGAATGACCATATACTTTCTTATGGAAGAAGATGAAGCGGTGGCTCGAATGTTTGTCACCGTAATGGCTAATAGGCCAGGCGTTTGCTACTTAATGATTATTGCAGGTTTTCTTAATTATTTTTATGGGGATTTGAATGGCACGAGATTGCAAGAATATAAGTATTCCTCAGTTAAGAGTTCGATACGTAACTTGTAAGTCAGCCTACGCGTTTAGCCGAAAGAAAAATGTAAATTTTTAGCGCGTGGAAATTGTATGCAATTACTACAATCTTTATATTGCTAGCCAGCTTCCCACATAGCTAGTAAGCTTTTAAAAAATAATTTTATTCTCAGATCAGTACAGTGCCACACATGGCACGAGCGGTTGTCTGGAAGAGATCGCTATTTAGCGATAAGACCGCCGTTTGTACTGTGTCTTTTGTATTATTCTTTGTATCATGTTTCGTGTTTTGTGTGCAATAAAGTGTTATCATTCATTCATTCATTCATGGCAATTACATTTAGCATCACTGTCGAATCGAATCAATCGATCACACGATGAACCCGTTTTCTTCATTTCAATCTGTGGATTTGTAAATTTTTAACAATGCTTAGTCTTAATTTTAACAATGATGTGCTATTTCCACCTCAGTACTTGGCATATTTGTCTTTGACTCTTGCAGTTAGGATACATAAGAATATCTTACAAATATGAAAGCGTAGCGTAGGGCGCCCTCAGACTAGGTGTAGCGATGAGCTTCGCAAGGTAGCCGACAAGAGCTGGATAAAAGTTACCGCGGATCGTGCTCAGTGGCGTACATCTGAAGAGGCCTATGTCCAGCAGTGGATTAGTATCAGCTAATAATGATGATGCCGATGAAAGGTTTTGTCTGTACTCTACACCTAACTTTAATAAAGGTCGTTTATATCTAGGCGTATATGTAAGAGGCTGATTTCACACAATCCTCGACAAATCAGCGGTTAGGTACAAATTGCTCTGTTGGTCACATAAACTGTTACATGGACCTGACCAGGATTAATGTGTTAATGTCAGCTTCTGCTCTATAAGTGATAGACAGAGCGCGCCGCTATGTGGTGCAAATTATGTGTTACATCGATTTGCAATGAAGTATCTTTTTAGGGTTCCGTACCTCAAAAGGTAAAAAAGGAACCCTTATAAGAATACTTTCTTGTCCGTCTGTCCATCTGCCCGTGTGTCACCACTGATTTTCTCAGAAACAGGTAGACCTAGCAATTTGAAATATATACCAGAAACAGGTCTATAGTCCCTATTAGGTGTATAAAAATCAAGGCCCTGAGTCAACGCGATAAAAAGATATGGGCAAATTTAGATTTTCGCAAAAACTGTTAAGTACCAAAATTTACCTAAATGATAATTTTTTTTATTTTTCGGAATTTTCCCTTTATTTGTGCTGTAAGGCCATACTTTTAACCAAAATTGACAATTCTAGGTCAACCGGAAGTACCCTATAGGTTTTGGGTCGAAAACCTATAGGGTACTTCCCGTTGACCTAGAATCATGAAATTTGGCAAGAAGCAAGGTCTTGAAGCACTTTTACAGGAATAAATCTGAAAACCATAACCATGCAGTTTAATGACAATAGAAAGGTAAATTTACCATTACAAACTTATTATTTGTAGTTGTTGCAATACATTTTCTATGGATCGAACTACAAAGTTAAGTTTGTCTTTTAACCTAGTCTGAGAAGTTGGTACGGATGCCTCGGTGGGCGAGTTCAATCTGACTTGGCCGGTTTTTTTTATAATTTTTAGGCTAGCGTTTTACCACTATCTCGCCCAGTGGTAAGCGATGATGTGATCGAAGATTGTGAACACTCTAGGCCTAGAATACTCTGATTCGTAAGGGCTGTGTGCTGCTGGAACACCGTAAGGCTATGGCAGCAGATTTTCTCCTTGACGAGTAGACCAAAGGTAAGGCCACACCGCGGCGTCCTGCGATCTGCGGGCGCGGTCTTAGTACTTTTCAATTGTTTTCTGATCGCGTTTGGTGTGAACAAATCGGTACAAACACTACTGCGCTATCTGATCGCCGCTTAGATGACACATTTTTCGATTAACTGCAACAACCACTTATGGCTTATACCACTCAATAAAAGCATGGCCGAGGTCGGTTCTTACATATTAGGCTAGTGTATACTATGTGACTAGCATGAGGAATTACCACCACTCCGATGTACTTACTTAGTGTGCTTACTGCTTTACTCACGGTACAATGAGTGGCTCATTTATTACATGTTTATAGACTTAAAGGAAAACTAGCAATTAGGAGCTAGAGTAACTTTTTATTTAGTTGAACTGATAGACCACTTTATGGTAGGATTTCTGGTAGCCTATCTGGGGTACCATCATTTTATTGGTTATACAGCCATGGCATGGATTTTTTTCATTTTAAAAATTAAGTGCAAATGAAATTGCAGTAGCGCTGAGTGCAATAGTATCAAAATCCCGTAATACAACGGTGATGACGGTTAAAGGGTTAAAAACCCCAAACTATGTTTATGTGTATTTTTTTTTATGGTTTTAGTTATTTTATTTATTTATTTTTACATTAATTTACATTAAGGTTTTGTGTAAGTTGAATTTTTGAAGACGTTAATTCATACTCGACGCAACAAACTGATGCAAAAATGCAGGTATATATTATGCTCTAAGTACCCGCGTGCGAAGCCGAGGCGAGTCACTAATATAATATGAGAATATCAGCATCCCCGATTTTAATTTCTTTAAAAATCCTACAAGTAAATACATCAAAATACGTACAATTTACTTATAATTATTATAAACTAGCTGTTCCACGCCGCTTCGCTCGCCTTAAAAGTATCCTATAGCCCAATCTATAGTACTGTATACATATCCGTGTTAAATTTCAGTTAAATCGGTCCAGCCGTTTGACCGAGAAGAAGTCCCAAACAAACAAACAAACTGACTTTCGCATTTATAATATTGGCGTTGATTTACCGTAGAAATTAATCTAATTAGAATTTAACGAAAACGGACAAATAATTTTCACTATTCCGACAAAGTCACAAAGACGTCAGGGAAATAAATAAATGTTGCTCCGTCAGTAACTGCATAAGAACGCTGATCGAATATAAAATCAAAATCGATAACACATTCTCAGAATATGTACACTCCATAAGAAAACTTATTTATTTACGCTGTAAGTTGGATGAAGTTATTACAACATAATGTCGCATATCATTTACAACTTTTCTCCGCTACTCGTTGGATTTTCCCACATAAATAGGTCCCGTTACAACCCTAATAACGGACATGTTAGGGTTTTCACGCAAACAAGAAAATATTGCGATAAAAATTAAATTATCTTTTAAAAAAAAATAGAATTTGTATTTTTCTGTTTATACTGTTAGTTATTATTTGCTCTTTAACGTTTGATTTACATACATTTGGTTTTGTTATTAAAGTGAAAAAACTTCTTTAAGCACACTGGGGTAAAATTCAGGGAAATGACGTAGCGTCGCGGTCCGATGGCAGCGGGAGTGACGTAAGCGTCATGTTATATTTTATATTTAAAAATAGTCTCTATTGTAGAACGGCGTAACTACGAAGACTAGGCTAGCGAATACGCTAAAGTTCAACAGATGGAGTTGTACAACAAAAATATTAATCATGTTGAGAAATCAATTGAATGAACTTGGAAGTTTTCTAACGCATAGTTTTCTACGCTCCCTCATTTTTACCTAAAACTGTGACGTTTAAGCATAATACCATACAAATAAAATAAATACAACGTCGAAATCTTTGAGAAAATATAAAGAATCACAATGAGTGCACACAACAAGGGATCTTGCAACCCAGACGCCTCTGATTGACCATCGATCTTAATATGATATAAACACTAATATTATAAGTGCGAAACTAAGTTTGTGTTTGTTCGTTACCACGGCTAACAGCTCAACCGATTTGGCTGGAATGTTTTTCATAAATCGCCAATAGGGTTTACATACTATATACATACGTTGTATACTTTTTAACGTTGGCAAAGTGACAGAGCACCAATTTGTTCTTTAAAATATCTTTTCGAATTTAATAGGTCCCATTATCGACATCGCATGACTCTACGTCATATGCCCGTTTATTAATTGAAAAGTTTTCGTTTAAAACTGAAAATTAATATAAAGTCATTCAACGAAATATCTTACAGGTGACACCCCTAGTTGCATGCGGTAGGGCTGGCAATCACCGCACATTAGCAGCCACCGACCACCCACTACCTTGGACACCCTCCGTGCAAATTGAGAATTGCGAATCTACTGATACGATTGTGGCTGTGCTTCTGTTAATCCGAAGTTGTAGGGACTATTATGATAGTTCATCGGCTTAAGTTTTCTTAGCGTAAGAGTTTTTTTTTGGGTCGAGGTATATGAAATAAGTTAAAAACCCCTTAGATACTGCAATAAGCAGTTTTAGCTGCGAAAATGATGAATGATGTGAATGATATTGATCCATAAAACGCCCCATGCCTAGACTTTTCCCTGTACCTAATCTATTTACTGGTTTGGCGTGATAAATTAAAAAATATTGTCACCGATTCGTTATTTTGATAATTTTAAAATTAATAATGAAAATTTGTAATTAAATCAAATATGCTTGAGAAAACAATAAACTACGATTTTCTCAGTTTTTATAAGTGAATATTTATGTGAGAACTTTACTTCAGAGCTATACATGCACTTTATATCACTTATTGCTTGTGTAACATTGTATTTTAAAAATAAACTGTATAGGTAAACTTAATAAGCGAAACCCTATATATATACAAAATGTAATCCAATTTAGCCGTTTCCGAGATACACAATTTTATTTATATATATTTATTATATATAATTAGCTTGCAGTATATATATTATTAGCTGATACCCGCGACTTCGTTCGCGTACACCAAGAATTTAGTAGTCTATGTTCATCCTCATGCTTTAGAGTATTTTTTTATTAAATTTCAGTTAGATCGGATCGTCTCTTTGGGCGTGATTAGGTTACAAACAGACAAAGTGACAGCGTTACAAACGTTTCTATAATATTTGTCAGGAAGTCTGTACAAGTCTGTATTTACGTTAAAGAATTGCTCGTTTTAATATGTGTGATATTGTAAGTACGTAGGCGTCCATAAAATGAACCTTATTATACTATCAATCACAAGTAAATACTGAAGAAACATACGTCAACCTTTAAAAAAATCATGTTAACTTGTAAACAAAGCCATGACCCTTTAGGCCGGTGTCAGCGATTAATCTCGATAATTACTACAATTTCACTATGCGCAGGCGCATTGCAAAGATCACCTGCTGTTGCATAACCTGCGGGTTTTGGGACATGTGCGAAATGTCGAGGGCACCGCTGCCACATTGAGAGCGGAAAGCGGAAAGCTTGCCTTTATATGTTTTCCTTAGATTTCATCAAGTTACGGCCACACCGTGGCGTCTTGCAATCTGCGGGCGCGATCTCAGTACTTTTCAATTGTTGAGCGTGTTTGGTGTGGTACCAGTCGGCACAAATACTATTGCGCTATCTGATCGCCGCCTAGATCGCGCACGCAGGACGCTGCAGTGTGTCCGTACACTCCATAGTTTTTCACGGATTGAAAATTGTTATAGATGTAGTGCAAAATGGATATACTGATGCATATTGACTATCGTTTTCATACTACGATGCTACAGATAGACACACACATACACAGATTCACACGTCAAACTTATGACACACCTTCGTTTCCGATTTCAAATGCCACGCAAGTAATTTTCAGAAGCAAGTTGGAGGCGACTATTTGCATATCTCTGGAGATAAATAATAATCATATTATCAAAATCGTATTCAAATACTAAAATGTGAACATGTACGTTTTATAACAAATCTTTTTAATTCAATTCTAGCATCCCGCTGATATACAAATAAGAATCTTGTGGAGGCATGTCCTATTGGAATGAAGACAATAATTTATATTTGTGATCATTATTTACACTCAAACAAACATATCACATCCAAGTATTAAAGCATCCCGCTAGATGCCATAACTTGCACCACAAAAACACCCGAATTCATATGACATTTAGAATTAATTACAGGGCGCGGTAATGTCGAGAAGCTGGAAGAAAGTGAAGCATTCTGGGCCAGTAAAGTTCACCAACATTACTTGAATGTACTAGTTGTCGAATCTGAGACATTATCTTTAGAAATTAACTTGTTAGTTGACCAGGTTATAAAGGTTGCTTAATATTTTTTTATTTCATGTAATGTGTTTTGATCTGATAAATTTTGATAACACGTTTGTAGAAATATCCTAGTTTCTAAAATTTCACTAAAAATATAACAAAGTATTCTAATTTTAAATAGTTTTATATGTTGTGGTGATAAGTTTAATCGTTTAGATCTACGAATAGTTTTACTACAGCATTTGAAGCGAAATTCCAAAATCCATACCAGCATCAGTAAGGAAAATATTGTGGATAATACTGCTCAATATTAAGCCAGGCTCTTATATTAACAGAGGTTACAGCTGCTAGATTACATGAATGAATATTTAAAAATATTTAAAATGGTAGGCTAATAAACCAACACGCATCGTTACTGCAAATTTTAGGTTCGCGAGCAATCTATGAACGAAACACCTACTCATGTTAAAAGTAGCTAGATCACCGAAGCCTAAAACGGCTAGGATAATTATTGTGATAATTATTTGCACAAAGTAACAGAATTAGCATCTCACAGTATTAACAGATTCACAATAGCCGCCATCGATGAACTTTTATATTTAGTTCAACAAAGATGAGCGGTCATTATCTCCGAATCAGCCGATATCCATATTCATGTCGGTATATACAAACGCCGACCACGTACAGATCACCAGATCAGACGACCCCGGCGCCGGCCCATAACAGGCTGAAGTTTTTCTAGCGATTCGAAAATTAATCGACGCTTTTCCTTATCAAGCTGTTGGGCAAATCATTCTGGCTAACGTTAGCATTGGAATATGTCATCTTCGACGATTACAGACGCGCAAAAAGTTGATGGATTAAGCAAAGATTTAGAGCCAAACATAATCTGACCCCGAATGTTGGATTTTATTGGTCGCATTCTCTACGTGTTGCTGTTGACACAAAGTGAGCTACATTACATACTTCTAAGTACAGGTGATCGTGTTTGCATCTGTTGGTATTTATGCGAAGTAATCAGTGATTACTTGATTCTGAATCGCGTTGTTTGCAGAAATCGCGTAAATTCTTTCCTCGTTTAGTGTCACAATATGACTCTCCTTCTATTTTAATCGATAGATCAAGTGTTATTTTATATATCCAGTCGAAAGTTTCCTTCTTTTAATGTTTTCATCTTGATCTGAGATTGTTCAATTGAACAGCTTCATCTTTCATCAGTTTTTATATGTCCACTCTTGAATTAAATTGACGTTCATCGTCTTTATCACTGCATTCAGTTACTACTACACTACCAGTTGCTTTCCGCTGGCAAGAACTATTTTCTTTACTGTCTTTACTATTTTCTAGCATTCCGAGCGTTTTTCCATTCGTTTGATTCTGAGTCGTAAACATGAACGAGAGCTACAGACACAAGAAGGGCGTCCTATTCCCGATGCGGATGTAGAACATCTTCACATTCGAAACCGCTCGATTCGCGTTAACGTTTGCCTTAAAACTTCGTCCTAGCTTTATAATTATACCACCGGTTACGTAACACGTGAAGTGGTTCGACTGAAATATTATTTTAGGAGTTCACAGACCGTTCGCCCGCTCCCACCCGCCTAAACAGATATCGACCTTGCCGCTCACCTGCTAGAGTTTATTTTGCGATGACGGTGGATGCGACTTTTGCGTCTTTTGGTGGCGCGCGCGGCGTCATGTGTCGCGTATCACTCAGCAAGTCGCTTCCTTTTGGACAATAATAAAGAAAAAAAAGTTCGTTCGGTTTAGATCGAGGCGGTTAATGCTGAAATTAAAAGGTGAGACATTCTTGGCGTTGAGCTTTCTTTGATTTTGGACTAGATTAAAGTTCTGGAAACTAACTGTAGATCTAGAAACGGCAAGGATGGCATTACGGTTTTATTTTTTGCTGTGTAGTTTGTATCAGGTGTACCAATATTAACTGCTGAAACACGGAATACTTTGCGTGTTTATTGTTTCCAATTTCTACTGGTTAATTAAGGTTATAAATATTAAAAAAGGGGACTTATTGCGCTTAAAACATTAATTTTTATTTAAATCCACGTTTCGACCAAGTTGCATTGATCGTGGATTGATCGATCGTCTCGTGACCACGATCAATGCAACATGGTCGAAACGTCAAGTTAAATAAAAAATTATGTTTTAAGCGCGATAAGTCCCGTATTTTAATATTCATAGGTTGTAGGTTGTTGAAAAAAGTTATCTGACCTTACAAAACACAAAACGTTGTTTTCAATTGTCCTTATGTTTAAACTAACATAATATTTAATAGCAAAAAGAAATTTACGAACAGACATTATTCCCTCAAAGAAACTTAACTTTGAATTGACCAACATCCAAATTCAGCAGTTATATTAATTTGTCATGTTAATTGCAATGAGCATGCAATAAAATATATTTGTCGAATGTCTCGCGTTCTCTTTCTCGGCAATAATCGTTACGACGCGTATGGTCGTAGCGACTTTTTGTCGCTCTCCGCCATACATACCGCGGCCCGTTACTATACTACAAAGATATTTTATTCTTACGACGTTCTGCTTATAATTTTGATTATTGCAGTAAAAATTACATGCTGCATTATATTCATCGGTATTGAGGTATAGGCACCGTAAAAGTTCTCCGGGATGTTAGAGGTGCCAACCGAGTTTGAATTTTTGGGAAAAATTCTAATGTCACCTAAAAGCATAAATTACTGTTAACATTCATGGAATTATTAAGTTTGCTACATGCGTTGATTCAAAATCAGTCCTTTATCAAAATAATAAGCAGATTTATTTACTGTAATGGTAGGACTTCTGCTAGTCCGCTTGGTCCGCAGATATTCGGCCGTGAAATAGGAATGTTTTTAGGGTTCCGTACCCAAAGGGTAAAACGGGACCCTATTACTAAGACTCCGCTGTCCGTCTGTCTGTCTATCTGTCTATCTGTCTGTCTGTCTGTCTGTATGTCCGTCTGTCACCAGGCTGTATCTCATGAACCGTGATAGTTAGACAGTTGAAATTTTCACAGATGATGTATTTCTATTGCCACTATAACAACAAGTACTAATAATATCGTTTAAAAACTAAAAAACAACCGACTTCAATGCCGCGCTATTCATTTTCAGTACCAATTTTGAGATGTTTCTCTCAATATCTCTGGAGATACTTATCACATACCTCGATAAAATTACCATGGTACCACACTTGGGATATCTCCTTTCGAACAAAAAAAGAATAATCGAAATCGGTTCATAAACGACGAAGTTATCCGCGAACAAACATAAAAAAAAAAAAAAAAAAAAAATATACGCTCGAATTGAGAAACCTCCTCCTTTTTTGAAGTCGGTTAAAAACAGAATAAAGTTAAAAATAATGGAAGGTCCCCATACAAGAAACGTGTTTTCTTCGGCATTTCACGCCATCTATGAACGCTTAGTTAGGTAAACGTCCCATAGATGGCGTTATATTGAAATGTCGATCCCTAAGTCCTTTGTAAGACGTTAGATGGTGTTATAAGAAATAAAATGTTTATTAAATATTATTTTTTGCTGGCGAAAAATTATAGTGATATTTTTTGCTCGATCTTATACAATACTGTAGTGTGGTACGGAACCCTACTAGTGCGAGTCCGACTTGCACTTGGCCAGTTTATTTCGGTTTATATGGCAAAGTGTCCAGTGAAACCACAGGGCGTGTGAGACCTAACATCTTTATGTCTCAAGGTAACAGGCACATTGCAGTAACGTGTGAAATTCTATCTATCCAGAAGTGTGCATGCTCCTGTATCTGTAATAGGTAGACGTCATCGTTTACCATCAGGCGAGCGTCGTGCTTGTCCTGTTATTATACCTTATATCTTAAAAAAATCTATAACTTATTGAATTCATACTAACATGTCATATTTATAAGCTTATTATGAGTATTAATAGCACAATCTAAAACGTTCTACTTAAATCAAAACGACAACATTAACTATTGATGGCAGATATTACATTATTTGATCAATTCTTATGTGATAATTCTAAGCCTATCTGTAATGCAATTATCGCTGTCTTTTCGTATAAAATAACTAAATAAATTGTATCGTAGAACTTGACAATTGAATTTAATTAGTAAAGTGGATCTTAAAGGTCTCCCACGACAATTGTTTTTACAACTGCAGTATCTTAAAGTCTTTATTGGGCATATAGGTTCTTCCGAGACCGGTGTAATTGTCCTGGTGAATTATGTCCTGCATTAGGATTATAGGCACTTCTCATTGGCTCCTATGATTGTAAAACTGAGCTCCAAGCCATATTCCGAGTTGTTTTAATTAATTTTGCGAGTCTGGGTAACGAGTGTTAGATTCTTTTGCAGTTATGTTAAATTTGAAAGTAACTAAGTATTCTGTTAGTTCGTTTTAAAAGTGTGCAGTAAATCTCTTGAACAGTGGAATCATAGTCTATTGTTAGTGTTCGTGGCGGGAATGTATGTGATGTAAGTAAAGGTACGGACACACCGCAGCGTCCTGCGTGCGCGATCTAGGCGGCGATCAGAAAACATAAGTAGTATTTGTACCGACTGTTTAACACCAAACGCGATCAGAAAACGATTGAAAAGTACTGAGATCGCGCCCGCAGATCGCAGGACGCCGCGAAGTGGCCGCACCTTAAAACTGTGCAAGCTGTCTGGCAGCGGTTGGAATCAAAGAGCTGAAGACCGAGCTCAGTGCCGGGCCATAGGTCAGGCTTATGTCCACCAGTGGACAGAAATTAACTGATGACGATGAATTAAAATGATTTATACAAAAAGGTTGAAATGGAAACATAGTATAAGAATATAACTCATGATCGTTACTCGATTATTTTCTAGGTTTTCGAGTTACTTTAAGAATTTTCGGTTAAATCGACTTGCATTTATTTTCTAGAGCTTTCGCCTTGAACTATCGTCGTGTAGTCTTATAACAACCCGCATTCTTCGCTTGTTTATCCAATATGTTGGTTTTGCCTTTTTTGAACTAATATCAAAACTTCTTCACATGATATATAGATAGATCAAATACAGATAAATAAACTGGATGATATGGTAAAAATTGCAAACAGAATTTGACAAGGAGTTGTTCGGGGCTATGTAGAATGACTTGTTAAGGAAAATACCTATTTCCAACAGATGATAGAGAAAATCGATGAGGTTTACCAACACTTTTGCTTGCACTTTTAGTTTTCCGTATGCAGTCAGATCATCAGTTGAGATCGTTCAGTTATCAGCCATGAGAAAAGATGATATTTTTTATGTTGCTTATTCCTCATTCAGTCTTAATGTGGAATTTTTGTATAACTTACGACAGCAACTACAAATTGGTATCCATTACAACTAGAGTCATAAATCACTTAAAACTATGTTATCGTTAACGAAAGATGGAATTTTGGAGTGACCAACTAATTACCGAATGTTTATCTAGATCGCTTGTTACTAAAATATTGCTTTATACTTGTTTTACTTGAAACATTAGCACGCTAAAACTGCAGACCCAAATTACTTGGATACAAAATATCTGCCTCGTATTGATAGTTCTACTATGTGATAAATTCATGTTTGTATTAGCTAGTGTTCACCCAGTGGTCAAAATAAGACTGTAATTCATAACATTCTTAAGCTTGTGTTCCAATATTATGAATATCTACATTTTATCTTTCTGTACTTTTTCTTAGCTATACCACAGAATAAATAGAAGTACTAAGTGCTATACTAATTTTACACTCCTCCTTACGACTCAAAATGAGCTTTAAAAGAGGGGTTTTTTATGGTAAAAGGTAACAGGACAAGCACGATGCTCGCCTGAAGGTAAGATATAACGTGTACCTATTACAGATACAGCGGCATACAAAATTCTGGACTGCCAAAATGTTGCATGTCACTGCACTGCGCCTATTACCTTGAGGCATAAAGATGTTGAGTCTCACATGCCCTGTACTTGTGTATGTTCACTGGACACCTTGCCATTTCAACCGAAAAACATTCCTATTTCACGGCTGAAAATTATTTTGGCAAAGTGGTTGTACCGCCCCAGGCGGACTAGCAGAAGTTCTACCATTACAATACACATACATAGGTACAAACGAGTATTAATATAAGAGTTTTTTTATTTATTATTTACAAAAAATAATTGAGTTTTTAAATATTAATCTGTCAACACATGTACCTGTGGAACTTTTATCTTCGCTACAATTTTTGTTTATGTCCGCATCTAATCTATTTCCGTAGCATTTTAACGTAACTGTAGCAAACCAGACTGTCTGTCCGTCGCTCCAATATATTCGAAATGTGGATTTTTATTTGTCACATAACGTCGTCTAGGCATTCCTGCTATTCCCGATTAGACGTCGGTCCGTCTGAGACGTCGCCGAAGTCTAGACGGTTACCTAACGGATAAAAGTTCTTAAATTCCTCATTGTTTTAATGCAACTGGATTTATCAGAATTTAATTTTTTTTTTAAGACAAAGACTTTTATGAGTGTTGTTGTAGAGGCAATTTATTTATAAGTTAAACGCCTTTGGTACAATGTAATAGGTACTAATGTCCGAATCGCGTCGGAGTAATTTCGATATCTTAACCCGTGATTGTAAAGCCATTTTAAATAATTGTTTAAATCCGTTTTGCCCAGCTTTTATTGCCATTGATAATATAAAAGTCATAGATTTTGAACTTTATACGTTGACTTTATAATGAAAAAAATATGTATACTAGTTGTACAATGAAGCTAGACGCATCGCCATGTCCGGTGGCCTTGCAGTAACGTGCGCTTCCGCCCCGCCCTGACTCGATCCGATGCCTTCAATTGTACTCGTCATCATGCTTTTATGTGTGAATACAATCGGGACGCTTATTCTACGAATGTGTAACTGCTATCACTCTGTTATAGCAGCGCAGATTGCAGGAGTTAGCGATTTCGGAACTAACGAGTATATCTGTCAGTGTAAAGAAAGAAGTCCTACTAATATAATCTCATTATATCTAAATACCGCTGACTTTTATATTATATCTATGTTAGTTTGTAATGTATCTGTGTTAATATGGGTCATGTATGTAACATTATTTTTTTTTTCTGTACATAAATGCATTCCTAATTATAAATGGATTTATTATTAACATGACATGTATCATAAATAAATTAACTATAACCGGCGAGTATGAATGAAGGCGCTTATGAAAGTGGAAAAAGCGAAAGAGGTATGTAAGAATCGTAGCATGTGGAAAGAAGTAGTCTCTGCCTACTCCAACAGGAAAAAGGCGTGATTTTTTTGTAAGTATGTATATATATAATAAATGTGAAAACGTATATGTATTTTTGCGTGATTTAGTAATTTAAAAAAAAGTACCTATATCTCTTTTTTAACTACTATCTCACCTGTTGGTAAGTGATGATGCGGTCGAAGATGGTAAGCACGCTAGGCCAGAACACATTAGATGTTTGGCGACAGATTTTCTAACTTGAGGGGGTAGCTGGCCAGGCGGACACTACATAGTGTCCTACCACTATGTGGGGGTTCTTGGTTTCTTAACGATGTTTTTCCTTCACCGGAGGGACACTAAGAAAATCGTCCATAAATTGAACGAATTGAACTTGGTACTTCTGGCATCAAAGCCGACCATTCTCCCACTTACACCACCGGGCCCTTGAAACTGTCTGATAAGTTCATAATTGCCGGTGAAAGAGACCCTACATCTAAAACTCGAAAGCTAGTTTGTTCACATCGTATATAACAATTAAGATAGTTTAAAAGCTAAAACAACCGACTTCAATGCCCCGCGAGTCAATTTCAGTAGCAAGTTTACCGATTACAAAAAGAATCATTCGAATCGGTTCAGAATTGACGGATTAATCGCGTAACATACAAAAAAAAAACATGCAGACGCTCCCCCTTTTTTGTGAAGTCGGTTAATAACTGAAATTTTGTGAGTTTAGTTCTAAGATTTTTGTAATTATTTAGATTTTATTAACGCATAAAGAAGGGGTGTATAAGTTCGACGTGTGTATCTGTGTATGTGTGTGTATGTCTGTGGCATCGCAGGTCCCAAACGGATGAAACTATTTTGATTCAGTTTTTTTGTTTGATAGCCGTCTTAATCAAGAGTGTTCTTAGCTTCAATTTATTATAATCCGTTCAGCCGTTTGAAGACTATAAGCATCTTACTAGATGATGACTGTTTGTCTATGTGTATATATGTTTATAAAATGATCCCTAATGACATGAAACTATTAGAAGGAAATAATTTTAAACGGACCTTAAATGACTGGCTTTGACATAATTGTTCTTATAGTGTTAAAGAGTTTATAATGTACTGCAACAAAACCAACATTTAATTCTTATTGTATTATAGATTATTGTTTGTATATTTTTTTAAAATTTGCGCGTCTGCATGCAGGCTGAATACGAAAACTTACACATTACTTTAAGACCACACATTTGTAAACTGTATTCTTGCAAATAAATTACTTGATTGATTGATTGATTGATTTGAAATAAACTTTTGTAGTTCTGATCAATTCGAAATTCGGTATAATCTTACTTCAACGATATTGTAAGAACTTGGTAGCGTTTGTAAACTTTAATCTTTCGCGATTAGAACACATATTATAAATATTATAAAAAATAAGTTCAAAAACTAAAACCCGACTACTGAAAAATCACACTCTAAAAAGTATGAAATAAGAAAATATTCTCATCTGAGATCGCTATGTACAGACTATTCACTATGTGTCGTGTATTATATAAACAACTTATTTGTGTTTATAAATATTCTATTGTATTTCATATATATTCTTAGTGGTGCTCAGAGGATAGCCGTGGTGGCATACGACACATAACCCTCCCAACTGCTTCTTTGCGACGCCGTGGGGTAAAAATTAGTTATCTTGACTTCGGCGATATATATCTCGCCAACGCTACGCCCCACAAAAATATGATGTACTAAACCCTATCTTCATTTTAAAATTCCTATTCAACGATACCACAGACGATGGAGTGGGGTGAATTTTTTTTTTAAGTTCTGTACTTCGTCCCCTTTAGGGGGCGCCACATTCAATTTGTTGTGACGTCACATAGCCTATAACCAGCAGACAAATAAGACGCGTCCAACGACACCTTATTTGTCAAATTATGATAAGTAATATTTATAACTTGGTAGCATTGACCTGATGCTGGGACTTCTCCAGGAGTTACAGCAGAGATGTCGAGTTTGGGCTCATCGGAATGGTCTCAATGAATAGATTATGAATAGATCGGTCGGGGTGGTTTTAAATTTTGAATTCAAATATTATGGTAAAATTCAATTATTTATTAAACCCTAAAGGTACGGACACACCGCAGTATCCTGCGTGTGCGATCTAGGCGGCGATCAGATAGCGCAGTAGTATTTGTACCGAGTGGTTCACACCAAACGCGATCAGAAAACAATTGAACAGTACTGAGATCGCTCCCGCAGATCGCAGGACGCCGCGGTGTGGCCGTACTTTTACTTTGTACTTTTATTTATTCTGTGACCTAACTAACAAAATTCAAATCTCTAACGAAGCTAGGGTGGCTTACCTTCAGAATGGCACGTGTAACCAGAAATACTAGTATGAAAATAAACATTTCTGCAAATGTACCATTTCGTAGAAGAGTTCATAAATTTTATTTTTCAGAATTTTATAGCCCACGTAATGTACTGTAATTGCGTTTAACAATACGATGACTTCATGCCTTTATCTTCTTTTGTTGTAATTAATTACGTGGACAGTTAGATGCTTAGACTTCAAAGGTGAAGATGAAAATGATAAGTTATATAATAAAATGATCTATTATGACATCATCATTATTGATGTAAATAATTATGCGATTCAAAATGTTAAAGGCATTATTTTACAAAAACTTACTTTTGCCACAGATAGATGTTTTTTTCTTAATCGTAAAATTAATAATTTTATTGATTGTGGTGTATTTGACATTGTTATCGAATATTAGGATAAAGCAGGAAATTTTTCATCAAATAAATTTAAAATTGCTGTCGTAATAAATAAATTACACTAACAAAATTTAACTGTTTGTTTTCAGTTATATATCTTGATGATTAATATTTGAAATTAATCTCTCTCGTAGAAGATATTCAGTGACTGTCGTCTTCAGATTACATTTTCCGAGAGCCCAGTGACTAAGTTAATCTTACTCATTTCAATCTATGAGAATGACAGATTCATTGCCACGAAAAAGAAACACCTTACGACTTCGAATCAGTGGCAACAATAAGACAAAAATACCCGATGCGTCATTCAGAAGTCTAGGCCGAAGTCGATCTAGAACGTAAAAATCTAAAGATAACGCCGCTCGTAAAATATAATAATTTCACGTACATATGTTAATATTTAATAGGACAGTAAAGCCAGCAGACCGGCACCGCCGTAATTGAGGTGACCCCGGGCGGAACAAACCTAAGAGCGCTGTTAAAAAATTAAAAGATCACTTTGGTGCTGATAAACATGCCCGTAACAAGCTCGGAGAAATTAATTAATCATTATAAAAGTAAACAGGGCAACCAAAGAATTTCTAAACTGCAAAATTGTTGTTTTAATAAAATGGTTCACGTAAAAAATGCTATCTGAAACAAGGATTGGCAAAGGAACAATGTTTCCGATTCTTTCGACAATCACACAATGTTGTTTTAACACCAATTTTTCAATATTTTTTCCAGCAATGCATGAGAATGAAACTTTAAATAGGTACACACGTTTTTAGCATATTTTTTCTAACTATGAAATCATAACGTAACGAAAATGAGAAATACACCAAAATAATAGTTTCTGCAGAGTTCATTCATCATTACGATGCAAAGTATCCTCAATGTAATTTAGCTTAAACTAACACTCAAACAGTAGATAATTCGAGATGATGAACAGAGCTCGTGGGAAAATATTTTTTGCTCCGTAGCTAATAACAGACCAGCAACTGGTTATGATTTATAAAGACTGGCTAATAATTTAAACATACATTATGAAGAAATTATTGGAACAGAATTACTTGAATTACTGAATACTGAATTACTTAGCGAGATTTCCAAAGATGTTGATGAATGTTTTACGACTGGCGAAAACCGAATAAACAGTAGTAATGTATGTGTTCGAGTGCATGGGTGTTAATACTCCTACGTACATCAAAATGTTCGAGGCTTCCAGACTAATACACGAACGTGTAAAAACGAAATGATAATTAACAAAGGTGCGTATGTAGCTTGGATAGGATTTACATTTTTTCTGCTTTTTGAGACCGCAGCAAAAGCAATTTACTTATTGAAATGGACATCAAATAAATTTTAAAATCTTTGCTATGTAATAGTAATCTTTGCTTCTTACGATAATCATCAATAAGATTTCAAAGAACTTTGTTCACAAAGGAGTAGATGCTTTTTGCATACCTAACTAATATTGGCAATCATCGACCAGACTCCCAATTTTCCTGCGCTGATGGTATCTCTACAGTGTCAGATGATAGCCAGAAGATAAACATTTGCTAACACGGAAGAGTAAACAATAGAGCGCCACACTTCTAAAAGTTCACTACCTTTTTATTTTGATCAGGAATAGTCTGCTCTCTATTATCTTAATGAGTGATAAGATGAAACAATATCTGTAGTATGAGTAGTAAGTAAGATTACACCTTTTTAAGTGTGGAAATTTTAATGTTTTTCTACGCTTGCAATCAAAACGTTAACTGTTAAAGTTCAAATAAAAGTTGTTACTTATTACACAGAGAGCATTGAAATCTGCGTATCTTCGTAATATTGAATAATATGTAGTAGAGTTTTTGGAATATTTGTTTCGTTAGTAGCCTTACAATTATCAGTAAGATCTCTAATGATGCTATCAAAGCCATGACCTCACATTCTCACATCAAAAATTAATTCGTCAACAACCACTCCAGATTAAAATGTCGGTCATCGATATCCGATAGGTATCATCAAGTCAATGGGTGACGTCACTGCACGCTCCAGTTGAGACATGTCTGGTGTCACCGGAACGGGCCTTAGAGGCCTGTATCTTTTTTACAACTACTGTTTTATCATTTTTTGGCACTTGACTTGCCTCACCGCTTCCGGTGTTTGATTTATTTGTGAGATTGTAAAAGTCTGGAAATAAAGTTGTGAAACGGCACGTGCTAGAATTTGACAAGAATTTAAATAGGACATAATATAAATCAGAATTAATTGTGGTTTCTGAATGCTTATTAATGAAATATTCAGCCAGGCTGGAATTCGGCTCAACTTTGATGTGTCCTGATGCAATAATGTTTTCTGAGGTTTTATTATTTAAACTTCGATTAGATGTGCTTTCATTGTTGGTTCACGAGTTTTTTAGTAAGTTGCGTATTAGTGTCGTCATCTTACACATGAAATGTATCAAGACAACAACGTATCATTAGTTTGTTTGTTTGTCATGTGCCATTAGAATTAGAATCAACATTGCGCTCGGCAGCGAACACGTAGCGTTGTCTTGCTGCAAAGCCTTTGTATCTATTTCCTTATCCAGTGACCGTTTATGAAGGGTGCATAAATGAGCCGCGGCCCGAGCGTGCGTTCTGTATGTTTTGCGTCGAGCACGTTAGCCGAGACCACTATTCACTCCTCGCCCTAAAATGGACTCATAATGGCTACTTGTTCCAAGATACACCTGCCGCTATCGCATATTTGTTGCCAGTACTATTTGTTGTATCTTAAATTCTATTTCTGTACGGGCACGAACGATCGCAACTATAAACTCATTATCGTTAATATCGTCTAAGTCTACTGTAACATGCATCGTTGATCTGACCACATGGAATTCGGTGTCCAGATATTATAATAGAAAAATATTGAATGAGATCGAATCGATCGGGTGATACCTCGGGGACGGGCCGACGTCCATGTGGCGAATCACTCACAAGAATCACAAGCACTCACTGTATCCGGGCTTGTAGACCGCGCGGATCCTCTTCACCAGGTTGGCGGTCCTCTTGAGCGGCGGGCCGAGTGCGACGGCGGAGCGGCCGCGCCTCTCGGCGAACACGATATAGTTTCTCCTGTTCTTGAGGGGCACCTCGAAGCGACCGTTGCAGTCGAGGTCCTCCGGCGGCAGCCTCAGGCGCAGCACCGCGTCCTCGCGCGGCCAGTTGCCCTGCTTCCTGAAGACGCGCTTCACTTGCACGGTGGCGGCGTCCCGGGCCAGCGACTGCACGCGGGCTTCGAAGGCGGCCGGGGCGCGGTAGGCGCGCCAGGCGACGTCTGCGCGCGCGCAGTACGGGCGGCGCGGCGCCGCGAGCCCGCCGGCGCTGAGGAGGCAGACCAGAGCCCACCAGAACGCCGCGCGGCCGCGAGTCCTCATCGCTCCATCGCAACAGCGCTCGCTGGTGCGTTGTGCTGCCGCTAGCGACCGCGCGCGACTGCCGCTCGCCGGAGCCGCCCGCCGCCCGCGACTGATTCACGCACGCCCACACGCGCGCCCTCACACTACCCGCCGACGCGACACCCGACTCAGTTACCGAGCTTGCACTAAATTCATGCATTCGATTACGCTACCCTTAGATTATGACAGCCATGCGGATTGAATTATTGTATATAATAGGTCTTAAAAACTTTAAATCAACCCTATTCACATGTCACGTGATTGATTTTCTGTTGCTCGTTAAAGTGTTTAGTTTGATAATTTTAAATACTTTTATGAAATATCTGAGTGCATGAGAATCAATTTTAAAAAAAATATTCAAGCGTGAATGTATCAACGCAGAATACTTAATAGTGTGGTATTCATAAATTCAACATTTTTTGTTGTTGTTTGTCGCCAAGGTTTTTAATGCAGGTTTTATTATTAATTAAGAAGGACAGTTTGTTGAGATTCCGAATAAGTTATGTATGATTGATGATGGTTCGTCACAAATAACTGTCACACACGTGGATTTCAATACGGATAATCTTAAAATTTTAAAACCTCTTTTGATAACATGCATCGAAATAAACTTTAAAGAGTTTCTTTAAAGTTAGCGCCACTTATATGTAAGCGATGCTATGTTAACATAATTTTTGATTACCAGCATTGTGGTAGATAAGAAAATACAGGTGGATTTATTAATTTCGAAAATGATATTATATTCTTTCAAAGGTAGAACCTCCATTACGCCTTAGTTCCGTCTATGAGTCTCTCAGTTGCTTTTCCCATGTTCCAGTTACATTATCACACACTACACTTTTAGTTAAAATTATTATTCGTTAATTTTCGTATTTCGAACGCTAGCCTATATAGAAAAAGAACGTTCATTTATTTGGTTCGAATATCACCAAACTTGTATCAAATATCTTGTACTTACATTTTTAATTTCCCCAAATTAAACACATACCTCTCTAAGGCATCGTAGATCGACTGAATTAAAATTGGTTTAGTTTTGTTTGTTTTGAACAGGTGATTTAATCTTGTGTTCTTAGCTATGATTATCTGTGTCGGGTTTTGTTCAATTTTTAATTAAAGGTTATTGTGTCTGAAGCTCAGTCACTGAGTGTAAATATACGGTAGAGCCGGCGTAAGGAGCAGTCGCGGCACGCGTCCGTGATTTATCTCTAGGAGATGATTAATTCGCTTGTTGCGCGGTAATTAGTGACCACCCGCCTTAATTGGGGGTGCGAAAATTTATTTGGGGTTATTATTGTGCACTAAATGAAAGTTTTTCATACAGGGGTGGGTCATACACATTTGATTAAAATTGTTTGCTCTACTTAAACTTTTTTGTGTTAGCAAATAAAATAAATTGTATCATTAATTAAATACAACAATTTTTATTCTATTTTCAGTAAATAACCTACTAATAGTTTTTCAATTACGTAGATTTTTTATAATAATAGTATAACTTTTACACTTACTATTTCAATGTTATACTTTAAAGTATGTTTAATTATTTCCATAGAAGAACTAATAATCAATTCAGTTTATTAAGAATCAAAATTATTTATTTGTTTTCAATGTTAGTAATCATTGGTGTCAACTTTTTTTATAACTTATCCGTTATAAAAAAATGTTTCGTAAACATTTTATCACGTAGCGATATGGAAATAATAGTGAATAATAGTGAATAGTGAATACTCCTATCCCTGAATAATAATTATAGTCAAGACATGTAAACTAGCTGTGATTTTTCGTAGCAGAGATTTTCAACGACTTTCGTTCGTAGCCGCTACGGTGTAGCGCGTAGACCGTAGCATGACCTCCCTCGTAGACCGACCTTGTAACGTCAAAAATACGATTAAAAAAACATCTAGTATTTTGTATGAAAGTATTTAAGAAATCGTAAATATAATTTCATTGGATGATAAATTTAATAAATTGGGTCGCTCTAAAGTATAAAATTGATTATTTTTATCGTAAGATATGTCATTTATGAGAACAGAAGCATTTTTTAATGGTCATTACGAAATGCTGCGTAAGGCTTTACGGTGTGGTAAGTAAGGTGTGGATGCCATCTACTATAGAATATAGTCTTCTAAAAGATTGGAAGTCAGTATTTATAAAGCACTTTTTCCTTCTATTTTTGTTTGCTGTCTAAATGCCAACAGCTAAGTAATAATAAATTGTGCATTATTTTTTCTAAATTGCGAATCTTAATCCCTATTTGTATATTTAATTTTTAAAAGAGCAGATTATTCTTGTATATTTTTCATTGTATGTGCAACCATTTAATGTCGCTATGTGACAAAATTATATGGCACCATTATTTAAATTATTATTGGAATATCTATTGTACCAACATTTTGCAGTGAATAAATGATAATGAATTAAATTATTGCATTGTATTTGTGTTAATAGTTTATAAATACTTAAAACATTTATTTAATCATCATATTTTTACGTAAACATATTCAAATATTGGTTTTTTTCTAAATAAATTATCTCTGTCAATTATTTATTTATTTATTTATTAACATAATTAGAACGATCCTAGCCAATTACACTAATTACTTACAACTTAAACAGTATTCTGTTTAAGTTAACTAATACTAATATTGAAATTGTTCAAATCCAAATTATATAATTATTTATAAGTTCTTAAAAAAATGTCAAACATTGTGAAGAAATCATCATCCATTCGTCTGCTAGCAAGTCACAATCAGGGTTCAAATCCAGGAGAGCATTGAGCGTCGCCAGAGTGCGCGGGATAGGAGACCGAGCGCGCGCAACTGTGCGGTGTGCTGGTACCGAAAACAACCTGTGTTTTTGGATACGGCAGTAATTGTTGGGAACATGGAACCGAAGCAGCTCGCTGAGAAGATCAGGGCAATCTATCCTCCCGCGGATAATTTTGCACATACAAGTTGTTCATGGGTTCTTCGTACTTCTAGAGTATTGTAACCTAGGCAGCCCACGAGAATAGAATAAAATAATAATAATAGAAATATTCGACCTCTGAGGACGGTCATTTGTAATGCGGAAGCGTACAGACCCAAACCCTTAAATCGGCCAGTTTCTCACAGACATGAATGAACGTGGATCCGAACGGTCTCCAATACCAATTTGCTTCACATCCGGTCAAATAAAGGAGGAAAAAAATATAAATAGTACCAAAACAACCTTATTTCGGCACCCTTGGATCGACCAGGTAGGCGATTCATTCATACCCCTGAATGAATGACCGGTGGTATTAGGGATCCGCAAAATACTTTGTGTTATTATAGTTTACTCATTGTTGTATTCGTACTGATGATATTGCAGCACCTAAATTGCACTATTACTTGGTATATTTTTTTTAAATTTATTTAGCTTTTAGGTGGCTTTTAGGTGTCTGTTTTGCAGCAGTTAAAGCGTAGGACTAGTATTGAGATACTAGTCCTACGCTTGATTTACGTTACGCTTTCGTTACTTTTCGTTACGTTTCATTATGAGTAATGAAACGTAACGAAATAGTTCTAGGAAGTAATTTAGATAATATTTTTTATAGCTACGGTAGTCCATTTTTAACAGACTTTAAAAAAGATGACATTCTCATTTCGTCGGTATGTAATTTTCAACCGACTTTCAAAAAGAAGGAGGTTCTCAATTCGTCTGAATGGTTTTTATTTTTTATTTTCTTTTTTTTGAAGTTATACTTCTTTTGGCGCGAAAGAGAAAAATGATGAGAGTGAATTTTTACGATGCGCGCGCACACCGACACCTAAATTCTACACCGTGAAGTTAGTTCTAGGTGGCATGACTATGTTCAAGTTGTATATGTCATTTCGTAAGAACGTCATATTTAACGTCATATTTTTACATTAATAAAACCTTTTTTATTTAAATAAAATCTTTTCGATTAATTTTAATATTTATCGTTAATCACTACTGCATTTTAGTTTTTTTTCCATACGCCACAGAAGTATAACTTCTAACGCGTGTACATAAGTACACACACGTTTTTTTGTGTGTAAGTTACGCGATTTCTCCGTCAATTCTGAACCGAATTGAATGATTCTTTTGTATCAGTAGGGTACGTTTCCGAAATGGTCCCATAGTAATTTCATCGAGATCTGATAAGCTTCTCCAGAGATATGACAATAAACGTCTCAAACTTGCTACTAAAATTGACTCGCGAGGCATTGAAGTCGGTTATTTTAGTTTTTAACCGACTTTACAAAAAGGAGGAGGTTCTCAATTCGTCGAAACCTGTGTGTTTTAACTATATTAATTATTATGGTTTAATTTATATAGTTAGGCTGTAAGGGAGCACAAATACCACCTCAGTGCTCTTAGCCAACCTCACCTGCCCTTGGTGCATCCTGCTGAATTAAAAACGAGGCTCTAGCGACCGACAAATGGCGGTATAACCATTTCAAATTATGGCGTAGCTAAATACTACAGGCCGGTGACGGGTAGCAGCGACACCGGTGCGAGAAACTACGTCCTGCGATCGCCAACCCGCCTGCCCAGCGTGGCGATTAAGGCATATCCCTCCCAATGAGCCGAAGATCGGCCTGCGTATCTTGGGAGAGGCCTACGTCCAGCAGTGGACTGACACAGGCTGATTATGATGATGATGATTTTATATATATTTTTAAACATACAAAAATTATACATAAATTTGAACTGAGACTCTCATTTTTGCATCGGACATTCCGATGCAAAAATCACCATATTTGACACCGTATTTTTAACGTAAATTATTAAGTTTTATAATATTAAATAAAAATATTAATATAAACTAATGTTACAACTGGTATAATGCTACCTGTTCCTCTTGGAAGTAAAATGAAGCCAACGGTTATCTATTTCTCGACTAGAACCTTATTCACACCTAATGATCTCATTATATTTTTAATCCTCTCAATCCGCTAAACGAAAACATCTGTTTAAGATTACTTAAGACAATTACAACTATGAGTTAGTTAAAGACGCCGTATTGAATAGTACAGTCAGTTACAGAAATTACTAATAAGAAAATAGAGTAACTGTAGTTGTTTTTACTATATATACTTTGGAGAAAACTAAAACAATAAATATTTTAATTTTGTATTTACTTTGTATTTCGTTAATTGAGTTCTTACCGTTTTACAAAACTATCGCTTCGCTTTTACACTTAATTATTTAGTGTAATAAACTCAAATTATTAATTGATCTCCGCCCATTGCACTATTGACGTGAACCCACTCCAGATAAAAGCATATTTCGCCTAGTTTGAGGGATTAACAAGACTAATAGTAATGTGCAACCCACATTACTAGTAAGCTTTATTAAAAAGAAAAAATAAGCAATTAAGAATTAGCATCTTTTGAAGTTAAAATAAATAAATAAATTGTTCCCGTAAATTAAATAATAAAAATGTACCCTGAATTAATACTCACACAACATAATAAAGAAAGTTTTATAATTCTGATAGCACTTTTAAAAATCTGTCATATGAACTCTAACACCTCCAAATTTGAATTATCGTTTTTAAAAATTAGTACGTAAGTTCTAAAAAAGAGTCACCTTTCTCTCTGTAGTTAGAGCATTGACAAAAAAATAAATTTTGTAAAATAAATCGAACGACAGCAAGAGAGTAAAAGTTTTTGGGAACTATATTATCTGTGGCCGACTGTACCTCTATTACCATTACTAAACAATACTTTTACCTGCAATAAAGGTAAGATAATAAAGGTGTTTTTACATAGTTTGGCAACACGTGGGGGCAATTAGCAGGGTGTGGGAATAGATTTTTTTATAATTTTATTGTTTGCAAAACGGATTCTTTTGGTTTTCTGTGTAAAGCGGTAAAGAATTTACTATAATGTCAATACTTGTTGGGTATGAAGATAAAAGTTAGCGGATTTATACTGCGTTTTTAGCCGAATTCTCATAAAAGGAGGAAGTTCTCCATTTTATTGTCTTTTAAATATTTTTTTTGTTTGCTTCGTCATTTATTAACAGACTTAGAAAATTATATTTTTGTCAGAAAGGGTAAATATACTTTCCAAATTGTCCTATTTCAATTTTATCGAAATATGTTCGGGATCCCCAGACATATAAATTTAAATAAACACCTCACATTTGAAGATGTTTTTTTTGTTTTGTATAAACGATCTTAAATTATTTTAAGATATCACAAAAAGAAGGAGTTAGTCAATTTTTTCGTGTAAATGTCGCTTTTTATGTATGTATGTTGACCTAATCATCATCATCATCATAATCAGCCGGTATCAGTCCACTGCTGGACATAGGCCTCTCCCAAGTCATGCCACTGAGCCCGATCTTCGGCTCTTTGTTTCCAGTCACTGCCCACCGCTTTACGAATGTCGTCGCTCCACCTGGTAACAGGGCGTCCTACGCTACGTTTACCGATTCGCGGTCTCCACTCTAGAACCAGTCTACCCCAACGGTTATCGGTCCTACGGCAGATATGACCAGCCCACTGCCACTTCAGCTTGCTAATCCGATGAGCTATGTCGATCACTTTAGTTCTCTGGCGAATTACTTCGTTCCGGATTCGATCTCGCAGAGAAACACCGAGCATAGCTCTTTCCATAGCTCGCTGAGCGACTTTAAATTGGTGGACCAGTCGAACCGTGAGTGTCCACGTCTCGGCTCCGTATGTCAAGACGGGTAGGACGCACTGATTAAAGACTTTTATCTTTAGGCACTGTGGTATATGCGACGAGAAGACTCGACGGAGTTTTCCAAATGCTGCCCAGCCCAGCTGAATTCTTCTCTGGATTTCCTTTTCGAAGTTATGTTTGCCTAGTTGGAGCGTCTGCCCTAGGTAAACATGCTTAGTGACAACTTCGAGTGGGATTCCATCTACGGCAATCGGTTCCGGAACAACGTGCTCGTTGTACATGACTTTGGTTTTATCCAAATTCATCCGGAGACCGATGCGACGAGAAGAATCAGCTAGGCCATTCAACATCCTCTGTAAGTCCTGCAGCGTCTCTGCCATAATGACGATGTCATCTGCGAATCGTAAGTGAGAGATGTACCTGCCGTTGATGTTGATGCCACAATATTTCCAGTCCAGCGTCTTAAACATATCCTCCAAGGCGTTAGTGAACAGTTTCGGGGATATGACGTCCCCCTGTCTCTCTCCTCGACGCAGGTGGATATGATTAGTACGCTAGTTCTGTACTTGTACACTCATCGTTGCGGCATTATACAGACATCTCATCACTTCGATATATCGCCAGTCGACTTGGCAACGCTGCAAGGACTCCAGAACAGACCAGGTTTCGATTGAGTCGAAGGCCTTCTCATAGTCCACAAACGCTAAGCACAGGGGCCGATTGTACTCTTCGGTCTTCTGTACAATCTGCCGCACTGTGTGGATGTGGTCCATGGTGCTGTAACCTCTTCGAAACCCGGCCTGTTCCGGAGGTTGGAACTCGTTGAGTCTTCGCGCAAGACGGTTCGTGATGACCCTTTCATATGACCATATGACATATAATATATGACCTTACATGACCTAATATGGCAACATAATATTTTATTTTTCTACCAACCAAAATCATATTATGCTATGCTAATAAGTAGTCTGCTTCAAGTAGTTATCCAAAATAACCGAATCAACTTATACCAGGTTCAGACTAGGCGATTTTTGTTGTTCAACTTACTAGGGATGTACTTACGATACGAGTTATAACAAATACTCTTTTGATACTTATCCTTCGATTAAATCGTGCTTGATTGGCCAATCAAATAGCTTAATTCTAAACCTTATTATCGCTCTATAAAGCCAGGGTTTTTCCGAGACAAATAATTAAGTAACGAGACGAGAACTTTTAACCGGTACCTGCTCAGTATCAATTCCAAAGTGTCGATACTAAAAGTACTTGGAATCGAAAAAAAAGTACATCCCTAGTTGTTCAACATCAAAATCGCCTAGTAAGAACCTGGTATTAGTGATGTCACAAATGTTGGTTACTACCACAGACTTCACTCACAATATAGTAACAACACTAAAGTTGGCACTTTGGTCGTAATGTGTCAATTAGAGTAAAGCTTTAGTTGCGGGCGTTATGTCTTCATTACAATGTAACTCACGGTGATACCAGATCACTAAATAAATTATAATGTCCGCAAACCGGGAATATTCGGAGATTTGGACTCGCTGAGTAGATAGGATGCTCTACTTTGAATATTTTTATTTTTATATTTTTATTTTATATTTTTATATTAGCAAGGCCACTGCCTTGCCAATGTTGTCGCTCTAAACTGGTGTTTATGCGTTATTGTCCGCTCACACCTCTGGTGTGGGGAAAGGGGTTCAGGGTTTTACCCTATGCCCCTGGCTCTTCTGCGTCTACCACTGTAGACGCGTCTCTTGTTCGGGACTGTTGTCCCTCCTGGTCTTCTTGAGCTGTATAGCTGTATAGGAGCCACTATGTGTAGGGGCGACAGGGCCCTGCCGGGTGAGACCCCGTTCGGGGAAGCCCAGC
Source organism: Cabera pusaria (assembly GCA_954871355.1). Classification (NCBI taxonomy): domain Eukaryota; kingdom Metazoa; phylum Arthropoda; class Insecta; order Lepidoptera; family Geometridae; genus Cabera; species Cabera pusaria. Next base: position 2,673,725 of record OX940891.1, read on the forward strand.
GAACCCGTCAGCACACCCTACAGTGGCCCCCGCTTGTACAGCTCTTCCTTCTTCTTCTTCTTTCTTCTTCTCTGATCCGTCTTCTTCATTGCCATTGGCTGCTTTGTTTAATATCTCTCGCAGATAGGGCTTCATTTTTGTTTTGCCTGGGATATCGGGGGGCCGCGTGTGCAGTGGGTTTTATGGTGGTGTTTATTGCTGGTGCGTGAGCATTTGTACACATCGCGCTTTTTGAAGTTATACTTCTTTAGGTGCGTTGGGAAAAATTATTAGAGTAAAATGTTTCCAATTCACGCGCATACCGACAGCCAAAAACCGACTTGACTTGACCGACAGCGTTGAAGTTAATTTACATTCCTTTTACAAACAACGAGTTGTATATTTCTACTTTTGTTTTGTTACGCCAAATATGTATAACTTTTTACGTGCGTACATAAGTACATACATAAACACGTTTTTTTATTATTTAATTTATATTTTTGCACTCTTGGTAGATGATGGTTGTAATAACTAAACATGACGGAATTAAAACTCAAACTAACACTTACTGTGGCAAGTGTGTTATAATAGTTTGTCACTTATATTAGCAACTGGCTTGTTGGTCCTTAATAATTCTGATAGAACGTCGTGTTCATTACTGAAGACAACATTTTACGATACTTGCTGATAATGTAGCTTTATATTTACATGGTGCGTACAGTGAAATAATTTTCGAAATCGGTCAAGCAAGTAGTTTTTTAGTTACATTGTAACTAACAAACAATAAATCAAGTCTTTCCTCTTTATAAGGTCAGTTAAAAGTAATAAAATTCTCAAGTAGAGCATCTTACCGCGAGACGTGTACTATTATGTATTCCGTGCCGCGAGTCAGCGACGCGGCAGCGTGCGCCCACCCTCCGCGACTCGTGGTTTCTCGTTAGCCGTATAATTGTTTAAATTGTCATAATTTCACCCGCATAATGTTTCCACATAAATATTTATTTATCGGTCGCCTCCCGATAACGATAATTGCGGACCGACGGGGCGTTTTTCAAGATTTATAGGGTTTTAAAGACGGGATCTAAATTAAAAACATTCTAAAGTTTAAAAAACGTATGTAGTGAATATTTTTTTAATTCGTTTTGTTTATTTTGTTAGAGATTATGGAAATTTGTTACTTACATAACATACATACACGCATAAAATCACGCCATTTTTCCGTTGTGGTAGGCAGAGACTACTTCTTTCTACATGCTACGATCCTGACACACACGTCTTTCGCCTCTTCCAGTTTCATGAGCGCCTTCTTACGTGCTCGCCGGTTCTACGTACTTTTGACTTGGCCTGTTTTTATAACGTCTCCGATCTGGTCGTGGTACGTTCGCCTATGTCGGCCTCTACTGGCTTGCCCCATTCTGATAACTTATATTAATCAGTTTAAAGTTCAAATTGTGACATATTAGGTAGTCATTGTCATACTGTCACCTTATATAAAAAAACTACAGCCAACTATCATGTAACAAATATACAAACGGATTGAGAACTTTCTCCTTATTTTAAAGTCAGTTAAAAAACCCTAAATAGGTGCCAAATGTTCCAAGTGACAAACTAATAAATAATAATATCGTTTAAAAACTTAAAAACAACCGACTTCAATGCCGCGCTATTCATTTTCAGTACCAATTTTGAGATGTTTATCTCAATATCTCTGGAGATACTTATCATACCTCAATAAAATTACCATGGTACCACACTTGAGATATCTCCTTTCGAACAAAAAAAGAATAATCGAAATCGGTTCATAAACGACGAAGTTATCCGCGAACAAACATAAAAAAAAAAAAAAAAAAAATACGGTCGAATTGAGAAACTTCCTCCTTTTTTTGAAGTCGGTTAAAAACAAGCGCCAAAACTTATTATCACTTGAAAATATAGTATAATTTGGTGACTACTGATTGGCTAATAGCAGTCCATATCCATGGCAACAAGTACTGATGATAAAGCACACGCCGAGGTATCAGAGTGTGGTTTATTTCGTTCTCGCCTCGGAGTAAATATAGCTCGGATACTCGGCCGATGTTGAGGGCGAGTGGTACTAGTGGTACTAGAATTTTACTTTACTATCGACGCGATTATAACATTTTATTACAAAATAATTGTATTGCATAATAATTAGATAACTATACAACAATCAATAATTGCATCTACGGTAATACAATCGGCGGTCTTATCACTATTAGTGAACTCATCCAGACAACCTTTGGAACGACCAAACCGGTGCGATCTGCGTCCGCACACAGGTGCGATTTGCTTTTCAATCGTTTTCTGATCGCCGTGGATCGCGTTTGGTTTGAACCAGTCGGTACAAATACTACTGCACTATCTGATCGCAACTACGCACGCGCCCGCAGATTGCTGCGGTTTGGCCGTGCCTTTAGACAGGAAAAATAAGGATGAAGAACCATCTTTTCCTTACAATATGGGGCTTCTAGAAACATTTTCGATTGAACAAAACGCCTATTTTTAAACTGGGCGACCTCAACGCATGCATTACTACTGATAAAGAACGATGGACTCACTCGAACCCTAGGTCATGAAAATTCGGCTAAGTATGGTATCTACTACTAAATATGTTATAGGCTAGCGTTTTACCACTATTTCGCGTGGTGCTGGATGGGATGCGGTCGAGAATGGTGATCACGCGGGGCTGAGTGCTCCCGGAATACTGTAAGGTTATGACGGCAGATTTTCTCCTTGATGGTGGTGTCCTATGTTGTGTGTTTTTGCTAATAAGTCAGCTGAAAAATCGATAAAGTATGCTTCGACCACCTATGTAAATACATAATGAATCAATTTACTTGTTTTAAACGTGACATAAGCTTTTTCATTTCACTGAAAAGCTTGAAACAATGGTAGCATCCCCAAAATTTCTCTTGCACCACGTGGTTTAGTGACGTATTATCACCTACTTCTCACCCTTAGGATCGAGGATACAGAACTAGAAGTTTCCAAACTACTATATACAATAATCACTACTTGTCTTTAACCTGCTAAATACTGTTTTGCTTTTGTTTTTGTGTATAGAATATGTTTATATAATTATATTATATTTATGTATATTTTAAGTATATGTATTGTATAACTAAATATATTAAAATAATGTGGTATAAGTAAATGTGGTATGTATGTTATGTATGAATATATGTATATGGTATGTATATATATATATATATAGTATATATTTTACTGTTGTATATGCTGTATACTAGATAATAAAAATAAATTATACGCCATCGCCAAACACCCTGTGTATTTTAACCAGTCCACAAATAGGTTGTCTGGAAGAGATCGCTTTATGCGATAAGACCGCCGATTGTATCACCGAGTTATGTTGTTGTTATTTTAGATAATAAGTTCTTTATGGTGTTCAATAAAGAGTTATTCTATTCTATTCTATTCTATTCTATGTTTCCATGGAATTACGAGTATATTGTGTATTACGTATATACTAATAACTAGATGTGCTCCGCGGCTTCACCCGCGTTCAAAACTCCTTTTATTAGGTATTATGTTTCTTTGAAGTGTTTCACACTTTATATTTTTGTAAATTGTTAAACACAATCCAAAATTTCATCGTACCGACGGGACTTGAACCCGCAACCTCCGGAATAACATGTTCCGGTGCTTTGACAATTAAGCCACGGTGCGAAGTATCGTTACGACGAAATTAGTGGATTGCATTTTGTTAACCCAATTATGCATTGGTGGCGCCATCTATGACTACTTATTACGTAAGTTAATCCTTTTATTAGGGTTCCGAACCCAAAGGGTACCAACGGAACCCTATTACTGAGACTCCGCTGTCCGTCTGTCTGTCTGTCTGTCCGTCTGTCACCAGGCTGTATCTCATGAACCGTAATAGTTAGACAGTTTAAATTTTCACAGATGATGTATTTCTGTTGCCGCTATAAAAACAGAATAAAGTTAAAAATTAAGGGGGGTCCCCATACAAGAAACGTTTTTTTAGGCATTTTACTATAACATAATTATATTGTAATACGGGACTTATCGCGCTAAAAAACATAATTTTATTTACCTCGACGTTTCGATCAAGTTACTGATACCCACAACTTCAGTCTTCTCGTGACCACGGTCAATGCAACTTGATCAAAACGTCGAGGTAAATAAAATTATGTTTTTTAGCGCGATAAGTCCCGTATTACAATATAATTATGTGTGTAAATCGCGAAAGTTTAAAATTTACTATTTTACTATAACGCCATCTATGAACGTTTGACTGTATTAACTATATTAATTACTTATGTGTTTAGACAGTCGAAATTTTCACAGATGATGTATTTTTGTTGCCGCTATAACAACAAATACTAAAAACAGAATAAATTTAAAATTGATAGGTGGTCACATACAAGGTCCCCATACAAGAAACGTGTTTTTTCGGCATTTTACAATAACGCCATCTATGGACGTTTGACTGTATTAATTATATTAACTACCTGTGTGTTAACTTTCACTTAGTTGGCGTTAAATGTTCGTAAGATGGCGTTGTACTAAATAATCACGCGGCTCCTGTTTTAATAAATGTTTGGAATGGACACGTTAATATAATCTTATATAATATAACAACATCTGGATGACCGAGCTTTGCTCGCAAAATTATTTTTTTGGTAGATCGTGTTTTATCTAATGTTTTGGATCCCAATAATTCTCTCACAAAAGAACAAACTTGGAAAAAGTAATCATCTCGTCTGGACTCGACCCGGGTTCTTCTGATCGCCATCCGATCGATCTTCCACTGAGCTATCATAATAATGTAACTATGGCGAAATTTACCATCATATTCTAATTATATTGTAAAAGTTTTTCATTACCTGAAAACACGGATATAACAACATTTTCTGAAAATAAAAACCTAGCTAGGTCGATTTATCAATTTATTACGTTATTTCTTTCAGCATTTTTTGCTCGATTTTATAAAATATTGTAGTGTGGTACGGAATCGCAACCCTACGAGTGCAAGTCCGACTTGCACTTAGCCAGTTTTATTTACTATAGCACCACCTATGAACGATTGTTTACCTTATTAATAATATTAATTACCTACAATAACACCTTTGTGTTAACGTTCACTTAGTTGGTGCTAGAAGTTCGTTAGATATTCGTTAGATGGCGTTGTAGTTAATAAGCATGTAAAGTTTTGACACGATAATATAATATAATATTATACTTATATACTATTATATTGCGGTTTGGAACCCTCCGTGTGCGAGACAAAAGTCTGACTCGCATTTGGCCAGTTTTATTAACTTAAAACTTTTCTTTTGTAAAAACTTTTCCATCATAAAAGACATCAAATAAGAATTAGCCATATCGGTTCACCCGTTCAATATTTTTTTATAAAACCCGAAAAACGTAATTTTCAGACTTTGTTACCTACCTCATTTCGAAAAATCCTGCAACACGTACTTACTTATTTATTTACAGAAGTACCTATGTAAAGTTTGGAATAAAACAAACTATCTCATCTTGTTTCGCCATACAAACTTTGAATCTCCGTTCCGTATCCGGGGGAAAATTTAAAGGAAATTCTTTCTTAACAGATACCTACGTCATATTCATTATCTGCATTCTAAATTTCAGCGCAATCCGAAACAATATTGATTTTCAGACTTTGTTACCCCACTTCACCCTCTTAGGGTGGCATTTTGAAAAAGCCTGAAATTCGTATTTACTTATTTATTTACAGAAGTATTTGTGTGAAGTTTTGAATATAAAAGACTATCTAATCTTGTTTTTCCATACAAATGTTGAACCCCCGCTCCATCCCCTTCAGGGGTGAATTTACAAAAATCCTTTCTTAACAAATACATACGTCATAATAACTATCTGTATGCCAAATTTTAGCTTAATGCAAAACAATATTGATTTTCACTCTTTGTTACCCCATTTCAATCACTCAGGAGTGGAATTTCAAAAAGCCTGAAACACGTATTTACTTATTTTTTTACTGAAGCACTAGTGAGGAGTTTCGAATAAAAAAGAATATCTAATCTTGTTTCTCCATACAAACTTTGAACCCCCATTTCATCCCTTAAAGGGGTGAATTTTGGAAAATCCTTTCTCACGTACTTATACAAATATACCCTTCAAATTTCAAGTCTCTACGACCAGCGGTTTAGGCTGTGCGTTGTCTGTCAGTCAGTCAGTCAGTATGTCAGAACAAAGACTGTTATATTATTAGACTCTTTTATATCACAATAAATATTACAATTATACATTGTGAAAGTCAATCAAATCAAAAATCCAAGTCTTTTGATAACCGGCAAAGTGGTCGAGAAATAAGCCAAAATGTTTTTAGACTCGAATGGGTAGAATAATTTTCGGCATATTTTACATATACCCATAAAAATGATACGCTTTCAAATATCAAAACCAATATTATAAATGCGAACGTCAAGTTTGTATATTATTTTGTTTGGGACTTCTTAATGATCAAACAGCTGGAACGATTTAGCTGAAATTTTGCACAGGGACAGCCAGTATTATTATAAGTATTATGGATTAGTCTACCATGGGATACTTATTAACGAGGACGAAGTAGCAGAGCACAGCTAGTATATGTATAAGTGGTCAATGTAACATTCGATAATGTGGGAATTTAAGAACATCGAACACGTATCGTCACATAAAATAATAAAGATAGTTTAAAAACTAAAACAACAGACTTCCATGCCGAGCGAGTCAATTTGAGTAGCAAGTTTGAGACGTTTGTTGTCATATCTCTGGAGATACTTATCAGATCTCGATAAAATTACAATGGAACCACCTCGAAAATGAAAACCGATTAAGAAAAGAATCATTCGAATCGGTTCATAATTGACGGTGTAATCGCGCATACAAAGAAAAAAAATATATAAAAACAACAGACAGACGAATTGAGAACCTCCTGATATTTGGAAGTAGGTTAATAAGATTTAATCGGTCTCTAATGTTAAAGAAACTTTCCATTGGGCGATAATTGAATTTAAAAAATCGTTCTATGTGTACAGTGCCACAAGTATAACTTGGCGGTGGTGGTTTTTGGACCTAATTCTTTTAATTGAAACTGTGAGTTTGACGTTTGAGAGATTACCGCGACACTATTGTTGATAAATCTGCTACATTAAAATAGAACAATAACGCCAAAAGTAAATAAAAGTGGTTTAAGAGAAACTGTTATCAAAGTACAAAGTAAAAGCACAGTGGCGCACAGCCGCGCCAAGTTATACTTGCCGGACTGTAAAACCTAGCTGGTTAACAACTACTCGTAGATTTTACTATCAAATTGACAATAAACTGGACAAGTGCGAACAGACTCACGCATGTAGTGTTCCGTACCACCCACAATACAATAAATAAGATTGAACAACATTTGCAGAATAACATGTTTCTTGTGTTGGCATCCCTTTAATTTTTAATTTAATTTAATTTTTATGATTTTCTGTTATAGCGGCCATAGTATAACATATTTTGTGAAAATTTTAACTGTCTATCTACTACAGTAGATAATCATATTGTTGAATGTAAGCATTTATACATTCCCATGTATACAGAGTAAATAGAGATGTTTATCTCTAAAAAGTTACCTACGATTTGTATAATCACAAACGTATGGTCCTCTCTAAAAAATCCAGCTAGAAAGGTGTATAGATAATCAAACATGCAAATCGTTCTACACGACGAACTTCAGTCGAAAACCCATTACTATCAATGTAGAGACTATAACCGAGGCTAGTGTTGTGTGTTTCCAACAATTGTCAGTGTCTGGCGAAAATAATTAGTGGCAGCACGGTAAGGGCGTCTACAGACGGACGGGCGGTGCATCTGCAAGTCGCGTGTCGACCTACCGGGGGACTTAATTAGACGGACAGGAGAGCAATGGAGACGAACTTGTATCAATATCATTTATAAATATTAAATTAATTCCTTTTCAGGATTTTGGAGTATAATATTGGTACAAACGGTGCTTTTTTCACACTACAAATAGAATTGGTATTATATTTCACAGATACTAAATTACCTGACACCAATCATTCCTGATAATGCTGTTGTCGATGGTTTTTATGTCCTAGTAATCCAATTGTACTTGGTGGTGTGAGTCTTATGGGCGTTTAGGGGACTTCATAGGTAGCTACGGAAATACATAGGCAGGTGCTTTATATAATTATTAATTTTATTTGATTGTAAGTATTTTATTTCATAAATTATAAGATAGCCGACACTGGCTTACTTATACATAGTATTTTTTATCGACTTCACACAACGGAAATTGACACATTTTAATTATCTGAAATACAGTAGCCGTAATACTACAATATGTTTATTTTTAACCAACTTCACAAAAAAGGAGGAGGTTCTCAATTCGACTCATTTTATTTTATTTTTTATGTTTGTTACCTCAGAACTCCGCCAAATCTTATCCGATTTGTTTGAGAGATGATGCACCCCGTTTGGTCCCATTCAAATGTTATCGAGATATGACAATTATCTTCGGAGATATGGTGATAAACAATATAAAAAAAATTGATACCATGACGACATGATAATGACTAGTGGATATTTTCACAATCGCGGCATGTGAAGTCGGTTTTTGCGTTTTGTAAACGATCTTAAATTATTATAAAAACAATTTGTATAATACTATACTTATTATACTTACGATATTATTTTATAAAGCACTCCAAAAGAGTCTCCATGTCTTTTATTATTCCCAAACGGTCATCGCACACCTGTACGCGGCACGGTGCCGACACTACATTGAATAAGTCCGTACTTAAACTACAAATAATATTAAGTGAAGAACATTTTATTTCACATTGCGTAACTCTAATCTTTCAGATATAAGCTAATATATAGTATTTTAGCTAATAGAAAGTAGCTGTAAATATATTTTACATGACATTAGTTAGCTAATTTAAGCTTAATTAAAAAAAAAAAATTACTGATCGCTCCACAGGCATGAAGAGTAAAGTCCTAGTTTATGCGCACTTATCGAGGAAGCAATCAGCGTTTTTCGAGTAGATGTGATGAAAAAATATTTATAAAAAAAAGCATTTTCTCTAAGCTAGAGCTAATAAAAAAATAAACGAAATAGCGCCTATTGCATTGAAATTTTTTATATTTTAAGTATTTCTTCTTATGTTATTTACGGTCTGCGAGTGTCCGTGTTTCTGTTAATTAAAATCTATCTACTGTACTATGCATGGTTAACACAGTCAGTCGTGAAGTAATCATCTCAACACATGCGTGACCAAATAGCTCGTCTGTATTAAACCTAATCACTGATTTACACTATAAGGCCGGTCTCGCGTTTAAGCTTCCTGCGACATACGCTCTTAGCTGCAATTTGAGGCGAATGTATGTATGATTCGGTAATACTAAATATGTCGCATGAAAACTTCATATTTTCTTTATATTGCGCTGATGAATAATTATTTAAATAAAAATTATAATATGATCTGTGTCTGGACAAAACGAATTATTACTATATTTTTTAATGTTATAAATACAAAATTTACTTGTTTTTAACACAAAACCTAAAAATATTTAATATGATTAATTTATACACGAAATGCAATTTTGTAATATTTTTGTTTTAGGTACCTTAATATGTTGGTGAACAATTATTGTAAAGGAGACTAGGTAAATACTGTCAGCATAGTATGAGAAAAATATGCTTCAATTTGAAATAAAATTTTGTGTTACGTTTATATTATTTTAAAATTAGTACATCGTATTTCTGATAAACTGCACTTTTTTATATCTTATAGCGTTTGACCACTATCTCATCTGTTGGTAAGTGATGTTGCGGTCGAAGATAGTAAGCACGCTAGGCCTAGAATGGGAATTGGCTCTCAAGGATAGCTGCCGGAACACATTAGATGTTTGGCGACAGATTTTCCAACTTGAGGGTGGTAGCTGGCCAGGCGGACACTAGATAGTGTCTTACCACCATGCGGGGGTCGTTGGTTTCTTAAGGATGTTTTTCCTTCACCGGAGGGCCACTGTGAAAAGCGCACATAATTTTTTTGATACAAAATATCCATTGGTTATATATATCCATTTGGCGTTTGTTCTCGAGACCTCTGGTATCGAAGCCAACCGTTCTTTCACTTACAGGTTCAGTACACCACCGGGCCCTTAAAAACTTGTGTTTTGTTTCTTATGTTTCTCATAACATTTGAATATTTTTGTTTGAGAAAAGAAATACAATTATTTTAAACAAGAATATGATCAAGTCGTATGTCGCAGACCTCTTAAGACGTTTTCATAAAATTGGGGTGGGCGCGGGTGCGCCGGCGGCGATCGCGAACCTTTGATAAAAGTACGGGATCGACATCGATCGAGAGATCGATCAGTGTTTATTTTGATATGTCCACCGATTTCACTGGAATGTGCATACATTAATCAGACCGCCACCGTTGTACTGTTGGTACGAAGGATTCGATTATGTACCTACCTACTGTGTTAGCATTTTTATTAATATGTTTATGATGGCTTAAAGTTTGACCACTATCTCGGCTGATGATAAGCGATGATATGGTCGAGGATGATGAACACGCTAGGCCTAGAATACTCTGACTCTCAAGTGCTGTTTGCTGCCGGAACACCGTAAGGTTATGGCGGCAGATTTTCTCCCCGATGGTGTTAAGCTACTTTTTGGCAGCAAGTCAGGTGGAACATCTGTATAATACGCTCCAACCACCGGGGTTAAAATAGACATAAATCCATTTATCTACATTACATACAAGGAATCAATGAACATGCGTTTGTCCATGTTTCAACTCGCATAGTGAGCAAGTAGTCATTCCAAAATAGGTATATAATGATTAAAAACTTGATCGGGACTTATATCCTAGATTTAATGGTAAAAAGACGTGTAGAAATAGTCTTTGTTTGTTATACAGTCCTAAATTATCCTGGCCGAATCCGATGATGTTTTGCATCAGACTAAGATATCCCTCCGGAAGACTTCGTCAATTATCCCACTTTGTCATCGTTCCCGCTTCGTCTATTATCCTCATTCGTCCACTATCCTACTTCCAGCAAGTCCAGAAAATAAGACAAAGTTAGACTTATGTGAGGTAGGTACCTACTATGTTCTTTATAATTAACTACGATGGTGGTAAACTAAACAGACTCCCTCTATTCCTATTCTACAGCATAGAGTTCATTGCTATTTCTAGAATAAACCTCTTCGCATTGTGGTAGGTCGATTTGACCCAAATCTAGATTCGAATGAACAGTCTAAATGTTTATTTTTAACAATCCGAACCCCGGTGGTCAATTCGTTAATTAAAAAATAATGGCCCGAAATAAATTATATTTTTACTTTTGTTAAATACTTGGCGCGAATTCCGAGCAATTTTCCAAGAAAGCTTAGTTTATAATATAACTAGGTTTCTTTATTTGGTGATAAATCTCTTGTAGTTTGCTTTTTGGAATGCATTTCGGTGGCATTAGTGGTTAAGGGTAAGTTGATAATTTCAAAAACACAATACATAAATACTACAGGCCGGTGACGGGCAGCAGCGTCACCGGTGCGAAAAGCTACGTCCTGCGATCGCCAACCCGCCTGCCTAGCGTGGTGATTAGGGCATATCGCAATGATGGAAAGTCACAAGAAGAGCCGAAGATCGAACTCAGTGAGGCATCTTGGGAGAGTCCAGCAGTGGACTGATACCGGCTGATGATGATGATGATGATATTAAGTGAATATATAAAGAATCTAATCCGGAAATATGTAAAACTCGTAAAATATTAGCAAATTCTTACCTACTTATATGCTCGCTTAGTTAATTTCATAATCTGTTTAGTGTTTTTGTTTCAATATGAGACAAGGACAACACTATTTTTAAATATATATTTTCATTTTTTTTTATTTTTTTTTATATGTAGTACATAGTTACATTTTTATATTTTTTTTATAACAAGGTATCTTCTAGGCAAGTAAGCTACTTACATCTTGATCGACATCCTGACTGTGGCCAAACTGTAATTATAGCATTAATAATTCTGTGTGCCAAAGATTCTATGTCGTTACATAATTAATTTATTTTAAAATGAATCTGGGCTCCATGCCTTAACATAATTTAAATTATTTGCAAAAGGCGGGTTCAGCGTCAAGTTTTAACAAAGGCTCCGAAAATAAACCAAAAATTTGCGCGATACAAAGTATTGTGTTAATCGATGACCAAATACAATCGAGGCCGAAGTTTAAAACGAATATATTCCCACAAAAAATTGTCTTTTCTTTACTACTTTAAAAGCTTCTGAATAAAAGCTCATTTAGAGATATACAATAAAATAACTATTTTCACTATAATTGAATAAGTTATTAATTACGTCTTTTTTATGATTAAAGGTAACACGATGATGCTCGCTTGAGGATATTGCGATATGTCTATCTATCGCAGATACAGCGGCAAGCAAAATTCTGGATAGCCAGAATTTTGCATGTCAGTGCACTGGGCCTGTTACCTCGAGACATAGAGATGTTAAGATGGATTTTGGGCACTTCCCATTCATTTGCGATTTGCTTGACTTACTTACATAATTTTGGCTTAATTTGTTTTGTAATTTGTTTGTTTATACTCTGTAATAAATATGTATAATGTATCTTCAACCGACTTCCAAAAAGGAGGAGGTTCTCAATTTGTCTTTGTTTTTTGTTGTTATTTTTGTTTGTTATTTTATTTTAAAGTTTGTAACGGCTATTATCACGTATATATTTTATTTACCGGAAAATTAACTCCGACCAGTTTCGAACATTCTTGAAGTTCTTCATCTGGGAGTCCCGCCTACAAGCCCGTTCGCGACGCTCGGGCCTCGGCACGTAACTGCCTGGCAGTTCGCATCGGGGCGGGGGGCTCGGGCGGTGTAGGCGATCTTCGTCTGCGCTCAGATGAAAACACTGAATCGGCGTCCGAAGAAGTGTCGCTATCTGTGTCTGTAGGGTTGTGGTGTAGACACACTAAACTAGTAGTGTCAGTTTCGCTCGTCCAGGTAATATTAGTGTGGGCGACATTACCTAGCATCGGTTTCCATGACGGCGGTATAGCCCATCCTCCGTCTCTATTGAAATTTGGACATCTATCAATCTCTATGGCCTCTCGCACCTTGCGGGGAACAAGGAACTTCTCTCGCGACAGCACGGAAGTTTTGTCAAAGCGAAGGTAGTGTCTAGATTCGGAAATATGGGCGTGTTCCGCTACCGCCGACCGAACAGTATCCACGTTTCTGATGCTCCGTATGTGTTCAGTTATTCTGGTAGATACATTGCGTCTTGTTTCTCCAATATAGCACTTTCCACAGTCACAAGGGATCTTATACACTCCTGGACCACTTAACGGTTCCCTGTCCTTTGGTGACCGGAGCATGTACCGCAGTTGTCGTGGTGATCGAAAGGTCGTTTTGATATCATATTTTCGTTTGAGGTAATGACTAACCTTGTCTGTTACTCCTTTCACAAAGGGCAGATAAGCTGGAGACCGCTGTACAGTGTCAGGTTGTACCTTCGAGGTCCTACTAGCCCAACGGGTACATTGACGCCACTTGTAGCCGTTACTTTCCAATACATATTTAATATGTTTTAATTCTGCGTCAACATATTGTGGGTCACATATAGACAGGGCTCTGTTTATCAGTGAGCTGGCTACAGAAGCCAGGTGTGCGGGATGGTGATGTGAATCCGCTTTCAGGTACCTATCTGTATGAGTCGGCTTACGATAGACAGTACAACTTAGGTTCCCATCTGGTTTCCTGATAGCCCGGACATCCAAAAATGGCAGACTCCCATCTTTCTCTTCCTCCACAGTGAACGCTATCTTGTGATGTACTGAGTTTAGGTACTGTGTCAAGTCTCGGAGTGTGTTCTTAGTGATTACGGCGAACACGTCATCCACATAGCGCCACCAGAAACGTGGTTTCACAGGAGCGTTTTGAAGTGCTTTGCCTTCAAACCACTCCATGAAAATGTTTGCAGCCACCGGCGCTATTGGTGACCCCATGGCTACACCGTCTATTTGAAGGTAGTAATCACCTCGCCAAACAAAATAACCGCTCTTCAGACAGTACTCCGTCATTTGTATATATTCTGTGGGTAAGTTTGAGTTTTGTATCAGTTCTTTGATTATATTCATAGTGTCCGCCACAGGTACATTGGTGAAAAGCGAAGCAACGTCGAAACTCACCATTATCTCATCTGGCTGAATGATTATGTTAGACAACAGGTTGACAAAATGTCTTGAGTCAGTCACGTGACTACTAGTCTTTCCTGTAAAGGGATGTAATACAGAAGCTAAGTGTTTGGATAGCTTGTACGTTGGAGCGTCAATTTGACTCACGATTGGTCTCAATGGACAGTCTGGCTTATGAATTTTCGGTAGACCGTAGATTTTTGGGGCTGTAGGATTCTGAGGGCGATATCGTGAAAGGAGGTCTGAGTCACCGGAATCCTTTAATAACTTGATGAGCTTAGTGGTTATTCTAGCGGTAGGATTGTAGTTTACCTTTAAATAGGTATTCGTATCACTCACGAGATCATGCAATTTTTGATCGTAATCCACAGTATTCAGCACCACAGTCGCGTTGCCCTTATCGGCCGGTAACACCAAAATATCATCATTGCACCGCAGATTCCTTAGAGCCTTCAACTCGCCGACACTAATATTACTTTTTGGTGGCTTACATTTCCGTACCATAGTCGCTATGTCCTGCCTCATACATTCTGCTTCTCGATTTGGGACCCTATTCCGTACTATAGCATCCTCTATACCAGTAATTATGTTCTCAACAGGGATCTTTCGAGGTGCAGGAGCATAATTAAGACCGCGTGATAAAACGAGGGTGGCATCATCGGTTAATTCGTACGATGATAAGTTAACAACATTTCTATTAACTGTACTAGTATTGTGTGTCTCTTCCCTAGTACTATAATTATAATGAGGGTATGAGTGAAAATCTTTGTTTTGATATTTTAACTCGGTTAACTTTTTAAGAGTTCAATATCGTTTTTAATTTTTGCTGTTCTTTTGTAGGTCATAGCATCCAGTACTTGCCACATATCCTGGTGTAGTTCTTGCGATAACTGTAGATGTAATTCGTACACTCGTTTGTTTGTGTACATTAAATTCTGCCTGTATTCTTTTATTGTTATTGTGTTATTTTATTGTTATTTTTTATGTATATTATTTATTTATTGTTATTTTTTATTACGCGATTACTCCGTCAATTGTGAAGTGATTCAAATGATTCTTTTTGTAATCGGTAGGGTATATTTCCGAAATGATCTCATATTAATTTCATCGAGATCTGATAAGTATCTCCAGAGATAAGACGAAACATCTCAAACTTACTACTGAAACTGACTCGCAGGGCATGGAAGTCGGTTTCTTTGGTTTTTAATCTATCTTAATTATACTAGTTAAAATCCCAGTTCTATATCCATCTGGTGGCTATGTAGCCCGGCGCTCACCACCGGGCGGGCGTCACGCTCGACTGCGCAGACGGTATAATTGCACGGCGACGACTGAACCACCGACCGTGGACAATCTGATAGAAAGTGACTGGACTTGCACGGGGTCATCGTGTTTGACACTGACCTTATGACCCTGAAATTATTTTGTGACTTCTAGAGGATCGTGTGGGGTTTTTTTTAACCCCCGATGCAAAAGGGTGTTATAAGTTTGACGTGTGTATGTGTGTGTCTGTCACATACGGATTATGGATGAAACGGATGAAACTTTGCTCATCGGAATGATCTCATTGAACACCTTTTGAGTTATTCGGGGTGGTTTTAAATTATGAATTTTAATATTATTTAAATCTGATAGGGAATTGTTACCAACTTACCAGTATGTCGCCTGGTCTCGACCTAAACCAACCACGTCATTCATATTTTTTTGGGTTAGCCATTATGTAGATAGAGGGAAACATCGCTGCGGGCAGATTATTCCACATCTTACAAGTCCGAGAAGAAGAAAGCTCGGGGCAGCGGGTGATTGGAGACTGCCAATAAAAAGGAATGGCAAAGGTAGGCTAAGAGCTAGGAATTGTAAAGGTACAGACACATCGCAGCGTCCTGCGTCTAGGCGGCGATCAGATAGCGCAGTAGTATTTGTACCGACTCGTTCACACCAAACGCGATCTGAAAACAATTGAAAAGTACTGAGATCGCGCCCGCAGATCGCAGGACGCCGTGGTGTGGCCGTACCATAACGGTAAAGAACAAATAGAGGCCTTAGAGAGTCAGAGTATTCTAGGGTCTAGCTTGTTCATCACCTTCGACCACATCTTAGCTTATCACCAGGCGAGACAAATATCAAACGATAGCCTTTAAGATATAAAAAGAGGCCTTTGTCCAATGGTGGACAAATAATGGATGTTAATGATGATGATGATGAAAGAAAGGTAACACAATTAGTATGTATGATAAATTGTTAAACACAATCCAAAATTTCATCGTACCGATGGGACTCGAACCCGCACCCCCCGGATTACACGTCCAGGTGCTCTGCCAATTAAGCCACGGTTCGATCCATCGATACGACGAAATTAGTGGATTGCATTTGTTAACCCAATTATGCATTGGTGGCGCCATCTATGACTACTTATTACGGAAGTTAATCATTCGGAAGAAATCATTACAGTTTTCAAATCCGACGAGAGATGTTGCACTGCGTAAATCAAATATTATGTTTCTTTGAAGTGTGTGACACTTCAAAGAAACATAATAGTATGTATGATGTTTATCATAGCCATGATCACGCAAAGAAGAACACAACTTCCAATCTAGAGGTGGTGGGTTCAACCCTGTCCGTGGACCAATTCACATATTTTACGTCTGTAATGTTTATGCTCACGGAAAATTAAATATTAAGAAGGAACCCCCAGTCTAGACGACTTTACACTATTAACATAGTCTTTACCTTTATTCACTCTGCTTCACGAACAAACCGCGGCGTCCTGCGTCCTGCGTGCGCGATCTCAGTACTTTTCAATTGTTTTCTGATCGCGTTTAGTGTGAGCTAGTCGGTACAAAAATACTACTGCGCTATGTGATCGCCGCCTTGATCGCGCACGCAGGACGCTGCGGTGTGTCCGTACCTTTCCATTTGCGATTTAAGTGTACGTAAAAAACTTTTTAATTTTCGCAATTCGAACACATAGCTATAAATATTAAAATACGGGACTTATCGCGCTTAAAACATTAATTTTTATTTAACTCGACGTTTCGACCAAGTTGCATTGATCGTGGTCACGAGACGAAAAATTAATGTTTTAAGCGCGATAAGTCCCGTATTTTAATATGTACTAGCTGGCCCGGCGAACTTCGTACCACCTAACAGACAATGAATGTCGTGTTACCTTTTAGATTAACTTAATTTAGGCTTTTATGAACGTAATACAATGAATACAAAAGAGATATTAAGTTTAGTAATGTGTTATGGCACTTTGATTATCAAGTAAATAATCAAAGTTATGGAAAAAGAATACAAATACAACAATCAAGTACTTCAACCGCGTGTCAGCAAGACATGATGCAATGAAACAATGTTATTATTGATATAGATAAGTTATTAACTTGAAATTAGTTCGATTGAGTTTAATTTTAATTGTAAAAATATAATCACCAGTATTTAATTTTAATTCTGAATAAGTATACCTACCTACTTACTTCATGAATAACTGTCTAATATGTTTTTGCCTTATGGATAAAGCTGTATACATACGGCACTCATAAATTGGCTATCACATTCTTGCATATCTCTGTATTTACAATTCTGACAAAATATAAAATTGATTAGGCATTGATTATTATTGTCTTGGTTGCTTGTCAGCATAATTTTTTTTAAAATTTAATTATGGCTCCACACGATTAGTGTATTAAGCCAGTGTCAAGTATTAAAATTCTCTAAGTTTTTATCAATTTAGTCGTAGATCTCTACGACTACGGGTCAAAGTCACATTTCAGGTCAGTTTTCAAGTAAAAGTCAAGTCTAAGTCATACCTTCAGTAAAGATGTGGTGTTTACTGAAGATTTTCAGTGGAATTTTGGTGAGAACGCAAATAGCATGTTTTTCAACATTGTGCTGTTTCCCTACACTCGCACACATTCACCGGCACTTAATTATTAATAATCCACATTTATTACACATTAACACGCGGAAGAACACCAGTTTTAGGAAAAAATACAATGAGATCACACACACTTTTTCACGTTCCCGCCAAAAACTCGTAAGCTAAGCATTCACACGCATATTTGACAATCAATAATATGTTATACAATTGTCATTACTGACGGTATTTAAAATTTATTAACATTTTTTAAATGTACATGACTTGAAATCACAAAAACTTGAAGAATTTTTGTACTTGACACTGGCTACATACACTAATCGTGTGGAGCGATGACCCTTATTAATTTGAGGTTTACCGTATCGACGGGATAAACAATTGAACATCAAATGATTGGCAGTTTTTTAACCCAGGAACATTTTGGCAAAATAACTTGTCTAATATATTTTTTAGGTCAATTATTCATTGTTTTTATTACTTATTATCCTATTCCAGACAAAGACAATTGCAAAACTACAAAAATCATAAAAATTGGTCCAGCCGTTCTTGAGTTATAAGTGTAGTAACTAACACGACTTTCTTTTATATATATAGATAACTACGTATAAAAAAATTGCAATTAAGAACTATGTATAGAATATATATTTGCTTGGAATTGAATCAAACAGTCGCCATAATATCACGCTAACCGTATCCGAAATCCATTAAACATCTTCAAACCCCTCCTGCAAAGTTACGGAAGGTAAACCCGCAAAATAAAAAAATTGGCACAAAACGCAACAATCAGATTCACCACAAATTGACCACATCCTAACCTTGGGGGAAAGCGCCCCTCGATTGTTCGATTTATCTCGCGATCTACCCCTCCTGCGGACCGTGGCGTCTGCGATAAACGAGATCATATCGTCGGATGTATTGTCGGACGTCTGCCGCTGAGACTTCATAATTCTTCGCTTTGTTACCGAGGCTGTCACACTCGATTGTTTGTTACTGAGCGACTTGACGTGATGATGGTGTTTGTTCACGTATCGTATATTATACTGATAATGTAAATAACAGGGTGCTTTTTTGGCGAAAACATTAAATTTTTGACGTAAGAATAGCTCCCCCATATCATGTCGTGGGAGTCGTCAAGGCGACTAAGAGAAACATTGAATCCTGTGCATACTAACAAGCAGTCTTTGGTTGCCCGAAGATGGCGGTGAAATCATCAACAAAAACATCAGGTCAGTTGACGTCAGGCAAGCGGCCGGTCATAAAAATATTGCCGAAACCTAAAGTAACATGAGAGGTGAAATTACTGTAGATAGACCCAAATGGAAGAGAAGAGAAGAGGGTTGCACCGACCGACCCCATCTAAGTGGAATAACGGTTGAAAAATGGTAATGATAAAATTTTTAAAGTAATTTTTTGGATTGACAAAATATGACACTACAAAGCACTGTGCCCGTTTGCGCACAGCTGTGTCCAGTGAAATTACAGGTCAGGTCAGATTCAACATATATCCTCCATGGTCAACCTTGTACAGGTCGGAGACGTCGAAGTAATTTCCGGTAAATGTTTACTCGAGTTAGCTGTTGTACTACAATCTAATTTTTATTTGAATCTCACATGTCCTGTAATGTTACTGTATAATTTGTCTTTCAAACTAATAACTATCCCACTTCTTAATTGATTAATAGATAAAGTGGTAGAACCGCTCCAAGCGGACTATCTGAACTACTACTATACAAAAAAAAAATGGGCACGTAACCCAACAAGCACGCGGTTTTGTAAAAGAGCTGTCCAGACAGCTGGCGCTTACCTCGGGCAGCGAATTAGTCTTGCTATTCAAAGAGGTAATGTCGCCTCGCCAGCTTTTTGGGTACCCTGCCAGCAAACAGGATTTTTCATTTTAGATTATAGTCTGTATAATAGTTTTAGAAGTACTTTTTACTGTAGTTATAGTTTTAATTTATTTTAAATTATGTTGATGTTTTTATTAAATAAAATAAATCCCCCATCTTTTAATGGCTTAATCTTCAAATCTACAATATGTCTTCTCGGTATGAGTGACGAAGCGCGAAGGTAGATGATCGCTAAGGACGCGTACAGACGGGACGCGACGCAGCCTCTCTGGCGCCGGCTGTTGCCAGGCAACTTGGCGCCGACGCGGCGCTCTCGTTAAACCAGCCTAGTGAACCTGGAAGCGGCCAGGTGATGACTCATCTATTTTTTATACAAGAATTGGTCAGTTGGATTGATTGGTCAACTGGTAGGTACGTTTAATATACATAGATTTGTAAAAATATCGTGAGAATAATACATATATATTTTTTTACATCGAACTGGGTAGCACTTGACCACTATGTCACCTGATGTTAAGTGATGTTACGGTCGATGATGGAGCGCGCATACCCATAACTAAGATAGTTAAAAAACTAAAACAACCGACTTCAATGCCCCGCGAATCAATTTCAGTAGCAAGTTTGGGACGTTTATCGTCATATCTCTGGAGATACTTATCAAATCTCGATTAAATTACAATGAAACTACCTTGAAAACGTACCCTGCCGATTACAAAAAGAATCATTCGAATCGGTTCAGAATTGACGGAGTAATCGCGTAACATACGCAAAAAACAAATATATATATACAGACGAATTGAGAACCTCCTCCTTTTTTGTAAAGTCGGTTAAAAATATACCTATTCACTCGCGATTTGAAGACCCCCATATTGTATTTAGTCAGAAACACAAGACTTATTTAAAACTGCTTTACACTCACGGCACAGAACAGATACAGACACGTTTCGGACATTTTTGATGTCCTTTCTCACAGAAGTCAGGCCAAGTGCGAGTCGGACCCGTACAAGTAGGGTTCCGGTTTAACAAAATTTGCCGGAAAAATAAAGTACAAAGTACATAATATAATTACTGTGTCAATACTAAACATGCTTATTTACTACAACGCCATCTAACGAATGTCTAACGAACTTCTAAAGAACCAACTAAGTGAACGATAACACTAGAGATGCGCCGTATAGTGGTTTCACCGAATGACCGAATACCGAATATTATTCGGCTTAACCTTTACCGAAACAGATATTCGGCTAAATTATTCGGTTAACCATTACATTTTTTTGCCGCGTAAACAAGTTCTTGTGCGCGCTACGTGCCGCTGCTGGTTAGATTAGGAACTTGGATGGATTTAATTGAGGTTTATAAAAATGTTGATTTTAAGTTTTAAAAAAAATGTTGATTTAAAGTTTAAAAATAAATATTGTTGCGAGATTTAAATTAAATGTTGATTTAAGGCTTAAAATAACTGTTGACTATACCTACTAACTATAGGTTAAGAAGTAAATATGTTTTCTTTGACTTATAATATAACATAAGTCTTATATAAGAAGTTTTGTCATTTAGTTCTACACCTTGGCTACATGAGCCAAGAAAATAGAAATGCTTGAACCGAATATATTTGGCAACAAAACCGAATAATTTGGCAGAATACAAATAATGGAAAAGATGCCGAATACGCTGAATACCGAATACCAAACGAATATTCAGCGCATCTCTAGTTAACACAAAAAACCAGTGTTTTTCAACGTCTGGGTCGCGCCACTCTCGAAACCCTGGGGGGTCGCAAAGCCTCTATAATGGAGTCGCGAAGCCTCAGTAAAAGAAAAAAACAAAGTTTGAAAACATACTTTTAAAGAATATATTAATTAAAGAGTGAGTAAAGTAGGTGTTTTGACTGAGAGTGTTTATAATTTTTGGTTTAAAAGAAAATATGTAATTTGTTTCCTGTAGGCCACACAAACGAAACCGCGGATAGAAGCTAGAAATATAACAAAATACAAATTATAAACAGTGCAAATAGGTCGATTTTTTTCATACTAAGGGGGTCGCGTCGCGTCATGAAACAGGTTGAGAAACACTGGTAAACAATCGCACATAGATGGCGCTATAGTAAAAACACGTTTTTTGTATGGGGACCCCCTTTAATTCTTAACTTTGATCTGTTTTTAGTATTTGTTGTTATAGCGGCAACAGAAATACATCATCTGTGAAAATTTCAATCGTCTATTACGGTTCATGAGATACAGCCTGGTGACAGACGGACAGACAGACAGACAGACAGACAGACAGACAGACAGACAGACATTTGGGTTCGGAACCCTAAAAATAGTAAAAATGTATCTCCCTCTCTCTCTCCCTCTCTGTCTCACTTTGGCGACAATCTCTAATTTCTCTTATAATTTCAAATAATTGTACAACTTTAATTTTCCTATGGATTTATTCCAACTTTAAATACCTACTAAAGGTACAGCCACACAGCACCGTCCTGCGTGCGCGATCTAGGCGGCGATCAGATAGCGCAGTAGTATTAGTATCGACCTGTTCACACCAAACGTGGTCAGAAAACGATTGAAAATCTGATCGCGAACGCGCACGCGGACACAGGACGCCGCGGTATGGTCGTACCTTAAAGCTTCTACGCTAAAGAAGCTGACTACATAGTATTAGATACCACTTCCATCACCCTTTATATTTACCATCCCTCTACCAGCCATAAGCTTTATATTTTAACAGGCGGTTTTAATGCACTATAACTAGGAAACGATTGCTCAGAACTGCTCATGAAGACGTTTAGTGATATCGCCGAGTTTACGAGCCGAATCTACACCATTACTCTGAGGAATATTATGAGTGTACTTCTCTAGAGCGATGTGCATATATTCATGCGTAGGTACCTCAGAGTAACAATTACTAAAGTAACAAGTAGTTTAGTAATTGTTACTCTGAGGTAGGTACATAGTAACATTCCTTCAAATGCCGCGGTAGTCATTTTCAACCGACTTCCCAAAAAGAAAAAGCTTCTCAATTCGTCTGTTTTTTTGTCTTTTTTTTTGTGTGTATGTTACGAGATTACTCCGTCAATTCTGAACCGATTCGAATGATTCTTTTTGTAATCGGTAGGGTACGTTTCTTAAATGGTCCCATTGTAATTTTATCGAGATTTGATAAGTATCTCCAGAGATATGACGATAAACGCCTCAAACTTGCTACTGAAATTGACTCGCGGGGCATGGAAGTCGGTTGTTTTAGTTTTTAAACTAAGTATATCAATTATTAGTACAAAGTTTGAGATGCCTATCTTCATACCTCTGAAGATGCATGGTGGTAGGACACTATCTAGTGTCCGCCTGGCCAGCTACCACCCTCAAGTTAGAAAATCTGTCACCAAACATCTAATGTGTCCCGGCAGCTATCCTTGAGAGCCAGTTCCTATTCTAGGCCTAGCGTGCTTACCATCTTCGACCGCATCATCACTTATCAATAGGTGTGTGTAACAATGTAATTTATATCATCACATAATAATACTTACATTCAAAAATTCTTACCACTCTTGACTGATCTATTTATAACGTGCTCATTGAGATCATTCCGACGAGCCCAAACTCGACATCTCTGCTGTAAGTTGGCGAGGAGTTGAGTATTCTTTAGACTCTAGGAGATATGCCAGCATCAGGTCTACGTTACCAAATTCTTACAATATCGTTGAAGTAAAAGTATACCGAATTACGAAATGATCAAAACTACAAATGTTGATTTCATAGCGTCATCAATTAGAAAAAAGTTAATGTCATAATCTTCAAACGAATGAACGGATTTGAGAGAATCAAAGCTAAGAATTCGATTCGACTAAGACAGCTATCAAACAAATAAATAATAAATAAAAAATATTTTTAAAAACAAGCTTTTGTCTGGGACAAGAACTAAAATGTTAAAAATAAATTCTAGTAAGTATTTGGCGTGTAGAAACTTACCTATATTCTTAAAAGCTTGAAGCACTACCCGTTTTTCAGGCTAGGTAATTACCATACTTCAGTGCCTCAAGCTTTTAAAAATATAGGTAAGTACCTACATGCATACTAGAATTTATAAAATACTTGCTAGAATTTATTTTTAACATTTTAGTTCTTGTCCCAGATAAAAGCTTGTTTTTAAAAATATTTTTTATTTATAATTTATTTTTTTTAACTTTTTAGTAGGTAGGTATACATACCGACTACCTACCTACTATTTAAGTATTTAAGAGAAAGCATGATGTTTTAAAATATTCCACGGATATTTGATGTGATTATGGGTTTTTATTTCCGCGAAGAGCAAAGTGCTCTCAATCAATCGACTCGGTGAGGCTATGTTGCTTTATAACAGAAATGCCATGGCCCCCTTACAGCTTCATCATCAGATCCTGGCTATCATTTAAGTGTAAAGTGCTCCTCAAGACGAATCATTTGAGCCCAAATTCACTGGGTTTACGTTATTTTATCACAGAGATGCCGTGGCCACCTTCCAGCTTCATCACCAGTCGCTAAATATCATCTAGGTGTAAAGTTCTCTTCAAGACGAATCAATCGAGACCAAACTCGGTAGAGTTACGTTGATTTATCACAGAGATGCCGTGGCCACCTTCCAGCTTCATCATCAGACCCTGGATATTATCTAGGTGTAAAGTTCTTTTCCAGACGAATTAATTGAGCCCAAACTCAGTAGAGTTACGTTGATTTATCACAGAGATGCCCTGGCCACCTTCCAGCTTCATCATCAGACCCTAGATATCGTCTAGGTGAAAAGTTCTCTTCAAGACGAATCAATCGAGCCCAAACTCGGTAGGGTTATGTTAATTTATCACAGAGATGCCGTGGCCACCTTTCAGCTTCATTATCAGACCCTGGATATCATCTAGGCGTAAAGTTCTCTTCAAGACAAATCAATCGAGCCCAAACTCGGTGGGGTTATGTTGTTTTATCACAGAGATGCCGTGGCTACCTTTCGTCTATCATCAGTCCAGCTCCATGGTACCATATCATTGTATTCTAAATTTGTGTTAACGCTTACTTAGTTGGTGTTAGAAGTTCGTTAGATATTCTTTAGATGGCGTTCGGAACCCTTCGTGTGCGGGACAAAAGTCTGACTCGCACTTGGCCAGTTTTATTGAATATTTTGGAAGGATACCTCGCGCAATCGCTCTGCGCTCCTTTTTACAAATTTTCGATCAGGACCTGACGCGAGTTAAACATTTTTTACCCATCCCCAAAAAAAGGGCACAACACCGCTAAAGAAGTTTTGACTTCAATAAATATTATGCTTTATAAAAGCCGATGAAGAACCGTTTAACCACAAACATATTGCTAACATATTGGAACAATTAATAATCGAGTTTATTTATAGTAACAGTAGAATTATGTGTATTTATACATACATAGATAGCAATCTCCTAGTTCTCACGGTTGCCGCAAGTTACTGCTAGCTAAGCTGTGGAGGTTAAGGCGGGGCACCGCTGTTCGACATCATTATGTTAATATTGTCTCTTAGCTCCTTGTCATTGTTAGTTTCCTATACATATGCCGATTCTTTGCATTTTTCAAAGCTCAATGCATCAATAAAAATGTTTCTTATACTATATATATTTTTTTTTAATTAAAGATTACTCGCAATGTGGGTTGCACATTACTAGTATTCTTGTTAACCCCTTCAACTAAGCTAAATTTTCATTCTCATCATCGGTCCATGTTATTCAAAAGCTGAATATTGCCATAAGTATATTTTATATATATTTTTCATACAGTATAGGTTAGCGTTTGACCACTATCTCGCTTGGTGGTACACGATGATGTGGTCAAAGATGGTGAACATTGAACACGCTAGGCCTAGAATACTCTCAAGGGTTGTGTGCTGCCGGAACATCGTAAGGTTATGGCGACACTTTTTCTCCTTGATAAGCTAATTTTGGTAGCAAGTCAGGTGCATTATCGATATAATAGGCTCCTATTTTTTTTTATAATTATAATTAAAATTATTAGTGAATACCATAATTTTATAAACTAGACCTGAGAGCCTCTCATCATTGAAAATCTTCTCGGCAAAACTCTTGCTGACCTACATTTGTAGTTCAAATAAATTGGATTAAATTAATTCATCCCAAAACATTGTATAAGTAATAAACTTTTTTTGCATTGTTGTATGCAGGGTTGCCACAATGCTAATCCCGGAAAAATTATCTCTATTCATATATTTTTTTTCAAAATCCTACTGAGAATTATCAAAGACTATCGGAGGAAAGATCAGAAAAGCCCAGCAGTTGGACTTTTGTTTTCTTTTAATAATTATTAAACTCCTTATCCGTCATGCTAACACCGTTCATGTAATCGGGTAAAAACTAAAAGTATAATGAATGTCATTACATTTTTCTATAGATCACAGGAGCCCAATATGGTAATGTATTTATTAATAATCAACTCTCAAACAAAGCTGTAAGACAAAGAAATATTTCCATCCATAGTTTCCACGCTACAATAAAATAGTAAGGCTTGGTTTCCACGACCCTTGTACGTCTAAATGATATCGCCATGTTGTCATCATGACGTAATGACATATTGACATAACGCTACAATTGACAGACATAATGGCAATATGGACATACAGAGGAAAACTTACGACTTTGGTCATTGGCGAGTAGGTAATAATTGTTTCGAGATCGTAGTTTGATAAAGATTTATTTCTTACTAGCTGTACACCGCGGTTTTACTTGCTTAGAGATCGTTCATAAACCGGCTTTTCACTATGGGATATAATATAACTTATATTATATCTTAAGATATAAAATTTTATCGGTCGTCATACATATTATATGAGACCATTTACACTATGCTATAATATATATTACAACCCATGCTATAAATATTTTTTCGACCGATAGCGATATCTGAAGGTTTATATTTTACCTCACGTCCCCGGACACCGCGCCTCCCCCAGCCTCGCCCTCAGTTTTTTTTGTTTTTTTTTTTAATTTTTATTATGGCTTCACACAATGAGTGTATTTAGCCCAGTGTTTGAATGAAACCATAGACAACCAAAAGTGAACTATATATCTTACAGTGTGAACAGCAATCGCGAGATATAATATATATCACAAAATGTAATTTACATTATATCCCATAGTGAAAAGCCGGCTTTATAATATCGGTATAAAAAGTATCCTATGTGTTATTCCAGGGTAGGCCTATCTGCATACCACATTGCAGCTCAATCGGTTCAGTAGCTATAGCGTGAACAAGTTACAAACATTCACACAAACTTTCGCCTTTATATAAGCAGGATAGGATTTTTTTATTAGCTTCACCTGTATGTTTGTATCTTTGTAACCGACTTCTTTGGGCGCGATTTTGACCCACTTTAAAGGACCAGATTTCGTTCAAACTTTGTAGATTTATCGAGGACTTACACTAATTTGATAAAAAATTATTCCATTTTTCAATTGAAAACTAGATAAAACATTAAATTAAAAAATCTAAAAACCCGACTGCGCAAAAAGTGAAGAGTTAAAAAACGAACTGAAAAGAAAAAAACAAGTACCTAACTCTAGTAGTTTAGACTTCTGTTTAGGGATATCAAAAAACTATACCATGTAAATTCTTTCTCGGTCGATACACTCATAAAATAAATTGCATGGTGTCAATAGTTATAAATATTTTATTGACAGATATAAGTTGAGTGATTAATAATTTTGATAATATCTTAAAAGCACCCCACGCTTTTTTTAAATAAAATATTTTTTTTTTATTCTATTATTAATTTATATTTATTGAAATTTTTAACACTATTCCTAATTTAAATTTATTAAAATTTATTTTCTATTTTTTAGTTCGGTTTTCTATAAAAGCGTGTTTTTTAGTTTTTTTAAACTATTATTTATTTTACGTCAAAGTTGACAAACAAGCAAGCGTCCCCCCTGATTGAAAGTGGTCACCGCCGCCTATAAACACCTGCAACACAAGTAGTATTGCACGTGCTTTGCCTACCTTTTGCATAGAGGACTCTTTTTACCCCTCTCTTAAATCGTTGCATGTTGTACCGTATCGGAAAAACCTCAGGTGGGAGATCGTTCCACATCTTGCAGGTCTGTGGAAGAAACGATCGTATAAAACGTACCGTATGCGATGTCCACGTGTCTACAATATGTGGATGAGCTCTCTCGCGGTTTCGTGACGATCGATAATAAAAGCGAGATTGTTGAGGATTGTTGTAGATAGATTATTCTCATCGGTAGACAGAGATTGATTTTAGGGAGACTATGTATTTTTGGGCGGTAGACGGTATGCGTTATGAGACCAATGATCAATCCACAAGAAGAAAACTATCCCAACAATGACATGTTCGCCAAACTTGCTGGATCTGCAAGTACATAAAAATGTTACCTTGGTAAAAATCAATCTGAAGGATTGAAATCAATTCAGGTCAATGGTCTATAGTAAATGTACAGGTAAAACCTGATAGTGCTAAATCATAACGGAAGAGCGTAAAACCATATAAAGTTTACCAAGGATTTAACATATTAGGTAATTTAGCTTTGAAAGAAAATTTAAGAAGCTGTATGAAAAGATTCATTGGATTACGGTATTTCAAAACGCAAGAGCATTAAAATATATATAAGTGTTCCTTCATTAGTAGATGTATACCTTGGAGACAAAATACCATCGAAAAATTAGGAACATTACGTAAAATGATCTTCTCCTTTGGTAGTAAACTCATACCTTGGAGACAAAATATCATAGAAAAATTAGGAACATTACGTAAAATAATCTTGTCCTTCGGTAGTAAACTCATGCTTTGGAGACAAAATATCATCAAACATTAGGAAAATTACGTAAAATGATCTTGTCCTTCGGTAGTAAACTCATACCTAGGAGACAATATATCATCGAACAATTAGGAACATTACGTAAAATGATCTTGACTTCAATTCATACAGATTGATACATGGCATCTCAATAAAATATAGATACTCCATAATTCTTGCTTGACAAATAGGCTACAAGACAAGTTAACACAAGTTACGTTATTGCGTAGAATATGTCCTCGCATATCTGTGCGCTCTGCGAAACAATTGCGGTTCGATCCTATAATCCCTCACGCTCTCATAGCTATTTAAAGTCGGCCCTTACACCGTAGAAGCGAATATTGCATTCCAGGCATACCGGTGGTTGTGGGACGAGGTGTGAGAGGCGAGCGGGTTGGAGTTGTTAAGGATTTTAGAACATAGATTCCTTTCGAACTATTCTACAAGCACTGGTCCTTTATGTTATGCTAAACAATCAATATTAGAGATGGCCTGGCAAGGCAACCTGCGTAAAACGATTGGCTTAGAACTGACGAGGTTTTGGGACCTCCGGGGAAATCTCCCGGGAAATCTCAGCTGCTTGCACATGCCTTCCCTAGAATCTACTACTTAAGATAGGATGCGGAAAGGCACTTGATGGTCCAGCAATTTGCAACTGATTGGGAGATGGAACTGGTTCACAAATCTCTTAATCACGGACAGAGCTGGCGAGCTATGACCCCTTTATTGCTAGGTCATGCCGCTGAGTCAATTTAGATATGCAACAAAAGGTACTTAACTTTTAGGAAGAAGGTCAGGTGTAAACCAAGACCGCAATGATGCTTGTGGTGTTTCTGCTCAAGAAAACACCATGTAGTTAATTAGTGTTCTTTAATTGGCACTGAAAATACACGGAGCCCCGGCCTCTTTACAGACCGGGTGCCCTAAATAGTGAAAGCGTGTTTAATGAGTTCACTTTCTATACGAACATTTACTTAGTAATATTTTATATGACTACTTTTGGTCAGAATTTGGTATGAACTGACAAATAAAAATTCTGGTGTCAAAACTCTTCTGACAATGGTGATCTTATTTGAAACATAAACATAATTCAAAAAGATTGACCACCAAGATAAAAACATCGTCAAAAGAGTTTAAGGTTGGCATAATGTCGCCACAAGGTAAAGATCTTGAATCAAGTCGCCTTCGTAGGAAGATAAGAATAGTCGGGGGAGGTAGGAGAAGGAGTAGAGGGAGGTTGAGAGGAGTCCCCCCCACTTGTTTTTCTCTGCCGGAGAGGCGTAGTTTTTTTATTTTATGAAATTGAAATTTAAATATTTTCATCATATATTTGTATCATTTTACTTTCTAGCGCTTCGCCGACCGCTACCGCGGCACGCTCGCTGCGGCTCGGCTCGCGCGATGTGTGCTCACTGTTCTAACATAACCTAACCTTCACTTTAGGGCCATAAATAAACACAACAAATTTATAACACAAATAAATAACTGCTTACTGCCCATTTTTTTATGAGAAGCATCTGTCAATGTCAACAAAATGGCGGCTTAGTTTCTTTTCACGCACTTTGACAATTCTGAAATTGATAAGCAATCAAAGAAAATTACGTTTCGTTTTACGCATTCGTATTTTACGTGATTTCAAAAAATAATTAAAAACATTTTATCGCATCTCCGGCAGCAAATTTTGCTTCAGGGCGCTTAGTAAGAACTCCTTTAACCCCCCCACATTCACAGTTTATTCAAATTCAGGCGACTCGATGTAAGATCCAACCCACTGACGACTCTAAAATAGCAAGATACGGCCCAAGTTTTGTCGGCAACCTTTACATTCTCAATGAGGCTTGACTGTATGTTGTGTAAAACGGCAAGCTTAGAATTGACGCAACTTCGGGACTTGCTATAGTAGCAAAGGTTGAAGATTTCTTCATTTAAAAATATTTGCAGAAGAAGTCAGCCTTAGTAAGACGGCAAGCTTACAACTGACAACTCTGAGCTCGCAAAATACATTCCACGTTTGCTTTAATAACCGAATAATAAAGATAGTTAAGAATGACCGAGACCCAGCAGTCTTGAGTATCACAAAGCAGAAGCTTGTTTCTTGCTGGATAGTCTTTCACTATCCAGCAAGAAACAAGCTTGACAAGTTAAACTGCGTAAAACATCTCAGAATTTAGATTTAATGCAACCGAAACTATCTGTTCCATTATCTATAATAATGTGTGCCCAAACCATAGCAACTCCTAGCATGAAAATGGAAATGTGGAGTAGTCTTTGCACTTTCAAGCGTGGGAAAGCAGAGCCTTCTCATGTAGCAGACTTTGCAACTTCTCATGCACTTAGACCAAACACAGAGACGGGCTATGTGAGAATTAGCATCGAATGGACGGCGGAGCCAGCCTCCCCGGACAAACTGTGTCTGCGGTTCATTATCGTACAGATTATCTCAAATCAATTTGGTTCTTTAAGATATTTGTAGGTTTTTAAAGGTTTCGCACACATTTGCGGGGATTTATTGTACGTTCATTCTGACTATTATACGAGCGCTGCCTCGATCGATTACCATTTCAACTATACAGTTGGTAGAGTAGATACGTTATGTATTATAGGTATATATGTATATTGTTCAGGTGCTTTAAATTTTACAGGAAGGCTTGGTTAAAGACGCTTCTTAAGCTTAGTTTAAGACGATATTAATGATAAAGACGAAGTTTGAGTGAAGATGAAATAAGACCTCACAATGGCAGTGGCAGATGTAACGATTTTGTGCTTACTTAAATTTTTAAATATAATATTGCTCTAACTGTGCTATGATGACTGTGTATAATAAATGTGGAGACAAAGCGTGCCTAGATTGAAATAATTGAAATAGTGAAATGAATCATGCAGTGATTGATAACTACCACCGCCTTGGATGATAAAGTAATGTTTTACAAAATGTTGCAATATTGGTTAAATACCTATGACTTTACTTAAAAAAACAATCACTGAAGCACAAACAATAGTTTCGCCAGGTTCCCTACCGCGTATGCGTGACTGCCGACAAACGGACCGAATGTCCAATGAGCGATGACGTGACAGACGTGTCTTTTTCACTTTTTCGTATATTCAGTTATTTCTCCCACACTAAGACGGTTTATGAATTGACAGTATGGGTACTTTAAAACTTGATATCTTAGTGGACGTTTTTTTGATGTTAGGAGGTTTTCCAAAGGTAGCATATTACATAACGATGGTTTGCTTGACTTGCAACCAAAGCGTAGCTTACCACCATCAAGGAAAAAATCTAACGCTATATCATCATCGCTTACCACTTGAACAGGCGAGATAGTGGTCAAACGCTAGCTTATAACATATTTAAAATAAACTGGCCAAGTACAAGTCGGACTCGCACTCGTAGGGTTCTGTAGCACAGTAGAGTATTTTTAACCGACTTCACAAAAGAGGAGGAGGTTCTCAATTCGTCTGTATGTTTTTTTTTGTGTGTATGTTACGCGATTTCTCTGTCAATTGTGAACGGATTCAAATGATTCTTTTTTTAATAGGTAGGATACGTTTCCGATAAAATTAAAATGGGACCACCATTAATTTTATCGAGATCTGATAAGTATCTCCAGAGATATGGAGATAAATACCTCAAACATAGGAGAATGTACTAGTTTTAGTAGAAGAGTCCCACGAAGATTATACACAATGGAGGTTGCTATTGCATATACTTTTGAAGACTAAAAATATGACCTTGAATAATGTTTTTACATCTTTCTTCACGTTGATTTTGGTTTTTGACAGATATTCTTACGGTAACTGTGAGCGAGATAAAAATAAAGATGTAGACGATTAATTTTTTTTTTTTTTTAATATCTTATAGGCTAGCGTTTGACCACTATCTCACATGTTGCTAAGTAATGATACGGTCGAAGATGGTAAGTAAGCACGCTAGGCCTAGAATGGGAACTGGCTCTCAAGGATAGCTGCCGGAACACATTGAACGGATGTTTGGCGACAGATTTTCTAACTTGAGGGTGGTAGCTGGCCAGGCGGACACTAGATATGTCCTACTACCATGCGGGGGTTGTTGGTTTCTGAACGATGTTTTCCTTCACCGGAGGGCCACTATGAGAAGTGCACATATATTTTTCGATAGAAAAATTCATTGGTGCACGGCGGTTTGAACTCGGTACCACGGCATCAAAGCCGACCGTTCTCCCAATTACGCCACCGGGCCCTCAATAAATAATTATATATTAATAATTTTAATAAATAATTATATATAAATATAAATAATTTGTCTTCACAGGAATGTTCTACCGGGCAAAGTCTATTCAAACTTTTTTAAACATACTTAATATTTTTTGACATGACATGACGTTTGGCGAAGATGGCGGCCATATCAGTGTCATAACCGCGACACTGCATACATAATTAAATAACTCAGAATTATGAACGTACTTTGTACCAATCAACACTGCAAAAAAAATATATAAGCACAATACCACAGATTATATAATCGTTACTACGTAAATAATACTTTCCGTTGTTAGGTTGGCTACACAGTGCTTTCATAATTCGGGTATCAACAATATAGGGAAGTGCCTCTTATAACGTAGTAGAGTGATTCAGTACTCTGTTGGCCATATGGCGGCAATTAATGATAATAATCGCAAATAATACTTTTTAATATTCATTTTGGAATATAACTAGTCCGTGTTATAAAATTATTTGGAATTATTGTAATAAAAGGTGTAGTGACAATTAATTATCGTGTGTGTCAGATGTTTTAATTGCACAGGGCCATTTTGGACATTGTCCTTTGATACCTTGATGACTTCATTATTACTAGTGAATATTTTCACTAGCGCGGCATTTAAAGTCATTTTTTAGGGTTCCGAACCCAAATGAACACTTTCTGAGACTTTGTTGTCCGTTTGTCCGTCCGTCCGTCCGTCCGTGTGTCTATATGTGCGCACTTTACAGATCTGTATCTTCTTAACCGTTATAGGTACATACTTGAAATTTTCCCTAAGTATATATCCGTCAGTGTATAACGGCCCAGACACAAAAATTAATAGGTGCATGTAAGTTAATTAAAACTTGTTCTGCACTAAAAAGGGTAAAAAAAGTTATTTTTCAAAAAAAAAATTAAACCAACTTCATAACCACAAACAGGCACTCAAAAGCGAAAAATAAATTACTTAATACAATTATTATAAGCGCTACCCACTTATCTATTTGAAGTCGGTGCCAGCCAAGTCTATTGGATAGTAGATAGATACTATGTATGTAGTAGTAGTAAGTAGGTACATGTAGGTACATGTAGGTACATGTAGGTACATGTAGGTATTATATATCTACTACCTATTAGACTTGGCTGGCACCGACTTCAAATAGATAAGTAGGTAGCGCTTATAATAATTATATTAAATAAATTATTTTTCGCTTTTGAGTGCCTGTTTGTGGTTATGAAGTCGGTTTAATTTTTTTTTTTTAAATAACTTATATAAATATAATTTTGCGCCAGCATTAAATTCACTTTGATTTTCAGTGTTTGTATGAAAAACAAAGTAATATTTGCGGTTTTAAAAATATCTCAAAAACTGCTGACTATATCTCGTTCAAACCAATTTTAGTTGTAATAATGTTTGTTTGTGGCGTGCCATAAATGAGGCCTATGTCCAGCATTTGGAATCAAATATATATTTTGATTATAGGTAATCTAAAGTAGATCAGCAGATATTTTTCGCCTTGGTTGCGAATTACGAAAACCTTATGATTTAAAAAAATATTAAAATTACCGAAAAATAATTGACATACTAATACCGGCAGACTATGATAATGATATACATAACTAAGTAAAAATATTTATGTAACTTTAACTAAAATATTAAGAAACAACTTTACCATTGATAATGCCCATACTGCCGCAACAACATAAATCAAAGGGAAGTCCCTTCCCGGTACGGCATACAATTTTTTCACGTGAGTTTAATCCGGCGCAATAGTGCGGGGACACGTTCCGGACGCCGTGATATATTGGGGGTCTATGATACCTGCTGTAATTAGCTTAAACACGGAATTTTATAAAGAGACCGATGTTACAGGGTTGAATGGCAGCGTTAGTGGAAACAATGTTTCTGGTTCTTATAGAATTACCATTAAGCATAGTTAAACGTTGTTTTTTCTGTGATTTTAATTTCATTGTAAACATTTTGTTTATTAACTATTTTCTCATCAGCTATTTATATGAACGCGGCGTCGTATGCGTAGAATTTGGTGTTACTGTGAAATTTAGATATTATTATATTGCCGCGGTAATATAAATAGCTGATGTTGCTTTCTGTTATTCAACTATATATATATCACATTTTGGGTAAATCCATCGTAAGGATAAACAATGGATCTGCAATTTTTCCCTTAAAGTGGATTAATTTTCAAAAACGCTAAATAGCATTTGTTACTATTTGTATTGTAGATAGTAAAGTAATTGTACAAGTTTTAAGTCATTGCTACCTAAGTAATAAATGATGTCATGCAAACTTCCACCTTCTATTTCACCGCTTATGGGGATGAATTTCCGTAAATGTAGACTTACATTTCTCATTGTCAACACAGCTGTCAGTGTCACCTGCCATTCTAACTTACATCAAAGTTAGTTCCTAAAATGGCCGCAGGTGGCGCTGACACAATCCAATATAAAGGCTGATGCACCGCGGGGCTCGGCCTCTTTCTCTCTTTCTCATATAATATTATTGCCTTCACAAATCGATATCAAGAAAAATATAACACTAATCAACATAATTCTCGTATCTTTTATTCCTAAAAATACAATCATTATTTTTATTGTAGCGTATTTGTACAACGTTTCAATGAAATCAATCAAAGTAATACAAAGTCTTATACAAAATCACTGTTTAACCTCCTATGGGGATAAATTCCCAATCAATCTAAGGGCGTTTTTCACAAGGTGTACTTATCTTTAATCCATTATTTTCTTTCTTGTAACAACCGTTAGTGTTTTATCAATGTCAATGCATCTTTGATGGTGGATGATGGCAGTGCATGTAGTTGTCGGTATATTTAAATCAATGATCTAAGGCATAACTCCTTTACAATTTTACAACATATTTGGTTGACTATTTGCTCCACGCGCAGTCTCATGGTCTTTTGCATGTCTAATAACCGTTATTGTTGTCCACGATATAGCATATTTTATTACTGCATATCCTTAACATAAGGATAATCGTTATTTATTTTCTTGCTTACTTATATAGCAGCATTAAAAAAACATTTCTCTAACAGTTTATGTCAAAGTCAAAGTCAAAGTCAAAGCATTTATTCAGTATATGGGCAAATTAAAAATTAGCACTTACACACGTCAAATAACATTAAATAGATCATATTCAACAAAAAATATAGATATAACAGAAACATAACGCTTTGAATTTACAAAAAAAAAACAAAGGTATTGAGCCATTCAGCTTTCATCTAGACGTCGAATGCTCATGAAAATATGCTCTTTCTCACTTCCAGTTTTTCTGTTATCTGACAACCAGACCTGATATTCTATATCTCATCGTATGAAGCGTTTTACATGTATAAAACGTATAAAACGCAAGGGATATATATAACTTTTTGCAAACATCCACGATTTCCAATAAATATTATCCGTTGGTAATAAAT
Source organism: Cabera pusaria (assembly GCA_954871355.1). Lineage (NCBI taxonomy): Eukaryota > Metazoa > Arthropoda > Insecta > Lepidoptera > Geometridae > Cabera > Cabera pusaria. The sequence goes on from OX940891.1 coordinate 2,710,178, forward strand.
TCTCGAGTGAACAAGTATCTTCTAGGTAAGCGTGCTACACAGATCACATTGTCACTTAACAGACAAGTTTTTTTTTGTTGTCAAACGGCTGCTTATAATGCATAAAAAAGGTTATATATTATATATATATACATATATATATAATGAGACATCGCTTACTTCCAACTACAGCATACGTATAACTTATAAGAAGTGTAAAACTGAAGTAAGATCACAGAGTGTAAGATCTCAGATCTCTTACATTTGCCCACTGACTTACTTCTGAACTTGAAGTTAATACAAAAACAATCACGTCCGTACGTACGCACAGACACGGTGCGCAAATTAATCGGACTCCACGTAATGTGCCTCGTTAGGTGTGGACCTACGGGGCCTGTGTCCTATGTGAGCGGTGCTCTGCTATAGATTTATTAAGTTGTATTTTAAGCCTTTCAAGCTGGAACGAAAAGTGCTGAGTTAGTTAATTAGGATTAAACTGTAATTTTTTTTAGTATAATCCTGTGCATCATTAGCTCAAAATTGCATAAGAATATTGCATAATAATAAGACAGGATATTTAAATAATATAGGAATAAATCCCTTTGGGGTAGCTGTACTTAAAATGATATCGTTTAATAGATACAATTAAAATTAATCAAATATTTTGATAATAAAAATTAAGCAAAGATTTTGATAATTAAATATGTTATCAAATCGCGAAAGTTAGAAAGAGGACACTGTGGTGATTTTGGGAGAAAGCTCGACTTTCTAATCTAGAGGGTGGTCTTACCAAATGTTTTCCACAGTAAATTGATGGTGGCGCCTGTTGTGTGGCATGTTGCACCACCTCGATAAAACCAAAGCTCTGTTACATCAATGCCGTTCAATTAAAGTACAAACACTAGATATCAACTTATTACGGGGAACAATCGAACGCATAATTTCGCGTAATGGACCTATGAACTACCCTCCACAATCGTGTAATCTCATACTTTTATAACACGTTTTTGGAGGGTTTCTGAAGTTACTAGTATGTGCTGATAAACGTTGAATACGGCCCCAGTTGCTCGATAAATTTGTCGAAAATTGGGCTTCACGATGTGGTATATTGAACAGCCTCATTCATTTTTGTCATCATTCATACCCTATTGTATTAAAACGATTTATGTTTCTTTTTATGACGAGGTTGTCAAAAAATGTAAAAATGGGAAGGACGGAAAAATATGGGGAGACGAGAAAAATCAATAGAAAAGAATGACAAAAATGTTTAAAATAATTTAATAGACATGATGAAAGAAGCTAACGTGATTGACGCTAACACTGAAGAAGATGTTCGCAGGACTTTGGAAAAAGTTGATTTTCAAAATAGCGTAATAGACGCCGAAGAATAGGTAGAAAAATTGAATATGATCACTGAAGAAGCTAAACAAGCCAATACTAATAGGACTTCAACGATTTCCGACGTCGCTGATAATATGAAGTCGAGCATGATAAATGTGCTAAACAAGGCCGATATTTACGGGAGCCTCATTGGGAGATCTTTATAAAGCGGAAGATTAGTCACGACCATTTATTGTAGTGTTTTAAGTTAAGTGTTTTGGACTCAATATAAGTATGCTAAACTTTCTTGTGTGTTTCCTCATGTAGGTTCCATTCCCATCAGGCGCTCCGTAACGCTACATTACGTAACGTTACTACGATTGCGCTTTATTCGAGCTAGCCATGGCGTTCATATGCCTAAAATCATATATAAACACTAATGAAATTAAATTATCTATTAAACAAAGCCAAAATTATAGACATTAACATTACTTTTATTGTGTTTTATTTCTTATCGATTTGAGACGGGAATTTAACGTGACTTACGCGATGTCGATATAGCGATCGACATATGTTTCGGCCTCATCCGGAGGCCTTCTTCAGAATCTTGAGTGCGGGGCGCTCGCCGACGCGTTCAGCCTCGCACTGCGGACCGCTGCTCGTGCAGCGCGGGCGGACGGAGCGGGCGGCGGCGGCGGCGGCGGCGGCGGTGGTGTTGGTGGGGGGTGATGATGCGGTGTACATATTGGAGGCGCGGGATTAGGTTGGAGGGCTTCGTCTTCATCACTGCTGTTTTCTTCAGACGAAACCATATCTAACCGGCAGACGGAACTCAAGGTGTCCTCCTCACTGTTGCCACTGGTGTCGTGCTTTCCATGAAGAACGGTTTTCCACGTATGTGCCAGGTACCACCTTCTGTCTCTATTGAAGTTACGACGACGTTTTATGTTTTATTGACCGTTTTATTTCATTTTGAATCTGTATCATTCTAAAAAGCATCCTTTGTAAGTACCTAAGACTGATTAACATCAACGATGGCTCGTGCTAACTTAAGTATTTCTTAGCTTTAGTAGTATAGCGTATCTCAGTACACTTAGGACCAGAGTAAGCACGAGGACGGGGACCACCGGCGCGCGTCGCCGCGGCCTGTAATCTGAGTGCGCAGGGGCATGGCTTGCTGTGCTCTTGTTTTGGGTGCAACTTTGCATAGTGCTATATTTTTTATATATATTTTTAAAATGAAACTTTTAATACATCACCTCAAATTTTTTCGTCCATCTATCGCATGTCGCTGTTGCTTTAACTTTATTAGTGGATATGATGTGAGATATTTAGGTCTAGCTGTGATTGGCGGACGCTTCCGCAGCCATGTTTGTATACATGCAAATGAGTCTTTTTCATTGCTGCCTTAGAAGCTAGCTACCCTAGCTACACATCAACGAAAAGTTTCACTTCACATCATGGTTTAATAAATCCACACCATACTTATTTTCTTTAAATATATTTTAAGCCAAACTTTTAAAAGATGATAGCAGAAAGAGACAGATTTATAGATTTTTATAGAGCTACCTTATAAAAAAAGAAAGCGTTTCACAATCTTTCAGTCAAACATGTTCCTTATCATAGATAGTAGGTATAGATAGATCTTATCATCTCTCTCTCTCTCTCTTTTTCAATATGAAGTCATAGTGTGTATTTACTGTGATGAAATGATCAAGATGCTTGTGCATGGTATGTGGCCGTAGCACTATCATAATTCCGGCCCTTGATTGAGAAAAAATATGTTGCGCGTGAAAAAAATTCGGATCATACATGCGTAAAAAAAAAACAAAACACCACGCTTTCAATACAAAGAAATACACTATTACAAAAATACCGCGATATCGTTTCCCAGGACATGAACAAAATCCCGTTGCAATTTTTTCCCGAGTTTTATTTCCATCGGCTGTGCCTCCAAAATTGAGTTGTTCGGCTTTCGCCATTTTGTTTTATTTTTTCATCTTTCGCGGGCTTTTTATTTTTATTTTGCGACTCACAGGCGGTCTCGTAATCACGTGTATGTTTATTTATTTATTAACTGAGACGGTCAACCTCGATCGGTAATTAAAAGGAGTTTTGATTGCGCTTGCGCAGTTCTAAATATCTTAATAATTTGTTTCATTATGGTGGTTATAGTGGTTATTATCTTGTTAATTTATTTTTATTAATGTAAGTGTCCCGTTATCATGTTTTATATTGTTATTTATGTGTTTTTGCATATCTTATGCGTTTCGATTCATCGTTTATCATACGTACTGCCAAGGAATGGAATTCCTTGCCTCATGCCTTGGTCAAACGCTTACCTAATTATAATATTCATTCATTTATTTATCAAGTAACATAGACTCATTTACGTACAAAAATAAACCATTAACAGTCTCATTAATTCAAGTCCTATTAATAAATTTTAAAATTAAGTATAAATTATTAAAATTAAAATTACAAATTAATAAGACATTTCATTAAATTAAAAGTTCACCCAATTTTACTTAGTTAAGACCTAGTGTATCGCTCAGGCACTATGTACAATGTGTAACCTACAACAGTGATCAATGTAAGAGCTATCTAGTCTTGTCGAGAGCGCGGCCAGCATGCTGTTGTTTAATTAGTATTAAAAAAAACGCTTTCGCTAACAACTCAAAATTGCGACGACGACAGCATTCACTACACTTTGTAGGCAATTTTACTTATAGTTTTCTTAAGCTTTAACCATAGTTACCTAAACTAAGTTACTCACTACTATTTTCGACCGACTTCCAAAATGGAGGAGGTTACCAGTTCGTCCATATATGTATATTTTTTGTATGCATGTTACGCTTTAGTCCGTTTACTGTGCATCGATTCTAATGATTACATTTTTCAAAGGTAGGGTACATCTCTCTTGATTTGACTTGATACTGTTATCGGTATGCGTTTTTAACCGACTTCCAAAAAAGGAGGTTCTCAATTCGTCTGTATGTGTTTTTTTTCTTTTTTTTTTGTGTGTATGTTACGCGATTACTCCGTCAATTGTAAACCGATTCGAATGATTTTTTTTTGTAATCGGTAGGGTACATTTTCGAGGTGGTCCCATTGAAATTTCATCAAGATCTGATAAGTATCTCTAGAGATATGACGATAAACGTGTCAAACTTGCTACTGAAATTGACTCGCGGGGCATTGAAGTCGGTTGTTTTAGTTTTTAAACTATCTTAATTATTAAAAGTTGTGTTTCACTATTTCACATTTTTATAACATCAAAATTTGTCTGAAGTATTGAAACATAGAGGTACTTGTATGGTTGGCAACTATCTATATCTATATATAACCCAGAAAACTATAAATTTATTATGATATATTTTATGATTTTGACGTGTATATGTGCGTATATTAATACTGCCTACATGCTGTATATATGCTTTTATTTGATTTGATCTACAGTGGTCCCATTATTATAATTAATTGAGATTTGATGATTTTTTAAATTCTAAGTAACCTCTAAGACTATTCCAGAGATATGAAGATAAACACATAAAACTTGTCACTGAAAATAAACGAATTTTTATTGTTCACAAGTAGGTGTGGTAAGTACATTTTAGAAATACCTGATAAATATCTGCGGAGATATGGCTATAATAGTCTCAAAACTTCGTGCTGAAACTGACTCGCGTGGCATTAGAAGTCGTTTTTTTTTTCAGTTTTCAAACATTTATTTTAAAAATCTTATTGATTTGCCAGCTATTTTGATCTAAACATAGGCCTCTCCTATGGCACGCCACTGAGCTCGATCTTCAAATATTCGATTCCAACCGCTGCCAGCCAGCTTACGTATATCATCGCTCCATCTAGCTGGAATGCGACCCACACTACGTTTGCCGAGCCATGGTCTCCACTCTAGAACTCGTCTGCCCCAACAGTTATCGGTTCTACGACATGTGCATGTGTGTGTCTTGTCTTTATTGTGATATTTAATTATGAATGTTAAAAACAAAAACACAAAACCACTCCATTAATGATTATTTTCTCTTACCGATAATTCCCCAGACTACCGTAACATTCCCCGGGCGAGCACTCGACGCGAACTCGACCAGTGTTTGACAGATGCTCAGTTAACGGGCTGGCTAAATTGCTGGCCAAGATAAAAATTTACGCGAACTTATCGCGGGTCGATGTTGGTGGCACTCAATTTTTTTTACAATATTTTCTCCGTATATCTCAGACCTCCCACCCTTTGCTGTAATAAATCATTGCGGTTAATTATTTTGATTAAAACACGTTGGGAAATTGGCCGTAACTGGGGCACATTCCGGGCGGGCTTTTGGGTCTTTTTGGCAATTGAATTTATATTATATATTGTATCGATGAATCGGTTTCTAAATGAAAGTTTTGAATTTCAACTTATATATCTTATTCCTTTAATAAATTTCTTTGTTATAAAGCTAATACCCGCGACTTCGTTCGGTACACCAAGTATTTAGTAGCGTATGTTCATTCTCGTGCTATAGGATATCTTTTTGTTGAATTTCAGTAAGATCGTATCGTCCGTTTAGGCGTGATTAGGTAACAAACAGATAGAGTGAGTTACAAACGTTTTTATAATATTAAATAATTAATATTAGTTCGGATATAACGTCAGGTTTTGACCGTAGTTTGACGGACCGTAGGACACATCGTTAAATATCTGTTAACTTAAAAAAATCTTGCTAATACGAATTTTAATTTGCAGTCATAAACTTTGTAGCCAAATAGAAATGATCCTTTTATTTTTAATGAGATATTTTTGGCTTATACAAATAGTTATACATAGTTATACATAGTTAATACAAATCTAAGTAACATTATTTTATTCAACTATCCAAACAATGTAGTAACTGTAAACTTTTTGTGAGAGAAAATAAACGATTTATTAATATTATTTAGTTAAATTATTTGTTTGGCGATAACTTCGCAAAATTGTAAAAAATAATTAAAACTAAATAACAATGTGAGCCCACTTGCATTAGGTATTATTTTTTCTGTGGCCCAATGGATATGTAGTTAGGTTCCTGGCAACTCTTGATGCGTAACGAATCCCTTCATTCTGTGCTAAGTGGAAATGACCTATTGCTAGTCTATCTATTCCCAAAATCCACTTGAGCTCGTTCTATTCCCGTATTCGCACCTCTCCAGATTTACTGAAGTTAAATGGGTCACTGAATCTAGTTAGATCGAATGATGAGAGCGATACGACCAACCTAGTCTATATTGTGCCATGCTGATGTATGGATAGAATGTTTTCTGTTTCTGTCTAACTATTTCTACAGGTAGTAAGAATAGAGATATTCGGCCTAACTTGCTACTAAAAAAAAACATTTTTTTTTATACTACTATCAAGGAGAAAACCTGCCGCCATAACCTTACGCTGTTCTGGCAGCACACAACCCTTGGGAGTCAGGCCATTCTAGATCTTCGACCACATCATTGCTTACCATCAAGCGAGATAGTAGTCAAACGCTGGCCTATAAATATAAGAAAAAATATCAGTATACTTTTCACTTCTTGAATTTACTTAGATACAAATCAGAACGCATACATTTTCAAATAATTTCCAAGCAAAAAGTATGTTTTTGTTTAGTATTCAAAAGTTTGAATGACCTAGATTAATCGTGCATTAAATATATGAATTAATATAAGGTTGAAAATATTAATTGTAATATTAATTGACGTTTTCCTGATGAAACAAAAGTTATCGTAAGTAGGTACAATAACCTTCGAGCATTTACCAATGGAGATGTTAACGCAAGGCGTACCCCTCTGCTGGCCATATAGCCATTTTTGTCCATATGAGCGTGCGTAAGTACGCTGTATTTTTAATACTGTGTGCGTGTTTCAAGCTAGTGTGCGGGATCGTTAAAGTGAGTGATTTGTGTGTGTGCAATGCGTGTTTACCTCGTCCCCCGTAAATATTGGCAGAAAAAAATGTTTGCAGATTACAACGTTAACATCTCCATTGGTAAATGCTCGAAGACAATAACTCTAGATTGCAGATTTTTCGCGTCATTACACTTGAGGGTGGTTACTGGTAAGGCGGACACTAGACATTGTACTACTACCATGCAAACTACATCTAGGAGTCATATTAAGTCTTAAATTACGCTATAATATATTGATATAAATTTTTTAAAGCGAAAACTTCTTTAGGAATCAAGAATCAAGAATCAAAGCATTTATTCAGTATGTAGGCAGTATTAATATACGCACATATACAGCGTTGGGCGCGTTATAAGCTCTTTTCGGGTGAACAAAAATCATGGAACTCGCGTCATCGTCACCGCACACTCCCCATGAGCTATATGTATACTGTGTATCTCGACGATACAATTCACAAGTTACTTAGGTTTCACTTCTATCGGCAGTCACCAAACACTACCCCCCTTTTTTTCTGTGTCCACTATCTTTAAAGCCTTAAAAGTAAGAGATGAACGGTACGAGTAACGACATCTCAATCCTAGCAAGGTTAACAAAACCATAAAGGTTTAAGTAGTTTACCTCCCAGTTACAAGTAACTAACTATATTGGAAGTATGTCAGCATGTGGAGCGGTTTAAATTAGCTGGGATCAAAGCCCACCGGCACACGGAAGCGAAGGGATTCGTATTATGGATAGTTTATTGGTTCGACACCATAACCGCTGCCGGATTAGGGTTCCCTGGAGTTAAAAAGATGCTAAACTGCCTTTTAATTAGGAGTTTTTATTTATTTTGTAACTTGTGTGTATGTTGTGAAATATTGCAATGAACACTTCATTTATTTCTACTGTAGATATCGGGCTGAAATTTGGTATATACTCGTTTGGTTCACGTAACAATGTACGTTTTTATTCTAGGTAGGCGAGCGTTTGACCACTACATATAATCTCACCTGATGTTAAGTGACGTTTAAAGCTTTTTTTAAATTCAATTGATCATCATCATCATCAGCTGGCGTCAGTCCACTGGTGGACGTAGACCTCTCCCAAGATGCAATTAATTCAATTAATATCTTATTACGTTTTCGATTCTTTATGACGGTTTGATAGGTTCTTTTTCGGTATGTAGCAATGGAAATAAAAGTTTGTTTGATAATCTTCTTTTAATAAACAAAAGCTTTAAACATAAATACATTTGTCATCATCATACCTGTTTTATGAATAATCATTTACAATTATCATTTGGATGTAATTACACAAATATTAATTGAAAGGGATGATTATAACTTATCGTGGGTAAAACCGAGGGGCACCACAAGTGCAGTGAAAATATTAAATACTAGCAGCCCGCCCCAGCTTCGCACGGGTAGAACATATATGTCTACAAAATTTGCATCAGTTTGTTGCATCGAATATAAAATATTAACATATTTAACAATCATTGTCATATTTCAACCAATTTACACAAAACCTTAACGAATTATGCACCTAAACCTTCCTCATAAACACTCTGGCTATTGGTGAAAACCGCATGATAATCCGTTCAGTAGCCATTGATATTATTGCGAACAGACAGACAGACAGACGCAGTGATGGAATTTGTTTTATGATACTTACGTAGTGATATTGGACGGGCCTTTGGCGTGAAGGATATTATAGTTACCCTGATTCTGACCCGACGATCGTTGGTTATAATCGTAGCTACGAGTATATACCCACCAATGAAAGTGCATTCATGAATCATGGGTTTTCGTACAGAGGTAGTGGGATCATTAAATCTACCAATAATTAAGTTAGTTTAAAAACTAAAACAACCGACTTCAATGCCCCGCGAGTCAATTTCAGTAGCAAGTTTGACACGTTTATCGTCATATCTCTGAAGATACTTATCAAATCTCGATGAAACTACAATGGGACCACCTCGGAAACGTACCCTACCGATTACAAAAATAATCATTCGAATCGGTTCACAATAAACGGAGTAATTGCAAACATACACACAAAAAAAAAAAAAGAAAAAAAACATACCTACAGACGAATTGAGAACCTCCTCCTTTTTGTAAGTCAGTTGAAAAGTAGCTTACCACCAAGGAGAACATCTGCCACCGTAACCTTACGGCGTTCCCGGACGCAAAAAGTAGGGGTATTATACGTTTAACGTGTGTATCTGTGTGTCTGTCTGTAGCATCTTAGCACCCAGCCGGATGAACCAATTTTGATTTTATTATTGATAGTTTTTTTGTTTGTGTGATAGATGTCTTCATCGAGTGTTCTTAGCTTTGATTTATGAAAATTCGTTCTATTGTTATAAAACTATGAGCTTTTTTCTAGTTAATTGCGCTATGAAATCAACTTTCATAGGTCTGATCAATTCTAAAATCTTCTTCTTCAACGATATTGTAAGAACATGGAAGCATTGACTCTACAGAATACTCAAATCCTCACCAACATAAGTTGGTACGACATTTAAAATCTGAGCTATAAAGCTCAGATTTTAAATGTCGTGTTTACAGTCATTGGAATGCTTTTAATGAAAAGATTAATACATAGATCAGTCGGGTTGGGGTGGTTTAAATATTATATTATTATACATATAGATCATTATAATTTGACACAATAGATCATATTATTATACTATATTGACTTCAAATTGATTGTGATCGGTGGGGATCTACAGAATAGCTAAGCTAATAATAATATTTCGTAGTAATTATGACTTAATCTGTCGTTTCACTGCAAATATTTTATTAATTTTGCGATGCGTGTATGTGAAATCCGTGATATCTTCTAGAGTTTTCATTTGAATTATATACTGTAAAGGACAATTTTAATCTATAATATGTGGCCAAGCTAATTAACGTAACTATTTGGATAAGAATTAATACTATATACTTGAAAATAGCCTTGAAAGTTATGTAACATTTATTACCAAAAATTTGAGATTAAAATGGTTACTGTGAGTCAACCTTAAGAGATAGACATGTGCTGTCGCGGACTTTTTTGTAGTTCTTATTAAGTTGTACAACTATTCCAAAAAAAAAATTCTTCCATCTATTTTCAATTGAGCAGCGTTCGAAAGAAACGTGTTTTTTCGACCGTTTTTTTGTCGACTTAGCTTGCAAATTAGGTCTCCACGAATGTACCTTTGATTTAAACGGGATAATATATAGCCTTTTTTCATTTAGAAAGTCTATTCTATATATTAGTGAAAGAGTTTTTTAAATCGGTCCAGTAGTTTTTGAGCCAAATCATTACAAATATACAAAAATACAAATGTTCGTGCATTTGATAATATTCATAAATATTCATAAATAAAACAAAACTTAAGCCAGTGACGTTTTCGAAGAAAGGGTATTGACGTTATTTCCATTATTGTTGAAAACGCCCCACGGAATATTCTTTTTTTATACCTAACACGGAACCACGCTCAACTTTTGACTTTCCTGCCCGAATTTTAGTTCCCCCACGTGTAAATATTATGGTTGGTTGATTTGTTGCCCAACAGTGGGCCATTATCGGATCCAATCGACGGTCGGTTTGATCTTGATTTACTGCACTAGTTTGACCCATATGTGGTGTATTAGGTAAAATTTGATCCATTTATTTATAAATCTATCTTTGTTTTCATTTATTCACAGAAAACATAACCTTCCATTACACCCTCGTAGGGTTGGAATTTTGAAAAACCCTTTCTTAGTGGAAAGCTCCAACTTACAAAGAACACATCCTCCAGCGGATTAGACTAAATTTAAACAATTTATTGATAAGTAATAAAGATATCATTAATTAATATACAATACAAAAACAATGTAAACATTAATCCATTTATATATATAGTGCTATATAAAATCACGTTTGAAATAAATTTGAATACAATGTTTTAATCTTTCATGTTGATATTTGGCAATGTATAAAAGCGCCATCTCTGGGTGAGTAGTCGAACTAGCTAGTAGTAAAGCTTTCATAAAAGGAACTTTCTCGACAGCGTCCGCGATGCGACGGTAAAAATATCACGGCGAAGCTTTCACAACTTATTCATTTCAATTCACGTTCAAACTTATAGATGGCGCTGTGTGTCATAATTATAATGTTAACATAAAAATATTTTTTTTTTAAATCCAGTAACTTGAAAAATAATGTATATGTGTTGCCTTTATATATTTGATAGTTACTAACTGCTTTTACAAACGTTATTAAATTAAAATATTTAATATATAACAACTTAACATTTAAAGATAATAAATTATACCAACTTTAAATTATATGAGTATGTGACTATTGTTAAATGTTAGGTACTTACCTTTTTTACTTTTCATAGGCTGCGTTTGACCATTATCTCGCATGGTAGTAAGCAATGATGTGGTCGCAGATGGTGAACACGCTAGGCATAGACGGTGGACATACATGGTCGATCTCTCAATGACTGTGTGTATTGCCGGAACCCCGTACGGTTATGGCGGCAGATTTTCACCTTGATGGCGATAAGGCCCGTATTTGATATAAGTTTCAATATGATACCTCTACCTCTATACCTGAGCAAAAGGATCTTGTCAGACGGACAGACAGACAGATAGACGGAAAACAAAGTGATCCTATAAGGATTTCCATTTTCCTCTTGACGCACGGAACCCTAAAAAGAAACTGAGAAAAATATATTTTTTAATGATCTTAACATCGAAATTATAACACGCAGTGGGTGCCTGAAGACGGCCGTCGACGTAGAGGAAGGCCCAAAAAGCGGTGGCGAGACGATTTGGATTGTTTTCACATTGACTGGCCACAAACGGCGTTAGATAGAGATAGGTGGAAGAAAATGGGGGAGACCTTTGCCCAGCAGTGGGATCAAATAGGTTAGTTAAAAATAAAAAAACATCGAAATTAGTGCTCAAGAGTGTTACAGTGGTAAAGATGAAATTTGGGAAATGACAGATATCTTGAAATCCGTGAGACTTTTACCACAGAACAATCACTTACCAACAGGGGCCTTATTCAGTAGGACCAATGAAATAACGCGTTCCTTAACGCGCCACGTTACGTTATTGAAAAATTGTATTCTGTATCTTACACGATAGGTAAATTATACAAAACGCGCGCGTTACACGTCCTCATATGTCACGATATTTTGACAGCTCAAAACGCGCTCATAACCTTACCCTAGCCCGTTTTAATTGGCATAGAGAATACCATCACGCGGAGATAACGTAACACGGCACGGTAAGACTTTAAAATGGTCATACTGAATAAGGCCCCAGGTGAGGTAGTGGTCAAACGCTAGCCTATACGATAGCATTATTATCATTTAAAAAAAACTTGAATTATGTTTACTCATAATATTATTATCTAATCATTACAGGGCAGTATTCTAGTACTCGTATAATAGCAGAAAATCAATACCTAGTCCTTATAACGAGGAAATATAAAATTTTATGTAATATAATAATTAAATACAAAACTATGAAAGAACATGGCGAAGTTAAGTACATGTGATAAACGATTTAAACATTTTGCGTTATATCACTGGTTTTAGCTCTGTTCAATTTTAAGCTATGATAAGGATGGGATAAGAATTTATCGATTTATTATTAATTATAACTATATTATATAAAATATATAATATTATAATATAACAATCTAATAAAAAAATACTTTCATTTATTTAAATCTTTTGAAATAGGGATTACTTTGTATAAAGATTAATTAATAAAAAAAATGCATACGAATACTCGTTAACATACAAATTCTCGAAAGTTGCAAGCCTCACTTTAAAGAAAATAAAATATTAACACTCACATCTATATATATACTGGAAATATGCAAATTCGTTCGTAACTACACAATTTTTTTCAAAAGAAAAATAGACGGTCCTAGAGGAGACAAAACTCGATACAAATATAACCTGATTCATCTCGGGTCAAAAATGAAAATACATAGTTACGTAATGGCCGTGAAGATATATAATAAGCTACCGGAATGTCTTAAAAGTGAAGAAAATGACAATATTTTTGTTACTCATCTAAAACAATTACTAATCGAAAAGGCATACTACACTCTAGACGAGTTCTTAAAAGACAAATTAACAGTCAACCAAATAGCAAAGTAAAATAAAGATTCAAAAATAAAAATAAAAAATTACCGGTAAAAATAAATAAACTAAACAACAAATAAATAACTGTATAACTCATAAAATATTATTATTAAAATGGATGTATGTAAATTTCTTTTATAAATATTAAGATATCGGTCCGCTGGCTAAGTCCTGTTGCGATACCCTATCAGGGTCATATGTTGCCTTTTATACCTATACCTAACACCTGTATAATGCAAAGTACATATGAAGCAATAAATGATTGAGTATGAGTATGAGTAATATCCCGCTTCATTTTTACAAATAATAATATATTTTATGTAAGTCTGTTCCTAATTTCACATTACACATTTTCATCAGGTGCTAAGAGCATATTATATCGATTTTCCACCTGACTTGCTACCAAAAAGCAGCTACCACCAGCAAGGAGAATATCTGCCACCATAACCTTACGGTATTCCGGCAGCACACAGCCCTTGAGAGTCAGGGTATTTTGAGCCTAGTGTGTTCACCATCTTCAACCACATCATCGCTTACCACCAGCCGAGATGGTGGTCAAACGCTAGCCTATAAGAAGTTAAAATAGTACAATCCTCAGACCTCAAATATACTAACCTGTCTTCCATTGGCTGGCACCGAACATTTTTTGAAGCTTTAGATAGTATCTATATAACCTATCGAGTAGACTATCTTCCCATCTCTTCAGAACTGGTGTTCCATGGATTGGTTTACGAGGGCCAATCAACCGGCGACGCGTTGGCTAACTGTAACTCCCTGGGGGCTTGTTGAGGCCGGTTGTACCATTTATACACATTTTGTCTGTGAAAGAACACTAATCAATGGTTTTAGATCAGATCAATAAGATCATGAAGATTACATGACTTTAAGATAGTTTAAAAAGTAAAACAACCGACTTCAATGACCCGCGAGTCAATTTCAGTAGCAAGTTTGAGACGTTTATCGTCATATCGCTGGAGATACTTATCAGATTTCAATGAAATTAAAATGGGACCATTCCGGAAACGTACCCTACCGATCAAAAAAAAAAAATTCAAATCGGTTCACAATTGACGGAGTAATCGTGTAACATACAAACAAAAAAAATTAAAAAAAACATACAGACGAATTGATAACCTCCTTCTTTTTGGAAGTCGGTTGATAAAAGGGTATATTTCTAAGCAAAAAAATGTTGAGCACAAATATATCATATATGCACAATAACTTTTAGAAATACAACAATTTGTAAAATAGAATTACAGGTCATGGAAGTGAAATTTTTTATTTATTTAGATATTCCGAGGTAAAAGCCGCACACAATTTGGGCAAATTCAGAGTTTTTACATCGTCTTTAATCATAAAGGCTGATATATACAATGCCAGTATATATACTATATATTATGCTATTCAGTATGTAAGTGATTGGTAGGGTGAATCTCCATCTCATGGGTATCTCCAGAGATATGGAGATAAACACCTCAAACTTGGTTCTGAAAATGACTAGCGTGGCATTTCATGTCGGTTTTATTAGTTTTTTTAAACGATCTTTAATTGTTAGTTTTGTTGTTGTAAGTCGATTACACTATCCAAGATCCAGAATAAACTGGGAGACCTTCATCCAACCCTACTGAATTGCAATATTAGCTGAATATCGATTTTAGATCTCTCAAGATTTTATCTCTTAGTTGACCGAACCATAGAATAAATAATATTAGAAGTGAGCGAGCGAGCGTAGCGAGCTAAGCGTCTCAGTTTCGACTAGGCCAAAAATGCATTTGTCCGGATGTTTGTCTGTCTGTTCTCGCCTACAGGTCACATTTTTCAACCGGTTTTGACAAAAATTAGCACACGTTACAAAAATTAGTTTATTGATTTATTTAAGAATTTTTTTGGAAAGGCACACTAAGGACACAAGACGTGAAATGAAATGAAATGAAAGTTTGCTGTAGCGTTAGGTTATAGCGTTATAGCGTTAGGTATTTAGCGTATTTCAATTTTTATAAGGCAGGCTAGGAATATTGTTCTCAGAGAACTACTAGTAAAATAAAATCACTGGTATTAATACGCTTTTATTAGCTTCAGACGTATGTATGTTTGTATGTTAGTATGTAACGGAATCTTTGAACATGATTTTAACCCCCTTCAAAACGTCAGATTAACTCGAAATTTGGCATACTTATTAAGGACCGATGACAATAAATAAATAAAAAATAAAATTAAAAATTTATATTCGACTAAAAAATGAAAAATAAATAATAGTTTTAAAAAACTAAAAAAATACGCTTTTATAGAAAATCCAACTAAAAAATAGAAAATAAATTTTAATAAATTTGAATTAAAAATAGTGTAAGAAAAAATGATTTTATTGTAAAAAAAAGCGTGGGGTGCTTTTCAGGATATTATCAAAATAACCCTTCTAGTCATATCTGTTCATAAAATATTTGGAACTATTGATACCATGCACCCCACGCTTTTTTTTTACAATAAAATCATTTTTTCTTACACTATTTTTAATTCAAATATATTAAAATTTATTTTCAATTTATAGTTGGATTTTCTATAAAAGCGTATTTTTTTAGTTTTTTTAAACTATTATTTATTTTCAGTGTAACCCGCCCTCAAACCCGGCATTCAATATTGGTTAATAAAACAATAATCATGAAAAGTTGGCGACTCCCGACACCATAATGCTAACCGCTCGGTTTACAATGCACTCGCAACTACCGCTATGTTATGGAACCAGAGATTTTGTTGGGAAATATAAAGTTGAGTGTACAAATGTATATGAAATACATTATATTATTATAGGTACTGACTCTATTTTTCTTATATTTTTATTTTAGACTAGCTACACCTCGCGGCTTTGTCCGAGTATAAACCTGGCTAAACCTTCCTCTTCAATCTTCAATCTTCGATTTTCAGATAGACAGAGATCTATTGCTGAAAATAGCATTTAAATCCGTTGCGTAGTGTAAATTTAGCGGACAGACCAGAGGAGGCGATTTTTTTACAATATGTTAAAAAAATCTTGTAATATCTTATAAGCTAGCGTTTGACCACGATGCAATTTAATTAACCTTTTTAGGGTTCCGAACCCAAAGGGTACCAACGGAACCCTATTACTGAGACTCCGCTTTCCGTTTGTCTGTCTATCGTCTGTTTGTCTGTCTGTCTGTCCGTCTGTCACCAGGCTGTATCTCATGAACCGTGATAGTTAGACGGTTGAAATTTTCACAGATGATGTATTTCTGTTGCCGCTATAACAACAAATACAAAAAACAGAACAAAGTTAAAAATGAAAGGGGGTCCCCATACAAAAAATGTGTTTTTACTATAGCGCCATCTATGAACGATTGTTTAACTTAAGAAGATAATAAATAATATTAATTATCTACCTTTGTGTTAACGATCACTTAGTTGGTGTTAGAAGTTTGTTAGATATTCGTTAGATGGCGTTGTTATTAATAAGCATGTTTGGTATTGACACGGTAATATAATATTATACTTATATATTATTATACTGCGGTTCGGAACCCTCCGTGTGCGTGACAAAAGTCTGACTCGCACTTGGCCAGTTTTATTATTTATATCTTATAGGCTACTGTTTGACCACTATCTCGCCTGGTGGTAAGCGATGTTGTTGTCGAAGATGGTGAACACGCTAGACTTAGAATACTCTCAATTTCAAGGGCTGTGTGCTGCCGGAACACCGTACGGTTATTGTGGTAGATTTTCTACTTAATGGTGGTATGGATAGTACGTCGCTGGTAGTAAGCTACTTTTTGGTACTTCAAGTATTAGACGGCTGTTACAGCTAACCCTCAATAAGATCGTTTTAGAAACTAAAAGAACCGACTTCAAATGCCACGCTATACATTTTTAGTACCAAGTTTGAGAAGTTTCGTTATCTCCATATCTCTAGAGATACTTATCAGATCTCGATGAAATGACTACAGTATCACCTTTGAGATATCTCCTTTACAACAAAAAAAATCATCATAATCGGTTAATAAGCGACGAAGTTATCAGCGAACAAACATAAAAACAAAACAAAATATATATGGTCGAATTGAGAAACATCTCTTTTTGAAGTCGGTTAAAAATGCTGTTTCAATTATACATAGCTTGTACTATTATTTATTTTGTGAAATATTTACCCACGGAAATAAGACTCTAGTCTGTAGTATGCACAAGCTTTAAACAACACCAATAAACACGTCGTAGTTTTCTCGTTGAACCTCAAACTTCATCAGAACAATAAACAATGAAATATAAAAACAAATATCTTGTTTGTTCAGTTAATTCTGTTCAGTTTATTGTGCGCACTTATTGTATCGTTTTGTTAACTAGTTTTGTTCCGTCCCTGGGGAGAGATTGTAATTATGTCGCAGAGAATAAGAATGACTCAGAATGAAAAAAATACTAGTGAATATCTACGAAATATTTTCAAACGACTTCCCAAAAATAAGGAGGTTCTCAATTCGTCTGTATGTTTTTTTTAAATATATTTTTTTGTGTGTATGTTACGCGATTACTCCGTCAATTGTGAACCGGTTTGAATTATTCTTTTTGTAATCGGTAGGGTACGTTTCCGAAGTGATCCCATTGTAATTTCATTGAGATCTGATAAGTATCTCCAGAGATATGACGATAAACGTCTCAATCGTGCTACTGATATTGACTCGCGGGGCATGGAAGTCGGTTGTTTTAGTTTTTAAACTACCTTAATTATTATAATTTAAGACCGTTTAAAAAAGTAAAAGAACAGACTTCAAATGTCGAGTTAGTCATTTTCAATACCAAGTTTGAGGTGTTTGTCTCCTTTTTTTTTGTGATATAATGTAACAGGATAAGCACGTCGCTTGTTTGATGGTAAAATCTCTAGAGGTACTGAACATATCTCGATGAAATTCAAATGGGACCACCTAGGAAATATCTGCGTGTGATCTAAATAAAAACAAAATCACTTATTTATTTATTTTCCTTACTTATATTACAAGCAGATGAGTTTTTTTACTGTGTTTTAAGGGCTGTGCAATAATATTTTATTCTACAATCGAAGGGGTTATGAGATATATGGATATGATACGATTTTTTGTCTTTGCAATACAAATTTTTTACATATTATGTTTCTTTGAAGTCACACTTTTTTATATTTTTGTAAATTGTTAAACACAATCCAAATTTCATCGTACCGACGGGACTTGAACCCGCAACCTCCTGAATATTTGATTTACGCAGTGCAACGTCTCTCGTCGTATTTGAAAACTGTAATGATTTCTTCCGTATGATTAACTTACGTAATAAGTAGTCGTAGATGGCGCCACCAATGCATAATTGGGTTAACAAATGCAATCCCCTATTTTAGTCGTAACGATACTTCGCACCGTGGCTTAATTGGCAAAAGCACCTGAACATGTTATTCAGGAAGTTGCGGGTTCAAGTCCCGTCAATACGATGAAATTTTGAATCGTGTTTAACTATTTACAAATTTTTACAGTTACCTACTATGCAGTGTTATGTTTTTGAGTGGCCTTTCTGTACTGTTCTATAGTCGATGTAATTTTATAAACAGGACAAAACTTTAGAAGTGATATTATCTTCTGGTGTCGACATGGTGAAATAACAATATTCCATTATTTGTTAAGGAATAAGTTTCGCTTTGTATAGCAAACTGTTCGCTTTTTATTAGCGTTATTCCTATAAATCATTTTAAGTTGTTGGTTCGGTAACTTATTGGCCAAAATGATTGAGTTTTTTATTATTTACGTTTATAGGAATTTACGTAACTTGAAAAATAACAATACAACAGTATTTCAAAAAGCTAAGAGTATTGTTAATGTTATTGATATGTCCAGGATTCGGGAATAAAGAGGAACAGGGAAACACTTCAAACACCAGTTGGCAGTAAAGTAATTATTTATTCTCCGTGCGGTATGCAAGAAAACAATGCAAGGCACACCCACATTTTATAGACAATATAACGAAATTGCCATTGTAACAATAATAGGCGTTATTACATATAAACACTACAATTCTCCCCTTTTAAATATATAATATTAAGTTTTCATGATACAGTCAAAAGATCTAATCTAAATCTAGTAAACAGATATTTAACTTAAGAACTACATGTTACCTTAACACTATATTACTAAATGCCTAATTACTTAATATCTAATTATTTAACAACTATTCAACACTGTTAATCAATTTCAAATCCGTACCGTCGCGGTGCTTTTTTTAAACGAATTGGCCTGGTACTTTTGACCGCTACTGGTACGGTAACGGGAGGTACCTCGACAGGTGGTTGCGTGGCACAACACTCATTAATAGATCTCGAGCATAGTTCCACCACCTCCTCTCCCCTTACATCTGACGTCCCCGGGGACGAATCACCACCCGCGATCCGCGCTGCGCTAGGCGATCGCTCGGTCGTGACCACTCCACTCGTGTCAGCACCCTCCGATGGAAAGACGCACGTGCTTCTTCGCTTAAGTTGATCGATATGTCGATGCGCTGCCGAGCCGTCCTCTGTCCTAACCGTATAGTCGCCCCTACCTACGCGATCCACTATTCGTCCATCTGACCATTTAGCGTGCTTCCCATAGGTCCGATACCACACCGTATCACCGGGGTTTAGATTGCGTGACCCTCTACCTTCTTCACAAGCTGAAATCTCTTTGTTTCGTAACTTACTACCAGGATCAGGCCTTATAGCGTCCAGCCGTGTTCTTAGCCGTCGGCCTTGCAACATCTGGGCGGGACTCACGCCCGTCGCGCAGTGCGGTGTATTATGATATACCAACAAGAACCTCTGGATAGCTAACTCGGTATCGATGCCGTCGCAACGAGCTTTCTTGATTACGTTCTTAATTAGTTTTACCGTGTTCTCGGCGGCTCCGTTCGAAGCCGGGTGGTACGGAGCTGAAAATACGTGATATACACCGTTTTTGTTTAAAAAATCCTCAAACTGTTTGTTTGAGAAAGAGGGATCGTTGTCGGAAACTAACTGTTTAGGGATACCCCACCTCGACCATGATTCCCGGAGTTTGGCAATGCTGACATCAGCCGTTTTTCGTGTTACTTTATACGCCTCAACCCACTTCGATCGCGCATCTACTATAATTAAATACGTTTTCCCGTCGATCGGCCCCAGAAAATCGATATGTATTCTTTCATACGGGGTGCTCGGCCAGCGCCAGGGTGCAGAGGGCGCGGCGGGCGGCGCGGGCGCCACCGCGGCACAGGTGCCATACGCCCGGCACTGCGCCTCCACCGCCTCGTCCACACCGGGCCACCACTCGTACGAGCGGGCGTACGCCTTTGTCTTAACAATCCCCATGTTAGCCCCGTGTAGCTCACGCAACACCCACGTCCTACACGCCTCAGGGATTACTAGCCTATGGCCCCACATTACACACCCCAGCTCCGTATAAAGCTCATCATTCCTAGCTAGGTATGGCTCCAATTGTTTTATATCAACCTGACTAGGCCAACCGTTTTCAATGTACCCACGTACCCGACTGAGCAAAGGATCACGCGCCGTTTCTCGTTTTATTTTACCGTTGTCTAACAACATAGCGTCCGTCGCGAAGTGTAGGTAAGTCTGTTCGGGCGGCTCGATACTTATTATCTCAGTTACAGGTAACCGAGACAAAATGTCCGCACCGTTACTACTCGTATTGACATACCTTATATCAAAATCGTACGCTGACAAGATGATAGCCCACCTCTGCATCCTACTTGCGGCCATCGTAGGAATACCCTTGTGGGGACCGAATATGCTGACTAGCGGTTTATGGTCACTTTTCAACACAAACTTTCGGCCGTATAAGTATTGATGGATTTTTTTTACACAATAAACTATAGCCAACGCCTACACGCCTGTGTATCTGCGCATACCCCTGCTCCGCTTTTGTGAGCTTTCTGGACACGTATGCGACCGCGCGCTCCTCCCCCCGCTCGTCTGTCTGTGACAACACGCCCCCGACGCCGACGGCGGACGCGTCGCACGTGAGCGTCAGATCGCGTTGCGGATCATAGTGCGCTAGCACCCGACTACTTACCATCAGCTGCTTCACGCGCTCGAACGTTCTAGTGTGCGCCGCCGTCCACTCCCACCGTACGTCGTTCCGGAGCAAGGCATGTAGAGGATGGAGTATGTCACTCAAGTTACGCACAAACCGCGCGTAAAAATTGATCATGCCGAGAAACGATTTTAGTTGAGTCACATTCTCCGGTTGAGGCATATTTCGAATTGCGCGAATCTTCTCTGGATCGGGCCTTATACCGTGCTTATCCACGATAAACCCGAGATACTTAACCTCTTTTTACAAGAACGAGCATTTGCTCATTTTGACTCGCAGGCCGGCCTCCTTTAATTTTTTAAAAAGTAATTCTAATGACTGTAGATGAGTCTGCCTACTTTTCGCGGTTAAAATCAGATCGTCCGCGAAACACTGCACTCCAGGCACGCCTTTGACCACGTCACTTATAATTCTTTGGAAAATGCCGCTACTCGACGCGAGACCGTACACTAATCTATTATATTTATATAGGCCGCGATGCGTATTGGTAACCGTGTAATTTTTGGAGTCTTCTAAGAGGCAAATTTGCGCGTACGCCTGAGACAGATCGACCTTCGTGAATTCCTCCCCCCCAGCTAGATTAGAGAGCAGCTCATCGACCCTCGGCAGCGGATATCGATCAACCAGCAGTACGGGATTTAACGTCACCTTGAAATCGGCACATAAGCGTAACGCGCCGTCACCTTTAGGTACTAACGCGAGCGGCGTGGCCCAGTCCGAGCAATCGACCGGCTCGATGACTCCTTCAAGATTCAAGATTTTTATTCATCAACAATAAGGTGTACACGCAGGTACCTTAATTATTTACATAGTGGCCTTAACTACGTGGTTGTACAAGTTCATCTTTATAAGCTCATAACAACTGCTACAACTAGTAGGCTTATCACAATGCAATATTGTTGGGACGGGGTCGAGGTAAACCTCATTACCCGGGCTGGGCGCGTGGGGCGACTACTCCACGGGAACGGAATGGGCTACAATGTAGCTCCATGTGGGGGTATCCGATATGGTCATGTAGGCCATATCTTGGCTTTGTGGCTGTTACGATGGCCGTCTTGGCTTGGTGGTAGTGTTGGCCATCTTGGCTTGTGGTTTATGCCTCATCTATGAGTTGCCGTCTACAACCTCGTCGTCATTGTCGTCCAGTGTCGGCGGGACGATGTCACGAGGGAGTGCACGCCAGGCCGTTACGTCAGGTGGTCGGGCGTGAAGCGGCGCAATGTTCCTCAGGTGGGGGTGTGGTCCTTTGTCTGCGCGGTTGAACATGTTTCGCGCCAGCCGAACCACGAACTCCCCCACCGACTCGATCTTGACGTCCCGGGCTATCACGTCATTGCAAACGTAACGACCGGCTCCTGTGCACATCCGCAGGGCGACGTTCTGGACAACTTGCAGTCTTTTCTTGTTAGACTCTGAACATAATGCGTACCACGATGGTGCAGCGTATGTTAAGCGTGTTCTGATGTATGTTTTGTATATACCGATCTTGGTTTTTAATGGCAACTTCGAGTTTAGGACCGGTCTAAGCATGGCTCTAGCCGCTTTTGCCTGATTCACGGCGTGGGTCACTTGCGGGCGCCCATCCTCAGGGACCGATCAATATGAATACCGAGGTACTTGGCCGACTTTTCCCATCGGACTTCTTCTCCTCGAAGTTGCAGGGGAGGGGGAAGATTACTCTGTGCACCGATAAGCAGCGCAGCTGTCTTTCCCACATTGACAGCCATGCGCCACTTGTCAAGCCATTCTGGCAGAAGGTTTAACACCCGCTGTAATCTTCTTGCGGATATGGTAGCATTTCTTGACGAGGCGAAGTAGGCGCTGTCGTCAGCGAAGAGCGCCAGAGTGACTCCCCTTTCTCCCGGTAGGAGGTGCTTCTCTTCCAGGACTGGGATGTCATCTGTGTAGACGGCATACAATGCCGGGGACAGGCAGCTTCCTTGTGGTACCCCCGCGACGATCTGTCTGTGTCCGGAGCTGACGTCCTCGACGGACACGTAAAACCGACGATCAGCGAGGAACGACGCCACGATGCTAATCAGCGCCAATGACTCCTTCGCGCAGCATGGCGTCGAGCTCCGCGTCGACCCGCTCACGCAGCGCGAAGGGCACGGGCCGCGCGCGGTGGAACACGGGCGCGGCGCTCTCGCGCACCCGCAGAACCGCGCTCCCTCCCGTGTACCGTCCCAGGCCGTCGCTCAGCACCTCCTTATGCCTGTCGAGTATATGTCGTAAATAGTTATTATTTTATCAAGCGGTTCGATATTAAAATTATCACCTACTACTACATCCGGGTATCGCAGTACCGGTATCTGTATACAAAGCTCTGCGAGCCACTGCCTGCCTATCAATGACGTCACTCCAGTGTCTATCACAAACAGATCTAGTGTCTTCACTTCGCCGCCACCGTATCGAACGTTTACTTTCAGACACCCGAGTGGCCTAACCTTAGACTTGCCGTCATAAAAGAGAAATACTAGTTTTGATTTCTCTAACTTTACATCACTAAACAAACGCTCGTACGTAGCCTTGTTAATACATGAACAGGGCGTCCCTGTATCTACTTCCATGTCTAATAAAGTTCCGTTGACATTAACTGTGAGACTCACCGGCTTGTAGTGACTCAATCCCATGTGAAATATAGGTTCAACTTCTTCTGCGACATCCTCGCTTTCATCAGATGCCGCCCTGGCCGCCGCCGCAGGCTGCACGTAGTGCGCGTTGTGAGGGCGCGCGCCACCGCGCCTAGCCCCCGTCTCCCGCCGCACTCCCGCTCCGTCCGAGCCCTTGTACGGGCACACCCTCCTCAGGTGCCCCTGGTTCCGGCAGCTGCTACACACGAAGTTGGCGTATCTGCAGCCACTTGCCTGGTGCTGACCGCCGCAAGCCCCGCATGGCCTCGCTCCCACTGTTGCAGCCGTAGCTCCACCAGCATTGCGCTTATGCACGCGCTGTGCTAACGTCAATCGAAGCGCATGCACCGCGCTCGTGACGTTAGCCGCCCCGCTGCCTGACGCCGCCGTTGTATCCACGGCCGCCGCATCCCTTATCGCAGCCTCCAGGGCCATCGCGAGGGACACCGCCCTCGCGTACGTCAGCTCCAGCTCACCGAACAACCGCTGCCGCACCAACTCGCTGCCAACTCCGCACACAAACTGGTCTCGCAAGTTCTCGTCGAGTGTACTCCCGAAATCACAGTCCTTCGCCATTCTCTTCAATGACGTCACGTACTGCGATATGTTCTCTCCGCATTCCTGTCGCCGTTGTCGAAACTTGTACCGCTCTGCCATTACGGACGGCTTCGGTTGTAAATGACCTCGAACCAAGACCGTGAGTTCTTCATATGTGAAGTCTGTGGGTTTCTTCGGGCTTGCAAGGTTCACAATCAGTTCGTAAACCTCGTCACCCACTAACGAAATAAACGTTGGCAACTTTAACTCGTCTTTTATTCCGTTAGCTTGGATATACATTTCCATTCGCTCGCAGTACAAAGTCCAGTTGCCCGCACTCACATTAAACTCATTTATTTTACCGAAAGACATGTTTGTTTTCAATAATCACAAGGTCAGTAACACACCGTAGCACTAATTAGTCTTGTTATTTACTCGTCGCCAGTGATATGTCCAGGATTCGGGAATAAAGAGGAACAGGGAAACACTTCAAACACCAGTTGGCAGTAAAGTGATTATTTATTCTCCGTGCGGTATGCAAGAAAACAATGCAAGGCACACCCACATTTTATAGACAATATAACGAAATTGCCATTGTAACAATAATAGGCGTTATTACATATAAACACTACAGTTATGCATATATATATATGGTATATATATGTGAGTGCAGTACTGAACATGGGCCTTTTCAACTTCACGCCACTGAGTTCAATCCTCGGCAACTCTCATCATATAAATAAATGAGCCGGGTCAATAACCAATAGTTATCATGAAGATAAATCTTCATCAAATATTTTATTTTAGTTTCATCAAACGATTTTAAATTTTCGGTTGATTCGTATTTCAAACCAAATAATTTAATAAAATTATTTGGTTTGAAATACGAATCAACCGAAAATTTAAAATCGCTCAGCAAGCTAAGAAGGGAGTTTTGCTCAGTGCTTCTATCTAAAGGTATAAATCTGGAACGTGTAAAAGCGTAAAAAGCGGGACGAATAGTGATTTAATTCGCAGAGAAACAAAGTGATAAAATACTTAGAAGCATAGAAATCGCACACCCCTTACATTTTCAACCGACTTCAAAAGAGAAGGAGGTTCTCAATTCGTCGGTATGTTTTTTTTAAATATTTTTTTTTGTATGTATGTTACGCGATTACTCCGTCAATTGTAAACCGATTCGAATGATTCTTTTTGTAATCGGTAGGGTACGTTTCCGAGGTAGTCCCATTGTAATTTCATCGAGATCTGACAAGTATCTCTAGAGATATAACGATTAACGTCTCAATCTTGCTACTAAAATTGACTCGCGGGGCATGGGAGTCGGTTGTTTTAGTTTTTAAAATATCTTAATTATACCTTAAGCATATTTAAAACCGTTTATTTCATTTAAAAATGTGAAAATGTAAGGGGTGTGCAATTGCTATGCTCGCAAGTGTGTTTCAACCATAAAAATTTGAAATTATTTTATTTCTTCCGACTTCACAAAAGGAGGAAGTTTCTAAATTGGTCGCAATTTTTTTTTTATGTATGTTCTCCGATTACTCGAAGACCGAACCGATTTGGAAAATTCTTTTATTTTTGAAATAACCTTTATTATAACCTTTGTATAACCTTTGTTATAGTTTTCAGGTAGTCCCATTTAAATTTCATCGAGATGTGTTCAGTATCTCCAGAGATTTGGAGATAATTACCTCAATACTCAACACTGAAAATGACTAGCGCAATGTTTGAAGTCGGTTCAATTAGATTTTAAAACAATTTTAAAATGATAATAATCATTTACTTATTCCAATTTATTTGGGGTTAGCATAACATTCATATTTTGTCCTTTATGTTTTACCTGTTAAATAATATTTCAATGTGAGTTGCTTATGCTTTGGAATTTTTTATTTATTTAAGCTGGCGTTTGTCAATTTTTCGCCTGATGGTAAGCGATGATGTGGTCTGGGAAAGTGAACTCGCTAATACTCTGACCCTCAAGGGCTGTGTCCCGGCTGGATACCGTCAGGTTATGACGGCAGATTTTTCCTTGATAGTGGTAACCTACTTTTGATAGCAAGTCCGGAGATATAATTAGCCCCTAACAACTTTTGAACATTTAATTGTAATTACAAAAATAAACTGACCAAATGCAAGTCGGACTTGCACTCGTAGGGTTCCGATACCGTACCACACTACAATATTTTATAAAATCGAGCAAAAAATGCTGAAAGAAATCACGTTTCTTGTAATAAAGTGATAAATCGATCTAGCTAGGTTTTCATTTTTAGAAAATGTTGTTTTATCCCTGTTGTCAGGAAATGAAAAACTCCTACAATATAATTAATATGAAGGTAAATTTCGCCATTGCTACATTGTTACGATAGCTCAGTGGGAGATCGTTCGGATGGCGATCAAAAGATGATTGATTTTTCCAAGTTTGTTCTTTATTTATTATGAGGAGCCAAAAAATACATAAAACACGATTTACCGAAAAAAAAAATTGCTAGCAAAGCTCGGTCATCCAGATATTATTATATTATATTACCGTGTCAATTCCAAACAATTATTAAAACAGGAGCCGCGTGCTTATTCAGTACAACGCCATCTTACGAACACAAACGCCAACTAAGTGAAAGTTAACACAAAGGTAATTAATATAATTAATACAGTCAAACATTTATAGATGGCGTTATAGTAAAATGCCGAAAAACACGTTTCATGTATGGAGATCCCCTTTAATTTTTAACTTTATTCTGTTTTTAGTATTTGTTGTTATAGAGGCAACAGAAATACATTATCTGTGAAAATGTCAACTGTCTAATTAAACCCAAAGGTAGTTAATATAATTAATACAGTCAACCGTTCATAGATGGCGTTAAAGTAAAATGTCGAAAAAAAAGTTTCTTGTATGGGGACCCGCTTTAATTTTTTTAATTTTTAACTTTATTATGTTTTAAGTATTTGTTGTTATAGCGGCAACAGAAATACAGCATCTGTGAAAATTTCAATTGTCTGACTATCACGGTTCATGAGATACAGCCTGGTGACAGACGGACGGACAGACAGACAGACAGACAGATATGCAGACAGACAGACAGACAGACAGACAGACAGACAGACATACAGACAGCAGACAGACAGACAGCGGAGTCTCAGTAATAGGGTTCCGTTGGTACCCTTTGGGTTCGGAACCCTAAAAACATGCAAAATAAGTAGTATGTTCATAGCACAGCACTCGTGTTCTGTAGTTCACAGGATAATCAATCAATCAATTTATTTATTGAGAATACAGGTATATGAATACAAGATGTTCGTTTTATAAATGATTAAGAAAGTGCTCTGTACTCTGCCATATAGACATTCAATAATACTTTTTTAAATTCATAATATATTATATTAATAATACTAATAAAATAACGTAAAAGTACGCTAGGTTTAGGATTTTTATAATATTGTTTGTTTTACAGTAAATTTGTTTATTATTTTTGATTATTATATTGTAAAAAACCTAAACTTAAGATAAAAAATAAATATGTGAATAATAATACTAATAAAAATAATAATAGAGACTCACGCTAGACGGCTGGATCAAGGGCCAGATACAGAAGACGGTACTTCTTGACACGGCACGCATCGTCAGGAGGTTCCTCTCTCTGCAGCCCTAACCACCGGTAGCTTGGGCCCTGTCCCGCTGCCGGCGGTACGCTAGGTATAGATTTTTTATAATATTTTATGTTTTACAGAAAATTGTTTTATTATTTTTTAATTATATTGTAAAAAACCTAAGCGTAAGATAAAAAATGAATATGTGAATAATAATACAATTAAACATTAATTGTAAAATTTTAAAAATACGACGAAATACATTATTTAGCTTAAAAATGTCAGGTAATCAGGCACACACAACATAATTGTAAAATTAAATTATGCGATAAAAACAATGTCAATTTATGAAAATAGTTAATAAATAATATCATATAAATTTAAAATTTGTCATTTAAATAGTCTTGAACACTGTAATAGGCTTAGCCGATTAAAAATAGTGTCCGTTTTGATTTAAAAGCGTTACGGTTATTACAGAGTAGCAGCAATTTTGGTAAATGATTATATATTCGTGGCGCCGTGCAAGAAACACTATTACTGAATTGTGCAGTTCTACAAGAGGGAAAAGCTATTTTCAATTGGTGCTGCTTGCTTGCATGTTGTTCAAACAGTGACTTATTTGTGTACACGAACATACTTATCTCATATATGTATATAATATAATCATATTCATCACTCTACCTACTGTAATAAGTACCTACAAGAAAAAAATATTAAAAGAAAAAACATCTCTACGCCTATGATGATATAAGGCCTGTTTGGTACCCTATTCTGGTAGCGAGCAATATTTCAAGCGATGTTTTCGTCGCATACCTAATAAGGCATAACGTAAGCTTTGTTAGCAAAACCATGTTATTTATGCACTCGGGTGATATGTGGCGGTCCGTGTTATTCCTAATTCGCTGAAAATAATATTATGAGTTCAGTTGGTTTATGGGGGTAGGCAGAGAAAAATAATATTAATATGTATAATGACGTTATGTGAAAATTGATGGACGGATGTTAATCTGCTCTATATATCTAGATGGACTTGTTTGTTAACATATATCAACACCAATATTATAAATGCGAAAGTCAGTTTGTTTATTTGTTTGTTTGTTTGGGACTTCTTCACGGTCAAACGGCTTGACCGATTTGGCTGAAACTTAGTACAAAGATAGAACAAAAGGCAGAATAGGATATAGGATACTTTTTTTTGGCTATCGAGTCAGGGGGTCCAGATATTTTTATTTGAATTTTGTAAATATAAGACTTCTTCTCGAATAAACGGCTTGACCGATTTGCCTGAAATTTTGTATGAATGAATACATGCCATAGGGCAGAATAGGATATAGGATACTTTTTTTCTGGCTGTCGAGTCAGGGGGTCCAGATATTTTTAATTGAATTTCGTAAATAAAGGACCTCTTCTCGAATAAACGGCTTGACCGATTTGCCTGAAATTTTGTATGAACACATGTCATAAGGCAGAATAGAATATAGAATACTTTTTTTCTGGCTATCGAGTCAGGGGTTTCAAATATTTTTAATTGATATAAGTAAAAATAAGACCTCTTCTCGAATAAACGGCTTGACCGATTTGCCTGAAATGTTGTATAAAGACAGTTCATAGGGTAGAATCGGATATAGGATACTTTTTTTGGCTATCGAGTCAGGGGGTCCAGATATTTTTAATTGAATTTTGTTAATATAAGACTTCTTCTCA
Source organism: Cabera pusaria (assembly GCA_954871355.1). Lineage (NCBI taxonomy): Eukaryota > Metazoa > Arthropoda > Insecta > Lepidoptera > Geometridae > Cabera > Cabera pusaria. The sequence continues at coordinate 2,740,072 of OX940891.1, forward strand.
AATAAACGGCTTGACCGATTTGCTTGAAATTTTGTATGAATACATGTCATAGGGCAGAATTGGATATAGGATACTTTTTTTCTGGCTGTCGAGTCAGGGGGTCCAGATATTTTTAATTGAATTTTGTAAATATAAGACCTCTTCTCGAATAAACGGCTTGACCGATTTGCTTGAAATGTTCTATAAAGACAGTTCATTAGGCAGAATAAAATATAGAATACTTTTTTTTTGGCTATCGAGTCAGGGGGTCCAGATATTTTTAATTGAATTTTGTAAATATAAGACCTCTTCTAGAATAAACGGTGAAACCGATTTGCCTGAAATGTTGTATAAAGACAGTTCATAGGGCAGAATAGGATATCGGATACTTTTTTTTTAGCTATCGAGTCTGAGTGTTTAGATTTTTTTAATTGAATTTTGTGAATGTGTGGCCTCTTATCAGCTCAACAGCTTGACCGATTCCGCTGAAATTTTATACATATTACATCATATTGCATAGAATCACATAGGATACTATTTTTCTGGCAGTCGAGTCCAGGTGTCCAGAATTTTTAAATTGATCTTTGTAAATGTGTGGCCAACTCTCGGTCAAACGGGTTAACCATTTAAGCTGAAATTTTGTGCACAGACAGTCAAAAAGACATAGAAGGCCAACGAATACTGTTTTTTTGGTTGGAAATTTCGGTTGTCCATATTTTTATTATGGAATTTTGTTAATGTGTGGCCTCTTTTCGGCCAAACGGCTTGACCGATTCTGATGAAAAAGGGCAAAGAATACTTTTTTCGGCAGTTAAGTGCGGGTGCCTATATTTTTTGTTTACTTTACATAGAGTTTGCATAATCATAAAAGTTAGACCTTAGGTTCATATATAATGACTAAACTTAATAAGTGCCTTAATTAGGCCATAAAACTGTCAAAGGTCATTAAAAGTCATCAAAATTTACGCGATGGCTTTGCTTGCCCAACGTGTTTTATCTGCTTTGTGGGAAGTATTTCAAAAACATTCGTGTTTTAACAGCCACATTTAACCTTAGGGTCATCGGTGTTGACTAAGTAGGTTACAAAAACTGTCAGGGTCATAAAACGTAAAAATGTTCGCGCTCACATCGCTCGCGCAGTGATAGCGATCGCTGCGCTCGCGCAATAATTTGTTTGATCTATTTTGTAGGTAATATTTCAGCAACTTTTGTATTTTAATAGCCACATTTATCAAAACGAGTCATAAATTGGAACAGTACAACTTTCAATAATCATAATGATTCTTTACTTTAAAATTATTGGATATCAAGTTTAACCTTAGGGTCATCGGTGTTGAATAAGCAGGTCATAAAAACTGTCAGGGTCATAAAATGACGTAAAAATTTTAGAGCTCGCTTCGCTCGCGCATTGATAGCGCTCGCTGTGCTCGCGCAAAACTTTGTTTTATCTACTTTGTAGGTAATATTTCAGCTTTTTTGTATTTTAATAGCCACATTCATCAAAACGAGTCATATTTGGAACAGTACAACCTTCAATAATCATAATGATTTTTTACCTTAAAATAAGTGGATATCAAGTTTAACTTAAGGGTCATCGGTCTTGACTTAGGTAGGTCATAAAAACTGTCCGGGTCATAAAAAGACGCAAACATTTTTCGCGCTCGCTTCTCTCGCGCATTGATAGCGCACGCTGCGCTCGCGCAAACATTTGTCATCAGTGTTAACTTAGCAGGTCATAAAAACTGTCAGGGTCATGACAGGTCGTAAAATAGTCGTGGTCGTGTAATAGCGCGTAAATAGCGTGTAATAGCGGTTGTGTAATAGCGCTTACTACGCTATCCCAGTAAAAGCGCTCGCTCCTGTCACGCGAGCATTTGTAATATCTACTTTGTAGGAAACATTTCAGCAATTTTTGTACTTTAATAGCCACATTCATCAAAACGAGTCATAAATTGAAACAGTACAACTTTCAATAATCATAATGATTTTTTTACTTTAAAATTATTGGATATCAAGTTTAACCTTAGGGTCATCGGTGTTGAATAAGCAGGTCATAAAAACTGTCAGGGTCATAAAATGACGTAAAAATTTTAGAGCTCGCTTCGCTCGCGCATTGATAGCGCTCGCTGTGCTCGCGCAAAACTTTTTACTACTTTACTTACTTACTACTTTGTAGGTAATATTTCAGCATTTTTTGTATTTTAATAGCCACATGCATCAAAACGAATCCATAAATTGAAACAGTACAACCTTCAATAATCATAATGATTAATAACCTTAAAATAAGTGAATATCAAGTTTAACTTTTGTGTCAGCAGTGTTAACTTAGTAGGCCATAAAAACTGTCAGGGTCATAAAAGGTAGTAAAAGTTTTTCGCGCTCGCTTCGCTCGCGCAGTAATATTGCTTGCTACGCTCGTGCAGTAATAGCGCTCGCTCTGGTCACGCAAGCATTTGTTATATCTACTTTGTAGGAAACATTTCAGCAACTTTTGTATTTTAATAGCCACATTCATCAAAACGAGTCATATTTGGAACAGTACAACCTTCAATAATCATAATATTTTTTTACCTTAAATTAAGTGGATATAAAGTTTAACCTTAGGGCCATCGGTGTTAACTTAGTAGGTCATAAAAACTGTCAGGGTCATAAAAGGTCGTAAAATTTTTTCACAGCACAGCACAACTTCGTTAGGTATACGAAATGATTAATGACTTTAACAATAGAGGATATTGAGTTCGACTTTGACGGTCATCTATGGTGACTTGGCCTAAGAGATCATCGATCTAGACCTCAATGGTCATAAAGACACAAATAACGCGGGCGAAGCCGCGGGTATCAGCTAGTGTTAACATATTTCACACCTTTATGATACCCAAAATTGAGTCTAATGTATCAGTGAAACAAATTTGGTGATATATTATTATCCGACTACAAGAATGTTATGATTTTGTCTGGTAGGTATGTATTTTCATCTGTTGACTTATAACTTCTTAATTCTGTATCATAATTTTACAAATGAGGTATCATTGGAAGCGTCTTTATTTTCCGCTAATTATAAGCTATGTGATGTCACATAAAATTATATATGGCGCCCTCTAGAGGACGTACAATCAAGAACTAAAATAAAATTCGTTAATTTAGTCGTGTTGAAGGGCTGTTAGCTGTAGCTTACGGTTTTGCTTGCATGCACCTTATAAATGGCAATAATTTCTAAGAGCGTGACATTTCGGGATTTAATGTTTAACTTACGTTTTTATACTTGTTTAGTTAATATTGTATGCCATTACCCGGATTTTCAACCGACTTAAAAAAGGTGGTTTCTCAATTCGACCGTATACATTTTTTTAAGTTTGTTCGCGGATAACTTCGTCGTTTATGAACCGATTTAATGATAATTATTTATTTGGAAAGGCGATATCCCAAGGGTCCATAGCAATTTTATTGAGATCTAATAAGTATCTCCAGAGATATGGACATATTAACACCTCAACACCTCAAACTTGGTACTAAATTTTAATAGGCCGGCATTTGAAGTCTGTTCCTATAGTTTTTTAGACGATCTTACTAATAACCTTTATCTGTCTCGTTGATTTCATAAGTTTTTGGTTTCCTTAATTTTCCCTACATAAAGATTTTGTATTTATTATTATTAATAATTTATTTCAGACAATTGATTTATACACAGTGCTAACACAAAATGTATGTCATGTTGTTTGGCCAACATAAACGTTTTAAATAACAAAGCATGTAAAATGTCTGATCATTACAAAATTCGGTATCCTTTTACTTCAACGATATTGTAAGAACATAGTAGCATTCACCTGGGACATCTCCTGGAATCTGCAGAATACTCAACTTTTCACCAACTTACAGCAGAGATGTCGAGTTTAGACTCATTGGAATGGTCTCAAAGAACTGATTGATACATGGATCAGTCGGGGGTGGTTTTAACTTTTATTATATACGACTAAAGTATAAAACAAGTAAGTTCACAGTAAATATTGCAAAATATTAACCCAAAACAATCAGAAGCTATAACGAGCAAAGGATTCCCCATAAAAAGCGGAAGCTATCCCCACCGTCCCCACGTCACAACACCATCAATCAAAATGATATCTCGTTTGTATCTGGTGTTTCCACACAAAGGCGAGTACATAATATTGTATCTGCGATATCGGCAACTTCGTGACGATGTAGGGATATCGCCAACTTCAGACGATAGATAGACAGATAAACACTTGTCTGTATTTGAATACCTCACAAATGAAACTTAAATAAATTATGATCGTACCAAACGAAAAAACCGACTTCACATGCCGCGATAGTCAAAGTACTGCCTAGTTATAATCATAGTTTTATAACTATGTTAATAACTAGCCTGTACTTTGTACGTTACTATAATTATCAAAGTATACAAATTTGCTTATATTGTTTAACTCCATAACGCCGGAGATGATTGTCAGATTCGATAAAATTTGAATGGGACCGAAAGGGAGGCATAATCTCTCAAACAAAAAAAAAACAAATCTGTTAAAATGTAAGTTCTGAGGTAACAAAACATTTTTAAAAAATACAGTCGAATTGAGAACCTCCTCTTTTTTTGTGATGTCCGATAAAAATACTTTACAACAAACAGTGCAACAACAATCGGTCTTTATTATCGCTTAAATCTCTTCCAGACAACATTGGGATGGAAGAGGAATAGCTTAATATCTAACTAATAAACAATGACGAGCTCATTAGCAGAAGACTCCAAAGCTCAGAGCATCGCCGCAGAGTTGCTTGTTTATCGGTTTTTATCGGATACATTTCGGAGAGTGTGCCTCCCAACTGCACGAACTTATTCCCCCATCACCTTTTTTCAATCGGACAACCAGACGTACTGATACACGCCACCGCTACATGGTGGATATTCCATCAATCCGAACGAAGCGATTTGCTTCCACATTCATCATACGCACCATGTACCACGTACCACGAAAAAATACATTATCATCATCAAGCAGTCGTGTGAGCACCGAATGCACTTTTTCTTCGATCTTGGACTTTTCCAGTTCTGGGCAGTGCAGATCGCACAACTAAAGATTTTTTTTTACTCCGAACTGGGTAGCACTTTACCACCATGTCACCTGATGTTAAGTGATGATGCGGTCGATGATGGAGCGCGCTTACCCAGAAGATACATAGTCACTCGCGATTTGAAGACCTTCTTGTACTTAACCGGAAACACAGACGAAGTCAGACAGACGATGACACCATGATGAACGAATATGAAACTCGTTTTGTTCGGGGCTAACCTTAGTGCGCGAGTCCACTTGGTCGGTTTTTTAAATATTTTGAAGATATTATATCTTTCGAAATATCGTACTTACGTGTAAACGCATCCTAACATGTTCTCTGTAGATATTATCTGTCAATGGAGAATGAGCAGTATCTACTGATTGACCATATAAAAAACGGATGATTTATCATTTTTATTGCGAGAAAAACATGTTTATGAGAATCTTAAGAGGGGTGAATACGGGACGGGGCAGCTTATTCTGAGATTAAATGGAGCAACTAGCGGAAAGTAAGGCTGAAATGAGATTGTATTTACAGCTTTACTTTTCACGGTTAATTAAACTGCATTCAATATAGAAATAATACACCAGAAAATCCCGACATATTTTAAAACAAAGTCCCCCACTGCGCGGCGCGTCTGTCTGTGTGTTTGCGATTAACTCAAAAACTACTAAACGGGTTTTCATGCGGTTTTCACTAATAGATAAAGTGATTCGTAAAGAAGGTTTAATAAAGGACGGTTTCGTTAATTTTTTGTGTAAATTGGTTGAATCATGACGATGATACGCAAAAAATTAAGGCGTATAATTATCCTCTACCCGAGAGAAGCCAGGGCGGGTTGCTAGTAATGTATAAACAAAATTCATTTGTGCAAACACTTAAAGTATTTCACATGAATTATTATATGTATTTTATTATAAAAGATAAATACTCAGTAATTAAAATTTCACCTGCCTCTTATAGCCTTATGAAACTTGAAAATAATTTTATTACCTATTTTGTGTCGGGAGTTAATGAGACCTATTATTTGTACATATTTGAAATACATTTACAGAGCACTGTGCCTATAAACATAAACCTTCTGCCATCTCTGTAAAAAAATCTCAAATCTCAAACCCTCATGATGAGCTTGAAATAATTTATAATTTTACAAATAACGTATCATCGAGTAACGAAAAAACATAAAGAAATATATTTATTGTAACCAATTAGTTTAAAAAGCATTGACATAACAATTCTTCATACTAGCAATTTCACTCGCTAAAATAAATATGTCACTTTAGGATCGAAACAGCACGACGTCTTCAGAATATCTCCCCCTCGCTAGAACAAAACAATCATTGGCCACTCATAATGCCCCTGAGGGGATTGTTTTCTAACTATAAGCGGGATATTGCCACTACCCACTGTCCCCAATGGAAAAGTTTTCTCGTTTTTTAGAGTTCCGTACCCAAAGGGTACCCTTTAGGGTAACGGAAACCTATTACTGAAGCTTCGCTGTCTGTCCGTCCATGTCATGTCAAAGGGATATCTTCTTAACCATAATAGGATGAAACTTGTAGCTTAGACAGTATATGTATTTCACAATAAAGCATTTTGTATTTTGTATTACTATGGCCGCGGTAACAAAGAAAAAAAATTAAATAAAATTCAAAATTTCGTTTTTAAATCGTAATCGTAATTCAAAAAATCGCTAATCGCAAAAAAACACAATCCAAAATGTCATCGTACCGACGGGATTCGAACCCGCACCCTCCTGGGAAACAAGCCCAGGCTCTGTAACCAACTAAGCCACAGTACGATCCTATCAATACGACACAACTAATGGATTGCATTTTAACCAATTATGCATCTTTCCTCTCTCAAATATTCATTGTTTTGTTGAGTTATATTAGGTAAACATAGTAATCTTTTTAGGGTTCCGAACCCAAAGGGTACCAACGGAACCCTATTACTGAGACTCCGCTGTCCGTCTGTCTGTCTGTCTGTCTGTCTTAGTTGTTGTTAGAAGTTCGTTAGAAATTCGATAGATGGCGTTTGGAACCCTCCGTGTGCGGGACAAAAGTCTGTCTCGCACTTGGCCAGTTTTATTTTATTCAAATATATATACAATCTAAAATCTATTAAAAATAGGATGCATTTTGTTTTTAATAGATTTTACATTTTATATATCCAAAGGTTGCCAGAAAAAAACGCTATTAGCGATCAAACAACCCTTTGTAATACTATAATGTATTTAGATCATATACATAAGTTATATATGTGGTGTGACGTTCAAGTCCTTAACTATCTTTCTATCTAATATTATACGGTGGTACGGAACCCTTTGTGTGGGAGTCGACTCGCACTTGGTAGGTTTATTGCTTATTATTTTTTTCGCTGTTTTCCTAGTTTGATTTAAGATTGCGAAGTGAAATTAAGTAGGAGAGAAGTTATAGCGTGTTCATTTTGTTATCGGCTGTGAATCTATTTACTGTCTTTTATTTGTGTTGATTTCATTTTGAACCGACCTCCACAAAGAAGTTCTCAATTCATCTGTTTGTTTTTTTATTTAATTTACCTTTTTTGAGCACCTAGTCAGATTGAGTTATCCAGAACTATGGTAGAGTAACTAACATAGTTGGAGCCCGTTTATTAAAATCATTTAACATTAAATACTATATTCTACAAACGCGACGTGCTCATGGCTCCAATATATTTAATTGTACCCACAAATATACCTACAGTAGTTGAAATCAATGTTGTAGCCCTTTCAATGAGTCATCCGAGCGAGTCATAATGATAACCGCGGATCCGGAGAAATCTCTGTTCCGCGCAATTAATTTATATAAAACGATAAGGTTTTAGAACTCGGAATATGCAAGTCGCGGCGCGGCGCGGGACGTGATCTAGATAAACGTGGAGTGAGCGAGCTTCTTGCGGGATAGGGTTGCCTCTTGGTGAATTTGTTATGTTTCAGAACAATTTTTTTTCAATGTAAATAGTTGTATAATGTAAAAATTAACAACGCAAGTGAGATTAGGCGCTGAATAAGAACGCTCACTTGTTTTTTTACTGGTTAGTACCAGTATTATGCCAAAACAAGGTTTTTTGGCATGTGCTCTTTAACTAGCTATCGTATTAAAGGTCAATCTATAAAGCAAACTTTTTATCATACTCATCCAAAAATTATTGTTCCGTCTAGCTCATATCCGTCGAGCGTCTGAAGTGTAACGTGCGATTAGGATCTTCGTTTTAAAAACATTCCTAAATTCAAAGTTGAATAACTGACAAAAAGGTATTACCGCCCCAGGTGAACAAGAAGTAGTGCTACCACTCAAGTTTAGCTGCACTACGACTTCTACACTATAGTGTAAGCAAAGAGGAAAGAGGCAGTAGTTTCAAAAAATATTTCATATAATATGTATCTATAAACAATATCATATTCGCCACCCCTACATAATTTCGCGACATTCCTAATAAAATATTAAGCGCCACTTAAACATCTATATTGTCTCGAGTAATGACTAAGAACACCTTCTGAATACCAGAGTGGCGATAAACGTAACGTAGAGTTGTAACTCTTTCTGCACAGATAACAGAAATAACTGTTATCTTGGAGAAAAATGAAAAGTAAGGGGAATTGGGAATATGTTTACTGTGGAGTGGAGATTTTTGTTACAGTTATGCGTTGTTGGTTATTATTTTTGTGGGAAAGCTCCCACCGCGGTGTTTGACGAGTCAAATGTTTTGAAGACGCTTCGTATTGAGGCAAAACACGCTTTAATAGATTATTTTTCTTTTCCAGATTTCCTGAGTAACTACCGTCTTTGGAGGTCAGATCTTATCTATATAGATAAGAATATATATATATAAATTTAAACCTTGTTGGGTACCAATATACTCGTATTTTTCTATCGAAAAAATTAAACTTTGGGTGATCTACATTTGGTAACACGTAATCTCTTAAAAAAACCTTTTTAAACACAAGCTTTTACATAACCTAGGACCAGTGAAAGTCAAGAAAAATCCAACGAGCCCAAACACGACGGGTATAACAAGTGTAGTTTAGTAGTTCCTTTAGCCACCTTCCAGGTCCATCATCAGATCAGCACCATGTCATCATAATATTACATTGTCACGCGATTTACATATGTATGCAAAATCGCTCTAAAATCAATCGCAAGATTTGTGACGGACAAATAAATTCGCCGTGAAGTAGAGATAAAGCTTGTAATAATAATACTTAAATTAAAAATTTAAAACCACCCTCGACTGATTTGTACTTTTATGTATAGTATTGTTCCTTGCGAGCATTCCAATGAGCACGACATCGACCACGACATCTCAGACGAGGAGTTGAGAGTATTCTACAGATTCAAGGAGATGTCTCAGCATTCGATCAAGCTTACCATATTTTGCAATATCATTGAAGTAACAGGATACTGAATTTCCATTTAATACATGTGATTTGACTACTGTTATTAATATTTCTGTGGATTTGACCACAGAACACGGATATGATTTGACTAATAACTACGTTAAACAGACGACAGCAGTGTGACAGGTAAGTAGTGCGCAGAAGTGCCATTTTGATTTTTTTGACGTCCGTGGTTAAAGAATTACGAGCTTACAAAAGTTGCTATCGTAGTTTTTTAACCAAAAAAGAGCTGATAATATTTTAACGGCTGAACGGATTTTCTTGAAACAAGGCTAAGAACTCTCTCGACGAAGACATCTATCAAAGAAAACAAACTAAATCAAAATCGGTTCATCCGTTTGGGCGCTACGATGCCACAGACAGACACACAGATACACACGTCAAACATATAACACCCCTTCGTTTTGCGTCGGGGGTTAAAAAGGACATGTTTTTTTATAATATTTCCTGCTTGTATACTCCGATGAAGATCGGTAACATTTCAAACTTACAATGTGAATCAATAAACTAAAATTTGACATTGTTGTATTTATAGGATCAGGCTCCAAGTTCCAAAATACCGGTGTTCTTTGATCACTTAATTTATTCCAAATCATTCTATTAATAAATCACAACTTTATATAAAAATTATGTAATTGAAATAACCGCAATTACGTAATATTACTTATGAATTTAATTCAATTAGATTAGATAATTGATATAGCCGAGGCACGGCATGTGCACCGGGCAACCATCGACGGGTGAATGTCCCGGCGTGCAGTGCGCGCCGTCTTTTATACTGCTCGGTGTGGTGGGGGCGAGTGACGCATCGGCTTATCGTTGTTACCTGCTCGCCCGCTGCACCTACTGTTTACAAATATTGAGAGCGGCGCCGTCATATTCTTCCTTGTTTTTAAATTTAAACAAAAGATGTACATTGCTTACATAGTACCACGGATCTACTTTCCTCCTCATTTATTCTCCGTGCATAGTACTATGCATTGGGGATCCGAATCCTATTTTTCTTTTTCTATATTTTTTTGTTGTTGTTCTGAGGTTTTTTTTGTAGTTTTTGAGTCAGTCATATTTTAAAAATAAAATTGATTAAAAAATGTATGAAAAAGGACATGTTGTACTTTGCGTATCACTGCAGCGATGAATTACTTTCCGTCAGAAGAATGGGCTGTTTTCTGATAACATTTTATCATAAAAAATCTCCACGCAAGCCATATCCACCATTACCTATAAACGAATTCCTGTACAAGACGTAAACAAGCATAACCCACAAAAATACTCATATCTACAAATCCTTGAAGAACTTACAGGATATAAGGGTCCCCGCACACTTCCTACGAGATTACGGAACAAGCTGAGAAAGTGTGTAATAGTGGAAGGTATGAGACAAATAAAAGATTTTCACCTAATTTTCTATGATGTGAAATAAAAATAAATCGATTTATCCGTCCTGCCAGCCTTTCTTAACGATGTTTTCCTTCATCGACAAGAATCTTGACAGGTCGGCAACGCAACGAAAATCCATCTGGTGGACGGCGGGGATTTGAACCCACTACATCTGGCGTCAGAGCCGACCATTCTACCACTGCACCACTGGGCTCTCAAATACATAAGCTACTCGTTTAAAACTCTCACACTGGCTGGAGATAGCTCTGGATGAAAGTGTACAGGAACCTTAACAACGCTAGCCAAACCTCCATAGGTAAGAAAAACACGGAAACAGTAAACATTTACAATAATGCATACTTCGTATGTATATGTCGATAAATCGCTAGAGACGGAATCAGATTCGTCGTGTCGCGTCGTATCTGGCGAACTTGGACGATAAATACGCGCAAATCTGCATAACTCGAGAATGGGAACCGAGTTATGACTACAGGGGCGATGTCGCGGAAATGTACATTCATGTGAGAACAGTGGATGTGGGATGGGACCGTAGAATCTCTACCTAACCGTTGGGATAAAAATCAGTCAATGTCATCAAGATTAGCCGCCGGACCGTTAGCATAGACTTGTACTAGAGTGGAGACCGGGAATCGGTAAACGTAGCTTAGGACGTCCTGTGACTAGGTGAAGAGATGACATACGCAAAACGGTAAGCAGTAACTGCAAAAGAATAGGCAAAATGATCGGGCTTTATGGAGGCGTGTCTTGGGATAGGTCTATGTCCAGCAGTGGACTGATACTGGATGATTATTTTGATAAAGATGATGACATAAAAAGAGGGGTGTTATAAGTTTGACACGTGTAGCTGTCTTTTTATGTACAAAGGTAACCTAAATATAAACTCCCTCGAAATTGATGAGTTATAAAAAAACTGGCCAAGTGCAAGTTGGACTCACGCACTGAGGCTTCTGAACTAATTTGTTAAACTAGACTTAACATTGCAGTTCGATTCATAGAAAATGTATTACACCATCCGTAAATAACAAGTTTGTAATAGTAACTTCACTTTTATTTGTTATTAAACTACTGTATATTTACGGTTTTCAGATTTTTCCTATATAAGTGCTAAAAGACCTTGCTTCATGCCAAATTCCATGATTCTAGGTTAACGGAAGTAGGTACCCTGTAGGTTTTGATTCCCTTTTGAAACCGCAAAATATGCGAAAATATGCGACATAAACAGTCATATCTTTTGATCGCGTTGACTAACAAGTTTTATTTTTTCACAGCCAAAAGATATCGTAGACCCGAGTATTAAGGTCCAACGGAAACCTATTACTGAGACTCCGCTGTCCGTCTGTCCGTCTGTCTGTCTGTCTGTCTGTCTGTCTGTCTGTCTGTCTGTCCGTCTGTCCGTCTGTCCGTCTGTCCGTCTGTCCGTCTGTCCGTCTGTCTGTCTGTCTGTCTGTCTGTCTGTCTGTCTGTCTGTCTGTCTGTCTGTCTGTCTGTCTGTCTGTCTGTCTATCTGTCTGTCTGTCTGTCTGTCTGTCTGTCTGTCTGTCTGTCTGTCTGTCTGTCTGTCTGTCTGTCTGTCTGTCTGTCTGTCTGTCTGTATGTCTGTCTGTCTGTCTGTCTAGAATCAGCAGAAAGTTAGTCGTACCGCGTACGAACACTCGGTCTTCCAGATATTTAATTATATTAATTACCTTTGTGTTAATATTTACTTAGTTGGTGTTAGAAGTTCGGGGCGTTCAGATTTCGAAAATTCGGAACCCTCCGTGTGCGGGACAAAAGTCTGACTCGCACTTGGACAGCTTTATTATTTATAACATTTCACTTATTTCTATCAGTTATAATAGTTTTTATCTTAATTAAGTTTTAAGTTGTATATATATATGCAAATATTGAATTCAGTGCCATAATAAAGTATTACCTGTAATGAAGTAGAAATGTATATGTCTTAGTATATACTAGCTCCATAATTTTCGTAGATCCGTACAAATCCGGTCGGTTGAACATAAGACAGTGTGTGCCGCTGAGTTACTCGGTTTAGAACAACTGTTTGTTCACTGGGAAACTCATGTACCTAATATTATGCATATTTGTTTCTCAATGATATTCAAAGTTGGGTAATTTGTGGTGCTGTCTTCATATCTTTGAAACTTACGAGTAGTTATATTTGTATGGAGAGAAGTTAAGCTGTACCTAACCGTTGATATATAAGTACCAAAATAACATTGTTATTGAATAAAACTCTCGGCTGCGCGACAGATCTTCTGTAGTTTGTAAAATACGTAATTTCTGAAGATATCTATTTTTTATGAAGTATACCTTTATTTATTATGAGATTACTTTACAATTAGGGATACAAATTTACACATAATATGGCTTAACATAAGATCGTTTAAAAAACTAAAAACAACCGACTTCAATGCCGTGCTATTAATTTTCAGTACCAATTTTGAGGTGTTTATCTCCATATCTCTGGAGATACTCATCAGACCTCGATAAAATTACCATGGTACCACACTTGGGATATCTCCTTTCTAACAAAAAAAGAATATTCAAAATCGGTTGATAAACGACGAAGTTGTCCGCAAACAAACATTAAAAAAAAACCATATATACGGTCGAATTGAGAAACCTCCTCCTTTTTTTGAAGTCGGTTAAAAATAAGAGAGTTTGAATCTGTAATATGTGTGTTGATTGAAACTAATATATTAAAGAGGAAAGATTAGATTTTTTGTTTGTTTGTTTTTAGTAGTTTTTAAGTTAAATCGTAACTAATTACGATTTAACTTAAAAACTACTGAATCGATTTCAAAAAATGTTTCACTAATGAAAATGTCAATTATCAGCGAGTAACATAAGCTCTGTTTTATATCCGTATTCTTTCGGGAGGGGAACTACGCGGGTGAACACGCGGGGCGCTGTTAGTTTATTATAAATTAATTTATGCGTTGACTGAAGAAAGGTCAGACAAAAATAAAAACGAATTAATCAGCGTTTGCCATAGGTAGGTTCAGAATATGCGTTTGGATTGCTGCTATGTAGGTAGGACTTGCCTGAATCCAGAGACTCAACTTACTGTTGTCATCCTCTTTCACCAAACAAGAAATACTTCATAGAACTTATCGTCACTTTCCAACAAATAAGATCGTGGTCTATTTGATCAGCTTTTAATAATTGAACAGTATAGTATAATAGCTTACTTATATGTTTTGGTCACACCGTAACTCATTAACCAATACGAGCATATCAACACTGTGAAGTGTAGGCTCTACGAAGGCTGAAATAGATCATCATCATCATCAGCCAATACTAGTCCACTGCTGGACATAGGCCCCTCCGACTGCACACCACTAAGCACGATCCTCAGCTACTCTCATCCATCTCTCAATTAGAAACATAATAGCAATATTTTTCACAAACAAACGAAATCTCAGCTTCATATTCAGGTTAAACCATAACAGTTTTCTCAAAGTAGTCTGTGCTGTAAATACTTAGCCAAAAGCCATTACCTCGGAAGAAAATGGAACGTCCCTCAATATGGCGACGGGCCGACCTGCCAATATGGATATTGCATATTTTATACTGGACCTCGTATTTTTTATAACGCGCACCGGTTCTAACACGGATGTACCTACAGTTATGTACTAGATATGGTTCGATATTAAAGAGCAAATTATTTATATCTAGAAAATGAGAAATACCAACTGGGTTCTCAAAAACAACGTTTTTGTAGAGCGCCGTTCTAAGCGAAAGGTCACCGGTTCAAATCCAAGCACGGGTGCTTGGATTTACATCAGGTGAGATAGCAGTCAAGTTCTTGCAGCAGTAAAGGCTCTTTATTTTTATTTCCGCAAAAACGATGTCCATAAAATCCGTCTTTATCTTCTGCCTTTTTAACTTTGGGCGACTTTGGGTTTCTTCGCCTTATCTGGAAATGCCGTCTATGTCTTACTGTTCATTTGAATTTACCAGGCTAATAAATATAAGTTTGTAGAATTAAATAATCTCGCAAATGCATAACATTTTAATGCCTTTATGTGCCTAAATACAGATTAAATACTTTGATTTCGTTTAGACAAAGTAAAATGTAGACAATGTAGTGCCATATCTAGCAACTATACATTAACGTTAACATTGTTTCCCGGTAGCCCCGGGCCGTAAGGTAATAGAGAGGCGGGGCCGGGTGGAAAGCTATACGGACATCTCATTTGTTGCTACTTCTCTATGCTAATAACATATTTCAAGGGTTTTATCGTAACGTTGTTGGCTGTTTTGTTGCGTTTAACGTTAAGAGAAAGAGAAAAATAAAGATTTAAGGTAAATACTTTTTGAAACATAAGGTTTTTGTAAAGTCATTATCACGTATAATGAATAGTACTGATAATGACAATAATTACAAGCCCAAATTCGACTGTCCTACCATTTGCCATTACGGAGTTCCAGTCCCTACACCCCGGAACTCCATCATCAGCTCAGCTCGATGGTACGATATTGCATTGTCCTTGTAAGTAAACCAAATTTGATTCCAATCGTCATTAGCTACACTTGGCGAGGGCACTGCCGTGCCTCCAGATCTTAAACATCTTATAAAATAGCTTAAATCACCCACCACTTCAATAAATGCGAGAGTTTGAACTGTGTTTGATTTTTGTCACGTTCTTATAATGCTTGGATACAGTTCGATCCTCTAGGGATCTAGGAATCGAACACTTTTGAATACATTTTTATCATCATCACTATATATACCAACGCTTCGAATTCATAAAGGTCACACTGCAGCGCGGTGCGTGCGCGATCTAGGTGGTGATCAGATAGCGCAGTAGAATTTGTACCAACTGGTTCATACCAAACGCGATCAGAAGTGTGGCCGTGACCTTTGACCTTTAATTATTTACTTATGCTCAGTCACAAAGACATCTTTCCTGATTATGGAATGGAATCCTATATCTGAATCTCGAGTCTCGTGTGAATTGGTATCTTTTGGGTAAGCGCGCTACATCATCGACCGCATCATCACTCAACATCAGGTAAGGTGGTGGTCAAAGGATACCTATTTTTGCAAATAAAAAAAATAGAACCACAGGTACTCAATCAAACAAACCTTTAACCTATAAAACACATAGGTACATAACACACTTCTCATTTGCTTCCACCGAAAAGGTACCCCCACATAAAACGCAACCTGCCAAAGCGACTTCCGGTTCCGGGCGCCGCCCTCGCTTCCGGCGGGCGGATCGTATGTAAATACACGAAAACTTGTTTATGTGATTCCTAGTGGAGTTCTAGTTGGGTTTATAGCTGTTAGTTTGTCATGCATGCTCTTGAAGGATGTTTACTTGAACATTTTAAAGTTGTGCCGTAATGAGGAGGTGTTCATTTTACTATTGTTTTCCATCCTATTGTTTACAAGGTTAAATTTGAATTAAAATCATTGGACCTCCAAATTCTGTGGCCAAACTTTGGATTGCCAGAATAGTGCGCGTTACTGCACTGTACTTGTAACTCCAAGTTTTTAAGATTTTGTTGTCTTAGGCGTCCTTTGATACTACTATACTGTGATTTTAAACTGAGAGACTTGGTAAGGGTTACCTTTGATACACTTTTGCTGAAAATATTTTGTAGTAAGTATAAAAGTTATATTTTATACACGTGCATTTAATAAAAGTAAAGAAATATGAATATAATGTATGCAGCGAGGAAATCTACTATTTTCACACCAGTTTATGAGCGCTGCTATGCCAAGATAGAACTCGTAGAATACGTTTTCAATATTAAAACGTTGGCAAGGTTTAGGCGGCATATTTTACGTGCGCTTATCTTAGGCACGTGGGTTTGCTCTCGTCAATTCAGACTAGTTTATATAGTCTATATAGTCTAGACTAGTCTATATATATATTATATTCAGACATTGAGGGCTCTGTGGTGTAGCGAGCCTCTACAATTATGACCATCCGTGGGTCTTATGTGGTTGACCCTATTGCCATCTTCATCGTCATAACCAACCTGTATTAGTCTACTGCTGGTCATATATAGTCTTTTCCCAATATCTGTTTCCTTAATTGTGTTTAGCCCCACATACGTGAAAATATCAGGACTACATTTTGATATTATTTGAATTACAGAACAGTAGAAATAAGTGTCATTATTTATTTTCTTTTAAAGCTTTAATAATATTATTGCTTTTCTAATATTGCTATAAAAGTATTTTTCAGGAATAAAATAGGGTAATACATATCTATGAAAAAATGCATACCAAGTTACCTCTCAATATCTATGCATAGAGCACTTGCGCAACGGCTCTTGTGGCAGCTTTACCGTGCTTTGCGCTGCTCGCTTTGCCATGACGTTATCAACACTATGCCATAATTATTATTACAGTTTACTTTGAATCATTTTCTTCTTAATATCTTTGCCGCGCCTCGCTAAGTGTGGCCTTAGAACACACCACTTAGGTGAGATAGAGATCGCTTGTGTGTTTGCAGTGAATAACATAATACAAAAATTAAAAAATCCATAACCACAACTGACTGATATATGTATAATCTGTTCATTGAGACTATTCCAATGAGTCCAAACTCGACATCTCTGCTCTAAGTTGGTGAGGAGTTGAGTATTCTGCAGATTCCAGGAGATTTCCCAACAACTCCATGTTCTGTAAATTGTTAAACACAATCCAAAATTTCATCGTACCGACGGGACTCGAACCCGCACCTCCCGGATTACACGTCCAGGTGCTCTGCCAATTAAGCCACGGTTCGATCCATCGATACGATGAAATTAGTGGATTGCATTTGTTTAACCCAATTATGCATTGGTGGCGCCATCTATGACTACTTATTACGTAACTTATCATTCGGAAGAAATCATTACAGTTTTCAAATCCGCAATATTATGTACACAGCAGACACACATATACACAGATATACACGTCAAACTTATAATACCCTTTCTTTTTCGTCGGGGGTTAAAACTTAAAAAATACTTTTTCACAAACAAACAAACTTAAAACTTTTTCATGATATCTACTGCTACACGTAGTTATTACAAATAACATGGAAATTATTCGAGTAGTATTTCTCCACAATGTCCGTATGTGTATCTGTTTCAATTACCTAAATGGCATTTAAAGTATATACAGTATGCTGAACAGGCTGTTTATGTCTATGAATAGGAAAGCTTTTACTACAAATTGAAGGTACGTATTGTTGTCAAATAAAATATTTAAGGCAAGATCGGTAGAATTATACCAGATAAATAAATTTAAAGTTAAAAACTTGTTTAAGCACAAGTTTTTTGTAAAGACTTTATCACGTGTAATGAAAAGTACTAATGATAACAAGACATCATCATTCACAGCCAGTATTCGTCCACTGTTGGACATCGGCCTCTCCCATGGCACGCCAGTGAGCTCGATCTGCAGCTATTTGTTTCCAACCGCTGCCAGCCAGCTTGCTTATATCATCGCTCTAACTAGCTGGAGAGCGACAATACATACTAGCCCAAATTCGACTATCCTAATATTGGGACGTTTTATTACGATACGATTTTATTACGGACTTCTAATCCCTACAGCCCGGCTCCATCAGCAGGTCAGCTCGATGTTACCATATCATTGTCAACAAAGATACGCAAGCATACCAAATTTGAGTCCAATCTAACGTCAGGAAATGGTTCTAATTTAGCTTCCAAGATTTCACCCACACAGACATACTAACATACATACAACTTACACGGCAAGTTAAATAAAAGCTTGTAATACATGTGTTACTATGCGACTTCCAAAAAAAGGAAATTCTCAATTCGTCGGGATTTTTTATCCAGGTCTGTTTCTTTTGCTAGATTCGATGACTATCTCCAAAGAGATAGAGATGAACACCTTATGCTTGCCATTGAAAATTGACCGATTTTAATCATTATTTTAAAAGCTCTTTTAATCAACATTTTATGTGATCTGAGTAATGTTATGTGTAAAAATCATGATCTTCATGCTATAAAGTATATCCTTGTTAAATTTCAGTAAGATCAGATCGTCCGTTTAGGCGAGATTAGGTAACACACAGGCATAGTGACCTATTTACAAACGTTTTTATAATATTAGTCTGGATTTGGCAAATAAGATAATTTTTAGTACTGTATTCAATACAAGCCTTCTCCATTATACCTAGTTCCTCGGTCACATTGTCGCCCATAGTTTATAGCAGAACGGTTAAAGTTACAGTCGCGTTCAGCTCGCCTCAAACTGTTTCACATTATGTGTGACAAAACTAGTTCGTGTGTTAGTTTGTTTATTTGAGTTATGTGCTCGTTTTATGGCCATTTCTGTATGTTAGTTCAAGTTTGTGGTATTCTGGGTGTAATTTCTGTTTAAATTTTATTTTAGCATATCTTGGAATCTTCATAATGTTAACTTTAAAACAATACACTCATCACAGAGCTCTCGTTCAGAAAACAAGAATTAAATCATTGGAGAAAAGAGCTTTTGAATTTTGAATGTTGAGGAGCAACATTCGAGATTGGACTCGGATGACAAGAGTGAGTTAGGCCTTCATCATCATCATTATCAGCCCAAGTCAGTCCGCTGCTGGTCATAGGCCTCTCCCAATGCACGCCACTGACCTCTCTCTTCAGCTCTTCTACTCCAGTTACTGCCAACTTCCCTGCGTATATCGTCGCTCCATCTTAGCCACTCTACCTCATATATATGGGCACTGAACATCAATAGACACTCGAAGAGGAAAACTTTAAAATGAATAGTACATTTCCTTAATTTGAAGATCTTAAACTTAGCTTTAGTATTTTCCAGTGTTTATCCAAATATGATATACAGGGTGGTAATATTTTAAAGTGTCGTGTCGGGTAGTCTCTGGTCGACACCGGCCGCGTATTTCATCCGCTTGTCGCCGCCTCCCTGCGGTTGTATTCTGGAATTGTTTCTGGTGATGTTACGAGTTTTTTACTGAACTTAGGTACTTAGGACTTAGGTCATAGAAAAGATAATAATACTACCCTATGGTAGTATTATTATCTTTTCTATGACCTATTATCTACCTATGTAGAAATAAAGTAGGGCGTATCCAATGCTTTTGAGATTAGTTAGGCTAGGTAAATATAATTAAATCACAAGGTAGTGCTTTATTGATCTCAATGTTTGACTTGGTTGTCAATGTTTGCGGCCTGGGTGCGGCAAAAGAAAGTGTTGGTCGTAGACTATGGCTATGAATAATACTAGCTCCTGAAAAAGACATGTTGCTATTAGATTTGCTGAGTATCTGAATACTGAGCAGTACTTGTATTTAGTCAGCTGGGTTAACGATGTGAAATAGTAACATTGCGTGTCTTATTCTAACAGTGTTAACTGCCTTATTTCACTCTGCTGTTTTTCTATACCAGACAAGCACGATCGCATGCATAACTTTTTAAAGTTAATAAATCGTGGCTATATTCTTGTCTCTCTTTCATTTATAGAAAAATCCATTTATGGAAGAGATACAGTGATTAAGCCACGATTTCAACTTTATTTTTTTCATCAACACTCGTCTTAACATTTTAATCTCATAACAGCATTGCTTTGATATACATTTAACACTCAGAATACTCCTCCATCCGTCCGGCTACCATCATTTTGATTGAAATTTAGTGCTTTATTGTGTACAGAGGGCTGTAACTACGTTACTGCAAGGCCGACGAGAATAAGGCACTCCGGTGATTAAATGGACGACATTGTGCTACTGTTGACGTGGGAAATATTATTATGATATACTGCGACTTGCTTTGCTAAGACATCTGAAACATAAGAGATGGAGATACGGTCCTTTAGAATAATGCATAGGGAAAATTACATACTATTTTTAACTTAAATATTTAACTTAAACTACAATAAAGTATAATACAAGAATTTCTATATATAATAGTTGGTGTAATATATTCATAGATAGTTAAATATGTTTAAGTGAGTGTTAGTACTAAGACAAAGCATTTGGTTTAATGGTGCAATAATTAAGATTGTTTTAAAAAACATACAGACGAATTGAGAACCCCTTCTTTTTTGAAGTCGGTTGAAAACTAAAATAAGTTATTTTTCAAAAGAAATAAAACCGACTTCATAATCACAAACAGGCACTCAAAAGCGAAAAATAAATTACTTAAAATTATTATGAGCGCTACCCACTTATCTATTTGAAGTCGGTGCCAGCCAAGTCTAATAGGTAGTAGATAGATAATACCTATGTATGTATCTACCTACTTACTAACCTACATGTACCTACTTACTACTACTACATACATAGTATCTATCTACTATCCAATAGACGTGGCTAGTAAAAACATTATTCAAGTTCATATTTTTTAGTCTTCAAAAGTATATCCAATAGCAACCTCCATTGTGTATAATCTTCTTGGGACTCTTCTACTAAAACCAGTACATTCTCCTATGTTTGAGGTATTTATCTCCATATCTCGGGAGATACTTATCAGATCTCGATAAAATTAAAATGGGACCACGGAAACGTATCCTACCTATTAAAAAAAGAATCATTTAGATACGTTCACTATTGACGGAGAAATCGCGTAACATACACACAAAAAAGAAAAAAATAGAAAATAAAAAAAATTAAAAAAAACATACAGACGAATTGAGAACCTCCTCCTTTTTTGTGAAGTCGGTTAAAAAAACCGTCTCCAAAGGCAGCGCGAGTCAGTTTATTCAGAATTATTTTTGATTGCAGATTGGCCATTCAGAATACGGATTGTGATAGATGCGCAATGTGGCTTGGACCGTCTTATTTCTGCCATCAACAAATCACAGACATCTGCGTCTTTGACTGCATCATCACTTACCATCAGGTGGCAAAGTGGCGAAGTATTTATCTGTAACCAATTAAAAAACCTTTAAAGAACTCAGCTACATTAGCTACTATATAATACTATGTATATCTTTCCCAGTGACCTAAAAGCATTGCAATCTCGTAAAGTATCCGTCCGAGAGCAATCTATGAAAATATTTAAAATTGCTGGAAACTTGGCAAACATAATTAAATTGGACAACGTTCGCAGTGGACCTGTCATCACACACGATGTGCACCATGGAGCTACGAACTACGACTACGAGCTGCTAAATGCTATTAAGATAACACAACTGAATCATGGTTGGAGAAAATAATGAGAGAGGATTTAGCTTGATCTGATCAATTCGAAATTCGGTATACTCATACTTCAATTATTTTGTAAGAACATGGTAGCATTGAACTGATGCTAGGGTATCTTTTATAGGCTATTTTTTTCTTCTGGAATCTCCAGCATACAAGATAGTCGGACAATCAGTTCCATTCGGAACATGATTTGTACTGCAATTAGTCTGCGTTTTATTTATCTATTATGTTTCATTATTTCACAATTTTTTGGATAAAAATTGTCTGAAGTACTGAAACATGCACTGGGTTGCGGGTGCACGTAATGGTACGGTTGGCAACCCTACATTAATAAGGGGAATTAAACATGTGTTTTAAGTGTGACGTTCGACGTCTAGATGAAAGCTGAATGGCTCAATACCTTTGTTTTTTTTTTGTAAATTCAAAGCGTTATGTTTCTGTTATATCTATATTTTTTGTTGAATATGATCTATTTAATGTTATTTGACGTGTGTAAGTGCTAATTTTTAATTTGCCCATATACTGAATAAATGCTTTGACTTTGACTTTGACTTTGACTATACTCAACTTTTCACCAACTTGCAGTAGAGATGTTGTGTTTGGGCTCACTGGAATGGTCTCAATGAAAAGATCATGCATTGATCAGTCGGGGGAGGTACATTTTGAATTTAAGTATTATTGACGATCATTTTTGTAGTTTTTTTTTTTTTAATACGTTATAGGCTAGCGTTTGACCACTATCTCACCTGTTGGTAAGTGATGATGCGGTCGAAGATGGTAAGCACGCTAAGCCTAGAATGGGAACTGGCTCTCAAGGATAGCTGCCGGAACACATTAGATGTTTTGGTGACAGATTTTCTAACTTGAGGGTGGTAGCTGGCCAGGCGGACACTAGATAGTGTCCTACCACCATGCGGGGGTTTTGTTGGTTTCTTAACGATGTTTTTCCTTCACCGGAGGGCCACTGTGAGAAGCGCACACAAATTTTTCGATAGAAAAATCCATTGGTGCACGGCGGTTTGAACTCGGTACCACGGCATCAAAGCCGAACGTTCTCCCGATTACGCCACCGGGCCCGCCGTAGTGGTAGGAATCCCGCTAGTCCACTTGGGGTGGTATCACCACTTTGCCAATTTACTCGGCCGTTAAATAGGAATGTTTTTTGGTTTTAATAGCAAATTGTACGGTGAAATTACAGGGCATGTGAGAATTATAAACTTATGGTGTTCCAGAGGCATAAAGATTTTATTCCTTGATGGTGGTAAGCTAATTTTAGACAACAAGTCAAGCGGACCATCGATATAACATGCTCCTACCACCTGTAATTAACTTTATCTTGAATACAGATAGCTCGCACCGCTCCTACTTGCACCGTTCATCATGGCATCTTCATTCCGGTTATCTTACCTTTATCAAGTGTATTTATGGCTAATGATCAAGTAAAAAGATAGACAGTACAATCCCTTCTTGCCCAAATATTTTTACTTAGTACCTCATGGTAGCATTAAGTGGATTGCTGTGACGTCACCGGCTGTCACATATGGGAACGCACTAGCGGCGTCAGAGTTCAGCGGCCAATCTGCACACATCGCGACCAAGACGGATGTCGGTGCCAATATTGTACGTGATTTATATGTTGTCAAGATTATAGGCATATTTAGGATGGATATATATTATTGTTTTTTTTTACAAATAAAATACATATATTTCATAAAAAATAGAGTAGGTACACAGATGTTGGTGATGTTATAAGTACGTCTATCTTGTCATGATATGACATATGAAATGTACAATTGATATTCATTATTTAAATGTATTTACCTACACATTTTTATTTTATTATTTATTTATTTTTGAAGTTATACTTCTTTTGGCGCGATAGAGAAAAATGATGAGAGTGAATTTTTACGATGCGCGCGCACACCGACACCTAAGTTTAACATCGTGAAGCTAGTTCTAGGTGGTACGATGCGCGCGCACACCGACACCTAAATTCTACACCGTGAAGTTAGTTCTAGGTGGCATGACTATGTTTAAGTTGTATATGTCATTTCGTAAGAACGTCATATTTAACGTCATACTTTTACGTTAATAAAACCTTTTTTATTTAAATAAAATCTGTTTGATTAATTTTAATATTTATCGTAAATCACTACAGCATTTTAGTTTTTTTTTTCCATACGCCACATAAGTATAACTTCTAACGCGTGTAAATAAGTACACATACGTTTTTTTATGTTATTTTTTCACCTCCAACGCAAGTTAAAAGAGGTGTAATAAGTTTGTCGTGTGTATCCTGTGTATGGGTTTGTCTGTCTGAGGCATCGTAGCGCCTAAACGGGTGAAACGATGTTGATGTTTTTGGTTTGATAGGTGGTTTGAGTCGAGTGTGTTCTTAGCTTAGATTCATGAATACTAGTTCAGATAGTTTGGAGACTAAGTAATATTACTTTAAGACTATGAGCTTCTTCATGATGGCGCTATGAAATCAAATATAATAGGTCTGCTTAATCGAAATTCGGTGTTCTCTTACTTCAACGATATTGTAAAACATGGTAGCATTGACCTTATGCTGGGAAATCTGCAGAATACTCAACTCCTCACCAATTTAAAGCAGAGGTGTCGATTTTGGGCTCATTGGAATGGTCCCAATGAACAAAATCATAAATATATATCAGTCGGGGATGATATTATTTTTTTGTATTTAAGTACTAAATTTAGAAGTGTCGAGAATCAATCTACGAGTACGTATGAGCTGATTGCGGTAGAGGAGCTTGAAATAAGGGTTGGGATAGTTTCGCTTATTTGGTTTGGGCTAAGGTCAGTTTTCCTGCAGCTTGTCCCATCACCGTCATCCATTCCAGATAATTGATTCTATCTTCTATCTTAGACATCGTCAGTTAACATCAGGTGAGAAAGGACTCAAGTGCTAGTCTGTCCACCATAAAAAATATAACTGTAACGGGTATGGTACACTCGCTTTTTTAAAATCCTTTAGATGAGCCTTTACCGATATAGAACGATAATAATTGTTTTGTCGATGATGTAATGCTAATTTCAGAATAAAGTTTAGTGATGAATTACAAACCATTTCACCGTGTACATAACGTTGCAGATCGCGCAATTTGGCGAGTGGTGGTAATGAATTGGCTGGCCTATGATCGATGCGGTTCCAGTCGTCATCCACTAATAGCATTGTCGGGAACCCACTGGGAAGGGAAACGCAGCGTCCAACACTTCAGCTGATATAACTTTCAAACTACTTTACTTATAAACAAATAAATAAACCTAAACAAAAACGATAAAAACTAAAATTTATTTAAACCACTACTGCAGTAGGTAAAGTTCCCAATGTTCAAGTCCAAGTCTTCAACGGATTTTTGGGCGACTTTCCAATGTTATAAGCTAACGACCAGACTCACCTGAATAAAAGCTTTGGGTGTAACTTATGTATGCCTGCAAGATAAGAAGCGGTGATTGCTAATATTTGACGTATTCGCAACGCCTCTCATAATAATTAAATCACTTCAAAGTAAAAAAATATATATACTTCACATGCCACTCGAGTTACTTTCAGTATCAAGTTTGAGGTGTTTTTCTCGATATCTCAGAAGATATTTATCTGATGTCGATGAATTCCATAATAGGACCAGAAGCGGGAAATACACCCTCTCTTACAAAAATAAAGAGAAATTTCGAAATCCCCAATTTTTATGCCGGTTTAAAATAACTACTTTGGCGTTTATTCTATTTAACACTTTATTTACTAAATAGACATAACATTTTGAAATTGTAATATTAGTAGGATACGTACGGGGACTTATCGCGTTCAAAACATTAATTTTGTTTACCACAAAGTTTTAAGGTTAGTTTTTACAAAATGATTAAATAAATTAATAAATCTTTAATTCAAGTAACTTAAGAAAACAGTACATGTTATTCTAAGACCCATATTATAAATACCTTACAGATTAACATACATAAATAAATATAACTATTTTACTATAGGAGCACTACGAGTATCAGGGATTTTAGCCGGTCTAGTATCCCTGTATTTACGGTATAAAACCCCTGCAGGCCAGAACTCCGGTACGAGAAACATCTTCTTGTGCTCGCCTGGAGCCTGCAGCACGTATTACCTGAAGTCTGTCGGCCGCTCTGTCTGTCTTCTGCTCCAGCTTCAAACACAAACCTTGCAAACTTAAACCGCGTTTGTTGACTCAGTGCGTACACAAAGTCCCGGCGCATTTCATTACATAACAAAATATGATTCAGCGCCGGTCAGTGAGGTGGAAAAGACGGTAGTTTAAACGTGGATGCGCTCGCCACAAGATTAATGGAGGAGTCCTGGTAACATGATTATTTTGAAAACATTACTATTGTCTTTTAGCTTCTCGGATTGTTCACATACTCGTATGTATTAGGTTTGTTTGTTGTTGTAAGAATTCAAAATTAAGATCTTGAAAGCCTGGGGCCTTATTCAGTATGACCAATGAGATAACGCGTTTCTTAACACGCCACGTTACGTTATTGAAAAATTGTATTCTGTATGCCACACGATAGGTAAATTATACAAAACGCGCGCGTTACACGTCCTCATATGTCACGATATTTTGACAGCTCAAAATGCGCTCATAACCTTACCACAGAATAATGAATAGTACAAGTAGTGCACACTAATCTGTGGTTTTTATTAAATTCCAAAGTTGTATTAGGGATGACAAAAATTAATTCTTAGGTATGTGTCGATATATCGTAACGATACGCGATACTATAGTGTCCCGGGTCCCCCTTCCACAGATATATCATAATTATCATGTCCGTATCTCAAGCATTTCGATCGATACGTGCATAAGGGATGTAATTTTACAATGTTCAAAAGAAGAAGCTATAATTCTGGTTATTAGACCAAACATAATCATTGTGTATTAAATGACTTTGGAATACAATTCTTCAAGACGTGATAATATATAATTCAATCATATTATATTATTATCATGACCTTACTGCTAATTTAAAAACTTAAGTGAATAGCAATCCATTTCTATTTAATTACCTAGATTTTAAATATTATTGATATCTTGATGATTTTGATGTATGAAATATAATTCTAATTTAATTTAAATTTTATGTGTACGCTTTCACATGTCATAAAACGACAAAATAGATGGACTTATAACGACGAACACCTAAATTTTAACTATATTTTTGGTGAAGTAAACCTTAATTTCATTTCAGTGTATATCTATGCATAATCATGCTTTTGTATTGTATTTTACGTTAGATATAATAATAGTTCAATTTCTTTGTTCATAGAAGAAAATAATATTTAACTGTAGGTAATAAGTCATGTTTTCCAGTTTCCACTGATTAACATGAATATTGTATCTTATGTCAATATTGTTAATGGTACTTATTTCATATTACGAATACCTGACAATACGGTCAATAGGACTATTTATCACCAGTTTGCTATGATATAATATAGCAGCGTATCGTAAGGCCTTACCCTACCGCGTTTTAATTGGCATAGAGAATACCATAACGCGGAGATATCGTAACAAGGCATGTTAAGACTTTAAAATGGTCATACTGAATAAGGCCCCTGTTGCACTATGTTTTAACCAACTTCACAAAAAGGGTGAGGTTCTCAATTCGACAGCATTTAAAGGCGTTGCGTACCTCATATAGAAAAAAGGCACACACGTTAAGATCACTTTGTTACCCGTCTATCCGTCTGTCTGGCTGTCCATCTGTCTATCTGCCTGTCTGTTCGACTGTCTTTTCAATTGAATTCAATTTATTTATTGTTCCATTTGGGTACATGTGTATTTAATATTATATATGCATATATATATATATATATTTATATAAATATATATAGAAACATTATTATTTATGTAGGGTATTTTTATGTATTATATCATAATATACTATAATTTTAGTAGTCTATTTTGTGTATTATTATTATTATACTACTACCTCCTACCCCCAAGTTTCTGTTTGCATTCTTCTTTTCCATACCAAGGTTGTCTGGAAGAAATTGCTCTATGCGATTCTTATCGCATTGTATTGCCTTATTTTTCTACTGTCTTTCATTACATAGTATGTACAATTTGTAATTTCTTTGGTGATCAATAAAGAGTTTTTGTATTGTATTGTATTGTATTGTACATCGTCATGAACGTCATTGAAATACAATTAAATACAAATAGTGACTAATACATTGTAATACCAGTACAAACGTAAAATGACTAATTGATATACATTGAATACGACAATCCTAACTATAATATTATAAATGCGAAAGTAACTCTGTCTGTCTGTCTGTTTGTGTCACTTTCACGCCAAAACCACTGAACCGATTTAAATGAAATTTGGTACACATATAGAGCCTGAGAAAGGACATAAGCTATTATACTTTTTAATGCGAAAAGTGGGTTGTAAGGGGTTGAATGGGGGGATGAAAATTTGTATGTTAGTATCGTCATTTTTAAAGCTTGAAACTTATTTTTTTGGCTGTTGATTCAATACAAATAAATATGACATTCAAAGTTTGTAAAAGTTTTAACCTCAGGGGTGTAAAATAACAATAGGGAATAGGGGATGAAAGTTTATATGGAAATATGTAAGGTTTATGTGAATATTCTTCTGAACGGATTTAAATGAAATTTGGCACACAGATAATCTAGAGCCTGAGAAAGGACATAGGTTACTTTTTAATGCGAAGAAAAGGTTGTAAGGGGTTGAAAGGGGGGATGAAAAGTTGTATGGAAGTATCGTCATTGTATAATCTAGAAGCTTGAAACTTATTGTTTAGGCTGTTGATTCGATATAAATAAATATGACATTCAAAGTTTGTGAGGGGAAAGGGGGAAAAGAGAGGGGGAGGGGAGGAGTAAGTGGGGGGAAAGGGGAGGGGGAGAGGAAAGTTAGGGGAAGAGGGGGAGGGGAGTGAGGGCAAGAGAGAGGGGGAGGGGTGAAGGGTAGGGAGAGGGGGAGAAGGGATTACCGTGGCATGGGGTACGGTGCGGTGTAGGTAGGATACGCATGTGTCTTATTTGTAAAATAATGAATGAATGAATGAATGAATGAATGAATGAATAATACTTTATTGCACACCAAGAACAAAAAACAAACAAAAGTAACATAAGAACATTAGATTAGTCTTATCGCTTAGAGCGATCTCTACCAGACAACCCTTGGATGGAGAGGATTTCCAAATTATAGTATTGCGGGGGTGTGCAGCTCTAAGTTAACATATCTGAATACTACTACAATGAATATGCTTAAAATTAATACTTACACATATACACAAACATAATACATATCATAGATACATATACATTATAACTAAATAGATATTATTAAAATAGATACATATACCTTAATAAATAAGTTCATAAAATCAACTATGGGAAACATAGTGTTTAAATACCATATTTTTAAAACCTTGTGGAGATTAGACTTGTCTTATTGTTGCAGGAAGTTCGTTCCATAGGCGGACAGCTAGCATGTAATAAGATTTGTTGTAGTAAAGTGACGTGGTTGTGTGATGTTGAGGTGTCTTCAATTGAAGCGTATACTGGGATCGAAGGGGGTGGGATTTAGTAAGGTGGAGGAATTCGAAGCGCTCTTTTAGGTAAAGTGGCGTCGTAGGAAGGAATAGGATATTGTAAAGGAAAGAAAGGATATGCATGTTCCTGCGAAGGCGGATAGGTAACCAATTGAGCCTTTTTCGGTATCCGGAGACATGATCATATTTCCGAAGACCGAAAATGAATCAGATACAGACATTTTGCAGTCTTTCTAGCTTATCAAGTTGCTCTTCGGTCAAATCTGGATAGCAAGCATCTGCGTAATCATGTATAGGCAAAAGAAGAGATTGTGCTAACGCAGTCTTAGTGGTGATAGGAATAATTAGCCTTAATAATTAAAAATGCTACCCAAAGACACTATTCCACGCGGAGGAAGTCGCGGGTACAGCTAGTGCAATAAACGTGTGAAGCCTATAAAAGAAAAATTCGTGCAAAAGTGAAGTAGAATAAAATGTTGCCATTAGTCATAAAAAATAACAATAGTGTCAAAAAAATGTCTATAAGCCTAAACTACGTCTAAGTAGTACATTATAAAATAACTAATAAAATGTCACATTTAAAACAAAATAAAATTATTATGTCAATACAAATTGTAAAAGACTAAAAATTAATGTCAAGTATAAAATTCAATATAGATGCATTATATATTGCAATATAGTCTGTCTGTCAAGTTCATTTTTCTTAGGAACGCGTAAAGATAAAAGTTGTAACTTATATCAAATACCTACTCGAATCTACCATACGGTCTCTTTCAGATGTGAAAAAATTAAACTTGTAAGTCAAGGCGATTAAAAGATATGTGACATTTATGTCGCATATTTTGCGATTTCAAACATCAATGTTTATATCTTACTTACTTACTTAATAATATTTAAGATTTATCAATGTACCTTACAACAATTCACTAATCACACGTCAACATAAACGAAAAAATAAATTATTTCTTATTATACCTGGTACACAACAAAACAGGCCATTGTTCAAAATCACCCATTTTCCGATTGTCGATAAACGCGGTGACATCCAGTCCGCATTTTCATGCAAATTTTTCCCGCCATTATGGCGGTAGGCGATGTAAATCTGTTTAATTGCCTAACCCTTCCCGCTGGGGCGTCGATCGCCGCCCAACAGGGCGGGAAGTCTGCTAGTAGGATTTGGGTACGACTCGTTTTAAAGTTAAACACTCTTTTCTGTTTGAGTGCCTATTTGTAAAAGTAGGCAGTAAGTCTTTAATTCAATACACACTTTAATTCTTAATTAACTAATTAATTGTAACCCATGATACATATTTAGCACGTGTAACAATTAATTAATTAATTAATTAAAACTTTAATAATGTCAAATCTCACTCCAGCAATTCTACTATCCCACTATTGTCCCCGTCACGAGAAGCTATAAATTATGTAAACAAATGTTCAGGAGTTCACAACATTTGGACCAACAAAAAAAAAGAATTTGTGAAAATAAACTCGAAACTCGAATGACGCGTTTATTTCAAAATGGCGTCCCGATAGTTTACGTTTAGATAGTTTTAATTATACAAAGGCGAAAGTGCGTGTGTGTGATTGTTACTTGTTCACGCCAAAATTACTCAACCGATTGAGTTGTAATTTGGTAAGTAGATAGCCTAGACCCTGGAATAACACAGAAGGTACTTTTTAACCCGATATCCCCACGGAAACAATGTCTACGCGAGTAAAACCGCGGTGCACAGCTAGTATACATATAAAGAATAAGCAATATCCGCTTAGATCTAATAAAATCATCATTTACAAATCAAATAAGTCTATCACAATCTCGAAAAACAAGTCACTTACCGAACAATTTGTTCCAAACAATATTTCTACGTACTAACGCCCCGCCCGGCTTTGCCCGCGGCTCTCTGAGATTGGAATATGCAAATAGCAGATCCTATTTTAACTTCGACAACTGCTGTGATGTTATTTGGCCGGTAGCTGGATATCGTGTTGCATTTTATATGTATACATAAATACATTCGTACAAAACAAGTTTTATGATGGACATTCCATGTACCCGCACAAAACGTTTTGCTTCATCATTTATCATACGTACTGCCAAGGTATGGAATTATTTTCCGGTGTATGTGTTTCCCAGTAACTACAACCCGGGGTCTTCAAATCGCTAGTGAACAGGTATCTTCTAGGTAAGCGTGCTGCATCGTCGATCGCATCGTCATCTATGATCAGGTGACATAGTGGTCAAACGCGTACCTGTCTAGTTTAAAAAAAAGTGGTGCCCCGCTGTTTTCCTCGCCTACAGTTTCTTAGAATTTTTCCACCTTAATTATATTAATTTATCTCGATTTCTTTCGATCTCACTTCCGATATATCCTTTCTCAGCAGATATCAAGACCCCATTAATAATTTTCCTACAATGCAGTTTCGTAAGTGGTAGGAAGTGGTGGTCCCACAGGTGGTAGAAGCATATTAAATCGATTTTCCGAATGACTAGCAATAAAAAATAGCTTACCACCATCAATGAAAAAATCTGCCGCCATAACATCACGGTGTTCCGGAGGCACACAGACCTTGAACATCATCACTTACTAGTCGAGATAGTGGTTAAAGTCTAAAATAAAACAATAAAACTGGCCAAGTGCCAGTCAGAGTTGCGTTTCGCATCGCACACTTAGGGAAGGTTCTGTACTACAGTACAATACGAAACATAACAGAGTTTCAACCTCATATTTGATTAATTGATATAACCAAAATTATTTTGTTTAATGTACGAGTTCACGGAGCATTTTGACAGCGCGATCTAGAAAGACGGGGTCGTTTACTAGCGCCATCTATGTCATTTTGTCGTAACTAATTAGAAAGGTTGTTAAGCTTAACAAACATAGATGGCGTTATACTAAAAAACACGTTTTTTGTATGGGGACTCCCTTTAATTTTTAATTTTGTTTTGTTTTAAGTATTTGTTGTTATAGCGGCAACAGAAATACATAATTTGTGAAAATTTTAACCATCTAACTATCACGGTTCATGAGATACAGCCCGTAGACAGACCGACAGACAGACAGACAGACAGACAGCGGAGTCTTAGTAATTAGGGTCCCGTTTTACCCTTTGGGTACAAAACTCTAAAAAGGTAGTTTGTCAACTGTGTTATCCCAATCACTGGTATTTTGCTTGCATAAATACAGTGAACTGTAAAGCAAGCGGGCAAGCTGTGTGCGTATTGACAGAAAAAAAAGCTTTTCTGACTGCTGCCTGATGTATTAAAAGTTTCTGAGCTAACTTTACAGTGCATTAAAATTAATGTTGATATCTTAATTTGTTAAATACCTAATTATTGTCTAATAAAGTAATTTAAAATCTTTGAAACTATCAATATTTAGTTCTCCAGAACTCAAACCACACAAAAGAATTATCAAAATCGCCGACGACCAAAATCGGTAATAGCGGTAATTAATAAATTAATAATGATTGAACTTTTTTTTAAACTGGTTAAGTACCAAGACCAAGCGTGATTGATAATATCCCTCTCTTTGCTACTAAAGCGGTGTTTGTTTAATATTTATGAGGCACAAACCGCATCAGCCTGCGGTTTGTTTAATAACGTTGTTTTTAAACGACTCGTCGACGGGGAGCGAAACCCTTTAGGCTACAATCCGCATGGAGAATAGGGTTGTCGCGGAATTCATGTCAAGTACTGGTTACAAATTAACACTTATAACGCGATGAAAATATGTTTAGAACAAGAACTTATTTTTACATTCCCTTATTTTCCGCCATTTACTTGTGGGTCAGGTGAAATCATGATAAAATTAAATTGCTGTAGCAAGGCTACTAATTTTCTCTCTTATTACAGTCAAAGCTTGAACTTTACAATTATGTGCCATTACCTACTTTCTCTTGATAAGCGTTTAACTCAACTCAATTTGAGTTCCATGCCATGCGTTCCCTTTTTCCGAAGCAGACCAACTTTAGGCAATAGATTTTTGTTGCAATTTTGTAATTAACAACATTTTGATTTACTTTCAATCGGCATTTTTCGCTGGCAAAATCACAATGTCCAAGAATCTGTTATCTTGACCTTCAGATTTAGAAGTAGGTAGAAGTAAATGACAATTTTGCTCATCGTGACAACCCTAGGCAACAAAAGCGGGCGCTAAACAGTAGCGTACCCGCGCAAACCGCGTTACAGAGTCATCTTTGGGAACAATCTTCGTTAACTGATTTACTGACATCCACCGTGGAGTATTGCGTTGTAGGCTCGGATTAAACGTGTTAAATTCTTCTAGTCTTCTGTATAATTGTATATTCTCCTAGCGGATACACGACATGTGCTACTACGATTAAATAGAAAGAAATAGTTAAATAGTTTGCCTAATGCATTGTTTTAATGGTCTAAAACTATCTTCGCGGTATATTCTATTTCTTAACGGTGTTTTTCTTTACCGGAGGGACACAAAAAAAATGCACGACGGCCCAATTAAATCTATTTTTATTCAATTTTATCTTTTGACCCATTGAATAGAGTTGAGAGATACTTTAAACCTGTCCATAAAACTAAAACCAGTACAACTATTAGGACTAGCAAAGCTGTAGCCATCACAATGACTAGGTCCAGTTCATAATAGTCCCAGGAGGAGATGAGAGCAGTGGGGGCGCGGAGGTGATGGGAGCCATTATGTCGTATGACGTGTTCTGTCCACCACACAGCTCTTTCTAGCGGAGATTGGGGCTGATCGTGCAGAGTGTCTCGGAGGGAGATAATGTTGTAGCGATAGCTGGAAAAAGATAACATATGCTTCATCATCATCATTAACAGGCAGTATTCGTTCACTGTTGGACAAGGACCTCTCCTATGGCACGCCACTGAGCTCGATCTTCAGCTATGTTTTTTCCAGCCGCTGCCAGCTTGCTTCCGTATATCATCGCTCCACCTAGCTGGAGGGCGCCCTACAATACGTTTACGGAGCCGTGGTCTCCACTCTAGAACACGTCTAGGTACCCCAATGGTTATCGGTTCTACGACAGATGTAACCAGTCAGGTAGACGTCATCGCTTACCAACAAGCGAGCGTCGTGCTTGTCCTTTTACCATAAAAAAATCATCATCATCATCATAAAAAAATCTCCGTACCAAGAAATTTTATTAAAATGTGCGGACTTCAATATAAAAAATAATTTTATCAGAATCACTGTACTAGTGGTACTGTACTGTTTTGTTATCCAAATCTGATTTAAATTAGATTATCGAAAAATAGAAAAATCATTACCTTTCGTCTTCAATAACTGTTTTGATAGTATTGATCATAGTTTCCTCAGTAACCGACTCAATGTCCAGTCTGAGTCCAATCTTCAATTGTATGTACTGTTCTACATTGTACCACTGGTCTCCAAGCATTGGCATACCAATCAGAGGAACTCCAGCCTTGATAGCGTCATTTGACGATTGAAGGCCTCCTTGCGATATAAATAGCTTGATTTTTGGATGATCTGTTATCAAAAAAAGTTAAGATTACCATAAATGAATAGTTTAAAAATAAATACCACCTAGCGTACCTTAACATATTAAGGTACGCTAGGTGGTATTTATAACCTCATAAGGTTGAGAAAAATATATTATTTAACTTCGCATATATAATCCAGTCCAGTATCAATATATACAATTATTATAATGCCTGGTTTTATAATCTAATGAATAGCCTTTAGATGTATCCTACTAATATATAACTTCTATATCATTTTTTTACTTTTTCATGTTATTCTATACTGATACTTGTTAGCCTGTTACGTGACGTCGCCGACCGGCATTACCGGAAGACCAGAGTTGGTCATTAGACTAACAGTTATGCTGAGATGGGGCCAATTAGTGACACTTTTGTCAAAGATTTATTCACATAAATCTTAAGTTTTTATTTAATATTATTTGTATCTTTCTATAATAAGTGTCATCAACTTTCAACTTTTACAACAATCAACTTTTTCACTTTCGCTTTCACTTTATAAAGGAAAACGTTTGTGTGTATAAATATGCTTGTAACTTCTTCACGCTGAAACTACTCAACCAATTGAGCTGGAATTTGATGTGGAGATAGCCTAGACCCTGGAATAATACATCTTTATTCCGATATTCCCACGGGAAAGATATCTACGCGGGTGAAACCGCGGGGCACAGCTAGCACCCACCGCGACAAGTATTGTACTCGTAATAAATAACTTACGTAAAAGATCAGCTTGTGGCAGCCATTTAAATAGCTTAACATTGTTTGTAGCTCCAGGTAACTCGTGCATGTCCCATTTGAATAAAATGTCGTACTTGAGTTTCGAGAACACATTAATTAATATATCGATAGCTCTTTGGGGAATAAAAACACTTTTAACGGTTGTTCCAAAGCTAATGTATATCACTCCATGCTCCGAAGAATCTAAATAACTTTTTAAATCCTGAAAATATGGGTAATCTTTAAAAATTGATAGAAATATGAAAATTCAGCAAATTTAATTTAAGATCGTTTATAAAACTTAAGAACCGACTTCAAACGTCACACTAGTCAAAGTAGCCAGTAGTAGTAGCATATCATCGATGTATACAAATGCATCGTAAAACAAATGTTGATATATTAAAAATGGCTTGACCAATTTCGTTAAATTGAAATGGGACCACCTAGGAAGTGTACCCTTTGAAACAAAAAAAAAACTCAAATCGGTTCAGGCATCTTCGAATAATCGGTAAACATACATAAAATTCGCTTTCAAATACTATGTGTATTACAACTACTACTATGTGTACAATCAGACAAGAATTCTAAAAACCGTTGTTTTAGACTTAGTACCATATCTTTTACATCTATTATTTATTCTTCCTGAAAAATATTAAATATATACAGACTTACTTTTTCTATAACTTTATTATACGTAGAGATAGAGATTAAGATTCTAACCTTTGGTAACTCTTTTATATCAGCTGGATACATTTCACCTAAGTAAATGTGATTAGGCGGTACCGGACGATTATTGTCCCAAATATGATATTCTGATAGAAACATCATAGCAATATTCTTCTTCAATTTTCTTATGGGAGGAACGTCTCCAAAATATTTCGTTAACAACTCATCTCCTTCCTTTTCCAGAGATGCTATCGCGTTTTCAATAAGATAGTTTTTGTGACGTTCTTGTAACTTCTCCCTTATAGACAAATTGTTTAATTGTTGATGGAAAACAGTAGGATAAAGAAATGGATGCGTTATCGCACCAGTGTAGTCGTTGATCATATCAAATGATCCAGTGGAACTAAACAAAATAGCAGGCGCTTTATAAATGTGAGCGAATATCAAAGCTGGTCTCACACAAGCTTCTAAAACAACTAAATCAAAGTGTTGTGTCCGATCTTTTAAGAGCGCTTGTACTTCTTCAGTCCTTATTCCAGCTTCAAACATCACGTGGAATAGGCTGAATAATGAAACGATTTGTTCAATGATGTCATCCTTCCTTCCTTTAACTATATCCCCGAATGCTTTCTTTTTTGCATCGTACACAGCGTCGTGTGTATTTATTTCTGTAAAATTATCTATTGTCTGACCTTTAAGGAATACTGGATCAGTTGTGATGACGACCACTTCGTGACCACGTTTGGCTAACTCTTGGCTCAGAGGACGGATTCCAACTTGGTGGCTAAAGGAAGCCGTGGGTATTACAACCAATATTTTAGCTGCATTCACCAAAGTTACAACTACACATAAAATTAAAGTCTCGCCGTTTAGTGGCATGGTGATTTTACTTAATGCTTTTTTCAAATGATACATTTAAACTGTAATTCGTTTATATATGGTACCTAAAATATAAGCATGAGCTATTTCATTAAATAAAACTTGAATAATATTATCTGTTATTTATGCAAATTTATGTTATTAATAAATTCTCATCTTGGCGTACAATGTTATCAGCCATCAATGCAGCTTAGCAACGTTTATTCTAGATGTTTATACATACCTAAGTAAACATTCAGTGTTCAATGTCAAATTTTTTAGTTATACCAAATTTAGAAACTGTTCGCAAAATTCATCTGTAACAGGCGTAATTCTAAGCCCGACGAATACCAGTCAGTCGAACAAACCGGCTTCGGTTTTGATGCTCTATCATGGACCACATCCACGTGGTAAGATGGAAAAGATTCACGAGTTCAACCAGAACGAAGCCCAAACGCAGGGGGCGTTTGGGCTTCGTCAACTACGAGAAGGCGGGCAGGCAGCATTGGCTGTGTTTGACTTTCTACATCGCTGCTCTATTGACGCTCGTGGCGTAGACATGCTCCGGGAGTTGCACACTTCGGCAACGAGTCAAGGCAAGTCAGGCTGCACGAGCTAACTGTATTTACTCGCATATCCATTAAAAAAAGTGTGACAGGGAGACACCATTTCACCCAAGCTAAAAACTTGGGTGAAATGGTGGTTAGAAGACATGGAACGGCCGTTTTAGAAGAAATGGTTAAAGCGTTTACATGAGACAAATTAATACCAAATGGTCCTGTCTCACCTTAGGTTTACCGATGATTTTGTATTGTTTGTCGTATGCTCAGAATACCTGCAAATTATGTTAGACTAAGACCTATGTTATGCTTCTTTAAATGTAGGCATATTTTAATTATGTGGTCATATTTTATCCATACATAAAATATGACCACATAATTATAACATATAAGTTGTGTATATTTTTGTTAGCCATTTATATAACAATTCAGATCAAATAAAATCAAAATTAAT